>JAIOKQ010000948.1:1800000-2374872 GCA_020654165.1 Oryctes rhinoceros
ACCTAACTACGTATACTACTGCTTACTACCAGTACTCATCGGACATAATCCATCAATCATCTTTCCGTTGTATGCGTATCGGGTACGGGTGAGTATTCAATTTGACCGAATGATGAATGCGCCACAGCAAAAAGTGTAAAAGGCGATCAGCTAATTGAGAACAGTTGATTAGCAATTATGAACGTAAAATATGTTGAAATGTTAAATTTATGAAGGGCATACGCAATTGGAATAATAAAGTGTATTGCCTGGAATGAATTATGATGTCCAGAAGAAGACAAACAAAGAGAAGAAACAGGTTGTCTTCGTATATAAGAAGATATAAGAAAGTGCCAACGTATTCTTTCCTTCTTGTGATACTAATCTGTCACCGTTAAACGTCTGTAAGCCTGTAATACGCATAATGTAAAAACTAATTTTTGCTAGGTTTATGGCAGGGGTTAATTTAACTTAATTTAATAATTATGAATATTTTTATAATTTAATTAATAAAATTTAATAATTAATTTAATTTAATAACAGGTCGATACCGAAATTTAGTTTTCGGAACACTTCCGTATACAGCGAGGTCCTAAAGGCTAGCGTTCTTTTTGACAAACGGGTAAATTTTTGTTTTTTCTTATAGGCTAACTTTTGGTGCTATCGAGAATTTAATTGCGCTTCCTATTTCGCCACAAGTGGTAACAATCTTTTTAATTTAAATAGAACATTGCATATGTTTTTACATTTTTCGACGGATCCAAGGTTTTCTATATTTTAGCTTAGCAATATTGCGATATGCATCAATAAAGATGTTGGCAGCATATTTTTGTTTTTCCACGAAGAAAAGGGCCAAGTTATTTCTTGTGACGAAAGACTTATCCATAGATTTCGTCGCTTAGCAATGTAATCGTATCTGCTAAATCTTAGTTCTAAAAACTCAAATTACTCTAATTGCCTTTATTTGCCTAATAACCTTTTGCAGAAAAATAATTGAACAAAAATAAAATGTTCATAATCGATCGAAATGTTGCTTCTCCAGTTTCTGGTAATAGTATGAACCTAACCTCTTTCCCAAGTATGGAGGAACATCAACTTGATGAAATTTACACATATCATACAATTTTCTTTGATAACGTCATTTCATAATGGCCCTTTTTTCCAATATGCTGCGTGTACCCGGATGGCGTTGACAAGAGGAAAAACGTTTTTATTATTAATTTCACTACCTTTAAAGTTATTCTTTATGAAAAAAAAAAAACTATTTTTCACGGAAATTAAGAAAGCGTAGAGGTGCCTCAAAAGAGGAGTGTCCTTAATTATTATTTTAGAGAAAGTACTTATAAGAGAAAGTTGTTTATAATCTATACAACCTTATTCGACATATAAGATTGAAATTAGGAATTTTATTTTTTTTATTCGAATCCATAAAAACTAACAATAAATCCCGATAATATGGATTCTTCATGCATTTTTTACTTTGGATTTTTGAATATTAATTAGCGTATTATACATAGCTCCTTTCTTCTAGTGGCAGAGAGGTGAAAGCTGGATACTCGTGCATCAACTTTTAACGAAGATTCCCTGAAAATTGGTTCATTGTTGTCTGCCGACCACGACGTTACATGTTCATAACTCTTGGAAGCTGATCTTCAACTGACGTTGCAGCGACTGAATTGGTTTAACATCTACTTACTTATAACGCTCAACTTTAACTAACTTAGTTAACTACCAATCGTCATTTCTCGACTGTCTGCCAACGCTTAACCAATGTTGGTGATTCAGAGCCAATCGATACCCAACACTAGAAAGGTACCATTGGCTCTGCCGAACGTGCGACGTTCTACCAATTGGAGGGCAACGATTAGCCAACTAACTATGCTATTTAGCCAAATTTCCGCTCATTTCTGCATCCTATTAATAAGTGCACTATAGATACATTGTTGTTACGATTACTTCATTTTCTTCTGTATTTGTTTTAAAACGCCCCACAAGAAATAATCCATTGGTGTTAGATTAAGAGATCTTTTTCAAGTACCTCTCTCTTAGTGGCAAAAGATGTAACACCGTATTCCTGGCTTTAAACTATTAAGAAAAAAACCAAATATGAACCAACGATTTAATCATAAAAGATCCCACATAAAGCTATAGGAACATTCCTTTTATCAACTCCATTCGGGAACACACCGTATATTACTAAATAACATATATTTCCCCAATAAATAATATAACATATTATAGTAATAATTAATGTAAATGTTTACAACTCAACAATTTGCATTTCGACGCATCTACAAGAAAAGAAGTCGGATGCAAGTCATTGACGATGACGACCATCGAGTGTGTGTAAGTTTTCTTTTTTTTTGCGGGTTATTAAGGCTATTTACAATGAGAAACGACCAATTAGGTTGTCAACAAGGTATCTACTAGGTAAAATGACAAGCGAATTTGTTTATAGCGGATTCTACGGCGGTGCGGTCGTAAATTTACAATGTTAGTTAGGAGATATCTTTCGAAATGTCAGGAGCACATCAATTATTTCGGACGACGATGAAAATTGGCCTATCCCGGGGAAATTCTGATTTGGTAGCAATGACATGTTAATGGCGCCTATATATATATGAATATTTATCGAACGTTGATCGTCTTCGAATGCTTAGCTCGTTTAAATATGAAATATTAACAATCTTTGTTATTATATTATTACTATGTTAAGTGGGCACGGTTCGAAGATTGCTACCGTGTGGTTGGTAATTTAAATTTTTGTTGTTATTTACCGTTAGAACGCTGACTTATATTTATATTAAAAAAAAGATTAGCTAAGATTTTGTATCTGGTGTCATCGACAATTGCTTATGATTTGTATCTATAGTAATATTTCATACACACGAAATCTTCTCGTTTTCTAGGCTTTTCCATTATTTTTCTGTTTATCGCCATTGCTGTTGTTGAGTTCCAATCTTGCCATCTTTCTCTAAGTATCCCTTCTATTGAATTATCTCATTTCCTTCTCAGTATCATTTTATCAATTGACTTGCTTATTAAATGTTGAAACTGACTCAATTTCTTATTTACCCCTATCTAACGTTACCATCACTTGCTTCATTTATTTATTTTATCATTAAACTATTTCTTTATCTGGAGAGCCGGCAATCTTTTCTCTCTTATAAAGGCTATACTTCAAATTTCGAAACCGTTCCATCACACGTTCTCCAGTAGTCCAACCTGGGACCAACTTTTATTCTTGGTGTTCATCGAAGATCTGGTAGAGCTGTTAAATTCTAAACGTTTTTTTTTTTGCCGATGACATAAACTTGTCCTTATCGCCTCATAATATCTTGACATGTAAGGCAATAACGTTTTCCTAAGTTAACATTTGTTCCTGACACTACAACACCAGTTTCCCGAGCAAATACAATGATATGCTTCGTATTACGGACTTCCAAGCAATTCCATCGTACCTCTACTATGCTTACTTTGTGGTTAATGTAAAAGAGTTAAGTAGTATGTATCATATATATACTTAGTGTCAAAGTGGCATATAGTGGCAATATTAGAATAATCGACCAGAAGGAAGTTCCTTCATTTCGTTGTAGTTTTTGGAGATTGTCATATTATTAGACGGCTTAAAAATGTACAGGGACTTGTTTGCGAAAAATCAACAAACTTTGTTGATTGCTGGCGGTGATGACGTCATGTATTTTTAAAAAATGCCAACGGCTAACATTCGAAATAATCCTGTAGTTTCAATATTTATAGCAGTACCTATGTTTCCTCGAAAAAGGACCCGGGACGCTCCAAATTCAATGTCTGTTGTGGTTTCTAAGGGACATACAATAACATCAAAAATTCAACGTACTGATACAATGATCCATGAATGATAAAACTTATTCAAAGGAACCATAAATAAAAAATGAGGAATATTGAAAAAATAAATAGATGTAACCTCATCGATTACTTCTATTAATATCCCAAATGTAAATTTTGCGCGGATCTTGTTGAAGAAGAAGGCAACAGTACAGTAGCCATAAGGTCATTCATGACGATGACCTAGTTAAAAAAAAAGTAAATTAAAAGTATCTCTGGAATTAATTAAAAAATCTTTCTGAAACTTTGGTGGGCGATGTTGTGCGTATCGGTGTATTTCCTAATAATATATCCAACTTCCTTAACACCTTTAATTAATTCGGAAATATCTTGCTATCCTTTGAATAACCCTTTCAAAGCCAGGGACAATGATATACAATATCATGAATGTAGGATGTAGCTCCCTTGACATTACATTCTTTCTGGAAAGTTTGATAAACGATTTCTATTGGCAACGTCCATCCATAACAGCGCCCACAAAAATTTCAAATAAGTGCTTTAATCATCATGCCATCGTCGTGAATGATCCTGTATATACGTACATACGTATATATAGATACCCACATCTGTACGTAAGCAATACATAAATACATAGATAGATAATTTTATTCATAAACTTCTTGCAGTGGATGTTGCGCCCGCAGCAAAGACCTGTCACACACCATGAAGACTTCAACAACCGAACCGCCCGGCCAAGTTAGTTTATTTTTACTCATTATAAATAATAATTAAAAAACGCGGCGAAACGAAGCGAACTCCGCCACCTCGCCGTAGAGCGAGATAGAACGAGAGACGGACTCCGGCTGATTACAAAACGCTACAATCTCCGTGATATCTGGAAGGCCTTGTAACATTTCCTTTGCTTCAACCTTTGCAGCGCCTCGGGGTCTATTCTCCGCTGTTCTCTCTGCATCTCGCTTTACCTTCTAGTGTTCATCTACCTATCTGTCCTTCCTTCTCTCTCTCTGTTTCTGTGTTTTGTTTGAACGCGGCCGATTCTACGATGTCTTGATGTCGTTTTCATCTCGCGAACATTCATTACGAAAAAGTTTAACTTTTCTGAAGCGACCGAGAAGCTGGTTGTCCGCCTCCCCGTGTCTGGTCGACGAGCAGGGAGGGTGGAATATTTTCGAAAAGGGTTGGAGGTGATTACGAAGGATGAGGATATGGCTTTTGAGCGTTGTAATAGAGACAAATTTACTGGTTACTTTAAGATTTCTTTTGTGCGTTTGTTTGATGTCAACGTATTTTCATTGGTTTTCAATCTGATCTGAGCTTATTTGTTATCATTCGAATCCGAACCTTCCACTCCTCTTCACAGTCATTTAATAGGTCGCCTCGGAAGAAGATAAGATCTGAACTAAAGATAATAATATTAAATTAGGTAGTTCTTCATGAAAAGCTAACCAAAAAATATAATAAATTGAAATAAATGGAAATATTACAAAATAAGGTACTCTGAACAATTGTCGTGGCTTGTACACAACTACTTAGTTCAAAGCTCTTTCAGGCAAGAACAACGTTAGCAAATCAGCAGCTCTAATAAGCGAGTTCGGCTGTATAAAGCTACATGATTTGCTTAGTTGTAATTGAACGAATTCTTTATTACGCCGCAAAAAAAAACAAATTATATAATGTTTACGAAGAAAGCTGTGGTTAATGAAAAACAAGACAAAGATTGCATATTGTGTGAAGGTGCGTAAAGAAGTTTTTTAGATATACATGTAACAAAGTTGATATAGGCTAGTAACGTGTCTAAAAGATTTAATGATAACTTGAGTACGTAGCTAAAATTAAAAAAAAAGCTGAAAGACACAAATATTAACAACGTCAACGTAAACGACTTTGTCGTAAGGATTCACTGATTTTATTTGCACCATTTGATAATACTTGAAACCATAAAATCAAAACAATAAACCCGAGAATGGACCAAGGCCGCAATTTTCCATCCAAAACGATGGTGACCGCAATGCTTTGGGATTCCGAAGAAATATTTCCCATTAATTACCATTCAAAACTGTAAGCCACTAACGGGGTATGCCACAATAATAATAGAATCAGTCGTGAGTAATGTTTAAGCAATGAATAGTTAAATATGGTTTTAATTGTCTTTGAAAAAGTAGAAAAGCAATTAAAAAGAAAACTAACTTTTAACTTAGCAAAAAGTATTCGAAGTCAACTACTTACGACATGGACATAAAGCTATACTTTCAAAGCCTTTCTACAGGTACTGCCAACGTTCGCTACGGTTCTTAAAGTAGGGCTTCCGAAACCCAAAGACATTAGAAAGCAGCAAGAGGTTCTTCGAAGAGAGCTGCTTCGAAGGCAGCAGGAGGTGCGGTATAGATGTACTCGAGATCGTCCAAATATGACGAACTCATTGGATTAATTAATTTCCCAAACCTAAAATCAGTCGTCCTGTTTTGCTGGATCAATTAGCAGAAGCTCGGTGAATTCTCAATACGACGTTAATAAATTCGCTATTCTTTTTTCCTTTTGCTTGCCGAGAAAAACTCTAAGTCAGAAGAGCCGTAGGTAAATGCGTTTTAGGCATTTCAGCATTATTGATCTTAAGGCACTAACGTATACGAAGTATATCGCAAAATATAGGACGGTACTATTTCATTTGCGTATATGCAGATACGCGTAGTTATTCGATCAATAAATTAGCCCGCAGAAATAATCTAAGAACATCAAACAATTACAGAAGGAAACCATTCCAAAGGAAACGTATTCCTTTAATTCTCGGAAGGCAGAAAAAGATAAACAATTGGATCTGAGACCAAGGCTAACGCAATATATGCATAACAAGTGTTTGTACATTCTTTTTACAAATCTATTGCCGTCTGTACTTGCCTACGTTAAAAAAGAAAGACAAAAGAACGTATTCGACGAAGTATCCGTTATTTTACGAACACAGATGCATTGCAGACTTGCTACTACGTGAAATTGTTAAAGTATTAAAGTTGTCGGATACTTTAAAACGCAATCTCCTTTTCTTTTAATATCTTTGAATAATTTAGCATTTGCATATGGGTGATATCACGTCATTTACAATGTTGTAAACGTCAAATATGCGGCTGCTTTTAACAAACAAGTTTTTTTGGTATGCCACCAACCTGTCTAGTAGATGTGTACGTTTTAACATATTATTATACAATGTATGTCGTTTAGAATAGAACGTTCATGGCTTTGCTCTTACATTCCTTTGTTCTGTACTATTTTTCCCGTTGCTGTTTTCTAACGTTATCCTTCACCCGATCTCCCTATTTTGACTTAGACTGCTCGTTTATTCTACTTTTCTATAGACCTCTAGTCCACTTGCCTAATTTTCCTTTTTATCTCTCTGCATACTTGAGTAAAATACTTTCATTTACAAAAACGCTTGAAGTATCAAATACAAGCGCGACAACAAGTATTAACAACAGAAATATCAAGTACGTAGTAAAAGTGGTTCAACTAGAAGTAACTGAAATACTGAAAAAAGGACCTAATTTGCTTTAGAAGTACTTTAATTAGCTCAAAAGTGCTTTAATTACTTTAAAGGTTCTATTCCCTTCATTATCAATATCATTCTCCCTCCCATATTATGCCTTACAACATTTTTCGTAAGAATTTCCAGTCGAATGATCCTAGGTTCTCTTTATCTCTGTCTGTATAGACTTGCATGAAGAATACGTTGAGAAAGGTGATTCGACAAGGAACTACTTGCTTCTGCATTAGGCTGGCGAATCTTTTACCTCGCACATCTTCACGTGGAACCCTGCGGACGAAGCTAGTCCTACTGTTTTTCTCGATAGAATGGAAGAAAGAGCTCAATTAGTCTTTATAAGACATTGGCTAGTTCTCCATCCATTATCCTTTTCCTTGCTGGGAAAAAAGTAAGCCAGAAGAGTTTGTTGCTTCAAGACGACCTCAACATTTGCCCCTGTATGGACTACATTATATCCTCTTTCATCCATATTCTTCTTCTTCCTTGTTTAACTTGAATATCCTTTTCTTCCGTTATCTTTCAGATATGCGTGTTTTCTTGTTTGGGGACTTTGTTGGATTAGATTTCTTGGATATGTAAAGTAGTAGCTTTCAAACATATAGCTCCTCAGCTTAGTTGGGTCTTCATATATTTCCGCTCTGGTCGATACAGTTACGGCTACATTTAAAATTGCTTATTTAAAAGGTTTATTTGATTCTAGCGCCGGTCTTCTGTTATCCTGTTCCTTTGGTCATTGAGCGTAGTTAACCAAATGTCTTCTTGTGTTGCATAAATATCCATTTCGGTGACTTCATTGATTAGCTAGTACGTCCAGGCTCTATAACTTCTGCTGGAAGTTTTTATCCAGCGTTTGCGTCTTGTCTTGTTGACCTTTTCATGTTTCGGTAAAGAAATATCGGCAGTCAATTTCAAACGATGCCCTCTGTACTCTCGCGGCCAAACGTTTTATTAGTTTTTAATTAATTACTTGAATTTACACGTTCAAACGTCACATTTATGTAAATATATGGATGTCTTTGAGTTGCCGAGACGACCATTTGTTATCCTATCCGTAAAGAACGTTCTCACACAACGATAAACACTCATACAAGCGAATTTGCAGCTCATAGGCAGTATCATGCATTGAATAATCCAAGTACGTATCCGCTCAAGGCAACGTTGTTCTCTGTCTTCGCCGGGTCTTGTTTATTATTATTTAAATAAATTAATATGAGAAATAATGAGGATACGTTAATGGCAATGAAGATCCTCTCGTTGCCTCGTGTTGATTTTACGCCACGGCACCTTGTTGAGGTGAGAAAACAGTACGTACGAAACGTTTTTGTTTGTTGTCTGCATTTGATATAAGCGATTCCATGATTGTATCGTCGTTGTCGTATTACAGATTGTTTGCGGCTAATGTGTTTATAATTGTTGGTTTGAGTAGCACCTTTTTTAATATGTTTTTTTTTTTCACATTGTTTCACGTTTTGAGGTTGGTGCAAGATCGCCACGTAAAGGCCATATGTTGTGTAATAAAATGTGAATAGCATTATGATCTTAAACCCACAGATATCGTTATTTAAATTAAAAGAGAATTAAATGGAAGAATTCGTGCGAAGCTGAATTCGATTACAGCAACTTACAGGTTATTAATGCAATCAAGTTTATTCATTGACAAGTAGCTAGTAATTATCATTATTAGATGGAAAATAGGCTTTGGTCATTGAGATTTGAAGAGATCTATTACAACTGGGCCCTTGTAGAGGCTGTTAGGGAACTTTAGTATTACTTCAGGATCGGCTTGAGTACGTATTTGTTAAGAACGTAATAGTGAAATGTCTGCGTACAACGTCAAGCTACCTCCTTGAAGTCATTACGGCTCTCAATTACCACCGGCGAATTTCTGAATTAATAATTTAGAAAGATGATGCAACTCTATTCATTTATTTCCTTTTGCAGAGGCTCAAATTGTGACTCTATTTAATAAGTTAAATATCAAAAGTTCACTTTATCCGGATGACATGTCAGTCATAATTCTTCTGTAGGTTATTATTTATTTAGGCGGTTTTTTCATCAAGGTCTGCCTTAAGAAGCCCACGATGGTACCTGTTTACAAAAAGGATGACCCGAAATGTCCAATTATAGACTTATCGATCTTATCGATATCGCGTTTGACGAAATTCCTCGACGATTCGATGTTAACAAAGTCAAATTCTTTCTTAGAAAAATTCAACATTATTGTTAACAATCAACACACAGCAATAACCGACTTATACGATAAAATACTGCTACAGCTTGAGAATAAGTGGGTACTAGTGGGAGTCTTTTGCGAGTTGTGCAAGGTGTTCGACTAGCATCAATATGGCCTTCTCCTTAACAATGTCGAAGCTTTGGGAATTGGAGGAGTCGCTTTATAATAATCTAAGGAAGTCGTTTTACTCAAACCTATTTCCAATTCTTCAAAGAGTCATTTTATTTTTAGTAATGATGTCACCACATTTCTCCATAATTTCCATATTCTAAGAAAATTGAAGGATAAACTGATATTACATTGGAGGACATGGAGAAAGAGTAAGCTGCTTTTAAATACATCAAATCAAAAAGCGAAATTTTTATCGGATGACGTAGAAACGTTAATGGATGAGAGAATCTAATTAACACATAATTTACCGAAATAAGATAAATAAAACTATACGGCTGGGCCGTTACATGGCGAAATGTGCTTCTGTACGTGGTGGCTAGATGGCAGCTTATCTTTTTGATTACATTTTCAAAAATTCAAATACATCATTTAAACTCAGGAAACACCTTTGGCGGATCAATTTTAATCAATTCGGATAAAAATCTATGAATTTAGCAAGAAGCCGAACAATATTTCCATATTGGCACGAAGGCTCACAATCAATCATTTTTCATTTTCAGTTGTTTCCAATACATACATATCCATAAAAACATCTTGTCGTTCTATACATATGAGTATATATAAAGGACCATACACAGCGAATAAGCCACGTTCAGTACATACGTACATTTAAAAGCAAACACATATCTTCCTATAGATGTATATATGGATAAGTATGACAATCAATAAGCCATTTACATAAATATTTTATTGCTGACATGCCATTAGTATCATCTGTTAATTGTTATAAAACGTGTTCCTCGTCGAAAACACGTATACAGGCTATAAATAAAGCTTAAATTAACAATAGAAGTCAATGGTATAAGAGCTTATTTATATGGCTGTGTCATCGGTTTTCCTATTTGTACTTGTTAGTACTGTCAATAGTAGGTACTTGCTTGTATTACGAATGGATTTTTAGCCGCAATAGAAATAAAGTCGACTAGGAATTCTTACGATTACAGGAGCTGTTGTTTTTGTTTTTACGTGTTACATGGTGCTGATCTTGACTGAAAGCAAAATTTAGATAATTCTACTTTAACGCTGAATTAAGAAAAAGTTGCTAGTTTTAAGTAATTAAGCTTAGCTGACGTTAGAGATAATTAAAACAAAAAATGCGGTACTAACATTAAAACATCTTAAAAAAAATAATAATTATTTGTTTTGAATGTGAGGACACCTAAATGACATACATATAGGGTAATTATTTGTTCAAAGTAATACGGAAAATAACCAAATTAGTTTAATAAGGAGATTAACAGATAATTTGACCTCTTCGTTCTTTTTTTTTCACCCGACATGACATTGTAGAGTCCCATATTTAGAACGTCGATTTTTGAAGGTGATCCAATTGCGCATCTTCTGTGCCATACTAGAACAATTTTATCTGTGATAACTGGCCTTTACTAAATTGACAGCTCTATTGCAACTGGGAGCTATATCGGATCTTATTGGTTCATGATTTTGAACGTAGCTAAGTAAATTGCAAATAATAATAACGATACATTTTTTTATGAGATGGAGTCGGCGCTAAGTACTAATTCCAAGTAGCCTTCTAAATTTGTTTTTTTTTTAACGAATTTTGTCTATTAAAAATACAAGTTTGAGCCTGTACCAATCTACAGGAAGGGGAAGGTCACTATTGCAAAATTTACCTATACGAGGGATGTTTCTAAAGCTCCGTGAATTGTATTGCGCAGAACTTATAGGCAATGCTATTGGCGATAAACATGTCTTCATTGATGTAATTGATTTCAACATGTCTTCATTCTTCATTCATGTCTTCATTCAAACATGTCAAAACATTGCCTGGTCGTATAATGATAGTAACAGAGCCATGGAGCACTTATGGTTATCATAAGCTCTAAGAAGCTTATACATCTCATTCTAATAATAATTGCGTGAGCAATACGTATGTATAATTCTTCATGCTTCGGCGTAACCTTGTACACCAATCTAATTTAGCTTCTAAGATTTGAGAATGGTAAACTATATCGAACTAAATACATATGTACATCCTTATGCCCTAGTGCGAAAAATATAAAAGAGTTTATTGGTAAATGCGCCTTCTCGAATGCGTGATTACCATTCTTAATGGCGTATTACATGTTAAAGTGAAGGGATATTGAGTCTCGAAGCTGCTTGCCATCCTGCTGTAATCTTTCAAAATTAAATGGCTACGTAAGCCAATCACCATCGTTCCAATTGGGGGGGGAGGGCATAAGTTGGATTTACTTTGGATTATTTACTTCTTCTGCTGCTCGCAGTAAGATCTCAGCGAGATTTACGTCCCCCAAAATAATAGTACTTACATTAATTTGGCGGAAGCTGTCGATGTAGATCGGAAATTGATAACTTCAACAATTATATAAGAAAGTAGATAAGAATATCTCAAATATTTTTAAGCCCTTCAAGTCCTAAAAAACGAGTGCTTACTTTTAACATTTAAAAGATGACTAACAATGTTCGAAACATCGTATTTCCTGCATCTCTCCAAAGAATGTTGCAAACCGGTTAGAATTTGTAACTGTAAGAAAAATGAAGTTAAGAAAATTGTTAAAAGATGAATACTTAATAACTGTCAACAGCTAGAATTTTTTTAATACTCGAAAATATATCAGAATATATTAACAAACACCTCCTTTAGATTTAATAAAAAAAGAAAACCTTTATTAGTATACTTGATAAGATATCCGGCCCCCTCGTATATAATATTTAGTTGACCATACGAATTACATCACGCGTATATAGATAGATACACGAAACGAGAGAAAAAAAATGAATTAATATTTGATTAATGATTCCACCTGCCACAGAACCAGTTGATTAAGCGCGTTAGAAAACGCGGTCTTGTATAATTTTGCAATACCTTCTTTCCTACATACATGTTGCCTACGTCAGCTGACGTAACGGGTCTACCTGATGCACTGGATATTCATAAATAAGTACTTAACCTACGCCTCGACTTCGTTGTACAATAACGAACAATTGTTTCGATACGAGAGACCGCGGTCTTCCAAAAAATAACCTTCATCCAATGGAGTTGGCTATTATAAACGCATTTTCTAGCCACCTTTCAAAGAAACAGGATATATATGTAGTCGTCGATTTTACAAGTTTATTGCGTAACCTCGTTACAAGATCGTTATTTAATGTATATAGTTATTCGTCCGTTATCGTACACCTTAGCGGCGACGTAATTCTAAACGGCCTTCTTCTTCCTCCGTTGCAGGTCAAAATATGGTTTCAAAACAGGAGGAGCAAGTACAAGAAGATGATGAAAGCGGCCCAGGCGACCGGGAATACTAATAACAATGGCACCCCCGGTGGGCATTCAGCTCTTCTGGGTCCCAGTTCGAACCTACCTTCGACTAGTCCCGGACCTCAGGGCCAGAATATGATGCAAGGTGAGTGCAAACGGCTTTCATTAAAGAATAATAGCGTTTCATCTCATATGGATTAAGACGTTTTTTATTTATTTATTTATTATTCTTTGTACCTTCGTGAAACATTTTTTACTAATATTCTTTCTTTAATATTTCTTTCAATTTTATTCGTACTTTTAAAACATTGAACTTGCGACTTATTATTAAAAGATTTCAGTCTGTTGACTTGTTTCTTTGTATTTTGCCAACAAACGAGGAATGATGCTTTTGTTAACAAATTCGTGGTTAACAACAGGAGATCTTCGGTGCGCTTTGTGTTTACGTTTGGAGCTAATGTTTCAATAAACAAACAACGTTATTATGCCAGTTAAGAAGTGTTTGAAGTGGGTTTTCTTTCTAGAAAGTGTCCTCTTAACTTCAGCAGATGCAACCAATACAGTAGCTTTATTTCAAGGAGACAACTATCCGAAGCTAATTTAACGTCCACAGCTATCTGCGAAACATCGTAGAGATCGATTAGCTTTTCTACAAGATCACAAATATTACAAACAGGTTGATTAAAGCAATTATTCACGGATGAATCCAGATTTTTGCCTACGTACATCATACTGCCAGGAAAAGATTTGGAAAAGACCGGGAGAACGATTTACTCAATGCAATATTGCGGAAAGGATCCGCAAAATCGGGGAGGCTCTGTTAAAGTTAAAGTACATGAGCACCGTTTCAGAAGAGCGCGTGATTGCTTTTGCTGCACGACTCGGGTGAATTTGCTGTGATGCTAGGAGCAATTGCATCAAAATAATGTTGAAAATTTAATTAAGCGCAGGTTGAGGCTATCCTAAAGTGTTGTTGTCATTGTATATAAAAATAACATGTCGGGATAAGCTTGTCCCTGGTCTTCCGCTTAACTCTTATCTCAAATAATAATAAACGTAATATTGCAAAATGCAATATAATTATCTGATCTAAATATCTGTTGGCGACCTAGTATTTTGCTTATTGAATACTGCATTTGCTTACCATTCACTAACGTATAATACATGAGAAGTTTTAACGCTATCGATCACGATTCTTTTTACGCTGACCTGCATCGGATGCCGTTCCAAAATACTTTGTATCTAAATTCACTTTCTTAATTCCATCAATACCTTCATTTGACCAATATGCACCGTTAAAACGTCCTTGGATTACTGACGTAATTAAACTGATAGTATTGCGCGATAAGGCGCAAGTAAAGTAATGTAAAATTTCGTATAATTGGCTATCCTGAACACTGCAGGAAATCTTGCTACGTGAACTATTCGCAGGGAAAAGGAAAAGTCGCGTTATTTCGCGAATCGGACGGGGTAAGGACGTGGAAATGATGCGGAGGCATCTGGGAAATTTGGATTTCGGAAAAGCCAGGAGCGGCAACGCATCTTCCTGCTTGCGAGATTGCGAATGAAGTTCATAGGTACTTTGCTAGTATCGCGACGTCTTTGGTTCAACTATCTGATGACGAGCTGCTCTTGTGTTTCAGCTATTACTTGTTTCAAATTTAACACTGTCGATCCCGTCTGCGGTTGCAGAAGATGAAGGTTGCTTCCGTTAGATGCGGCGGTATTCGCTTATTCATGATTAAGCTCACACAATTAATTCCTTGATTGCGTACTCCCGTACATTCCTAGAGACAATGCATTGTCGAAGCCGTAGACTGGAGGGTGAATAGGGCCCGAAAAGATAGAAAATTCTTCTATCAGAGAGGGAAAGCGATGGCGACCGCCTTTAAGGCTTTTTATGGAGCTGTGCTAATCGACTATCTTTTAAAAGGAGAAACAATAATAAGGATTTACTACGCGTCATTATTTAACGAATCGAATGCGAAAATTGCGAAAAGCGCAGCTTAGTTCTGGTTAACGGCTTTTATCTGTTTCTTAAGCTCCGGGCAGAGATTTCGATTAAGGAGGCCATTACATTAGAAAACACTTATCTTGCAGAACAAGCTGACGACCACTGTTTGGACCAATTAACGAAATGGGAGCATTGCCGTTAGGCTGGCAACTTCTCGGACTTCCCTCGTACGTACATTTATTCTATCATTGCCAACGTCGAGGTATTTATAGGAATTTCCACAAAATAAGATGTAAACGATATACATCCTATTCGTTATTGTTATTCTAAGAAAAAAGCTAGCACGCGAGCTGATACTCTTATAAATATGACAAATACTCGGTACCCCACGTAGCTTGTCAGTACGCGAAAATTACATAAGTACGACCGCACTTGCGAGGAACTCGGACACACTAAAGGTCTTCGTTCGTATTTAAATGAATGAATTCACGAAGGTTGCCCGTCACGGGAATCCTTTACGTTGGCTCTTGTATTAAGCGACCGGCGTATGTTCTCTTGTGTTGCCGCACGATGAAGCGTAGATTAATAGCTTGCACACGTACGTACGTGCGCCTTTTAAGCGTGTAGTTACTAACGTATTCGTTGTAAAGTGTATATAAGTACAAGATGTTTTGCGGCTGGTTGAAGGAAATGAGAAAACATGCTGACGACACCTTTCAACGGCCATCTGTATTGTAGAATCTATATTCATGGTTGATAAATTGCAAGGAAACAAACGATCTATTGCTCTGTCTAAGTGTTACGCTGGTAATGGAAAATCAATTTAGTTACTGTTAATTACAGAATTCTGCATTTTGATGTTACCTTTTAGGTTGCTAAGTGAATAAGAAATTATAGCCAAAGAAGTTCAGAATTGTTTTAACGACTACGTCGTCAGGGCTTTAAACGCCAACACTTCATGAAGAACAATACGAAAATACCAAGATATTAAAAAGAGAACTATAGGCCTTCTTGTTGTAATGGTTAGCCGCCCGCCTAGCAAATGCTAGATGTCAAGTTCGATTTTTTACAGCCTTATATCTTGTAGTTACCGCAGCTGTCTAAAATAGTTTACTATTGCTTGTTGTTCGATATTTGCTGGTAAATCTGTTAAGCGAAATGCTGGCAACTGTTTCATCGTAAGTAATGCATTAGAAATTATTCTGTTTTCAAAATGTTGATTAAGAAAGGCTAAGGGTGAATCTTGTGCGGGACAAAAGATTCGTTTATTGCTTACAGGAGACCGAGAATGATGAGAACGATGTTTTACCTGCAAGCTCTCGCGTTGACGGTAGCTGGATGTTCCTCGTCGTCCTCAACAAAACGAGCACCAATAATATCATGTCCAGATACAGCAAGCCGAATGGTAACTCGAGCATTTTGCAATGCAAATGTAATGAGACCGAGCAATATTTATTAGTTTCATCGATGTAATTACGTCTTTTCCAATTCAATAACAACTTTTTTTATCAATTTAAAGCCGTTGAAGACCAACTTGATATTCATTTTAAGATCTAGTCTTCTGAGAGATAGATCACGACTTTGGCGATCGTCACCATTTCAGGAGCTTTCTTCTCGTCTATGTACGTGGAAACAAAGCGAGGAGCATGTTATAAACAAACGATAACTTATATAAACCTGCCAAACCATATGAAACGTGAATATCAGAAGAAATACCACGAGATTATTAGTTGCTGCAATATTACGATGTACAAAGGTAAAGACTCGGAAATAGTCGTTTACGTCGCCAAAGATCACTTATTTGATGTGCTTTATCATTATAGAACATAATAGAAGAGATACGATGGTTAAAGAAGTATGAGAATCCAACGAGGGAATAACTAAAAAGCTTTCTGGAAAGTTATGAAGCGTGCGAATAGGAGAAGAAGCATGAAAAGGAAGGTGTGATAGTGAAACCGACAATTTTTCAGCGTTTAAATAGTCGTCGTTAGGTAGATTAGATTCGTTTCCAATCTTACCCAGCAGTAACTATGGTTTATCAGGACCAGCTTATAAATTTCGTTGTTAAAGCCTCTGGAGACTAAACGCGACGAGGAAGTTGTATGTCGTGTTCTGCAATAATGGTGTGAAAAACATGCTTGATACTTGGATGTTACAAAATAACATAAACAAGTGGAAAAAAGGACGGCGGTTTGTTCCGTTTACGAAAAATCGTGCTTATCATCCTGGCATCAAAAGCACCATCAAAAGAAAATCTTGAAAATTAAGGTAGAGCTAATGAAGAAGATTTGTCTTAGCAAGCAGTAAGGATGAAAAGGCCCAAAGGTTTCTTCGTAGAAGTCTGGGGAAAAGGAGATCCTAGGTGTATATTTGCTGTTGTAGGTAGACGTTACTGATGTAATGTATGATTACAATTAAAACAGAAGATCCTTATATTTTATTTTACTTATCGTTCTATTCATTTCGTATACTCCTATATATTCTTTGTACAATCAAGTTATTTTACAAAATTACCCAGCCTCAAATTACAAAACTACTTTATAATTTAACTATTGCAAAGCGCAGAATATAAGCAGCTGATAAAGATAAACATAAAACGTTCGTGAACATTTTTACGACTTAAATGAACCATTTGACTAGAAAGTTCCATCGCTAGGGCTTTTAATAGTATCTGCCCTCAGCTCGAATCTCGCCTAAATTCTATTCATGGCGAGAAAATTTAGCGCTCCTTTAATAGGCCTTAAAATGAAATGTTTAAAAAGTACATCTCGAGCACGTTAAGAACAATTTCAACCCTCGAAGAGGTTCCGTCGATACGAATAAACGCTTTACGTAAAGCTAGCAAAGCGCATATGTAAAAATATGTCCGAATTGAATGTAAACGGCGTAGTACATACCGTGACACACATAATATTGGTGGATGTGATTGTACGCACTTCTCCTTACCGTCTTTAACGTACAATCACCGTATGAATCAGTTCAAGTGCATCTGAATTGAGAAACGCGTTTCGCGGTGAGCACACGCTATACTTTTGTTATGTTTTATTGGAATCGAATCGAATTAAAAATGTGTATTGAGGGACGACCTGAATTTGGAAAAAGAATCGGCACGAATGAGAAAGGAATTTGAGCAGAACGTAAGTTGCGATTTCGTAATTTCAGAAAAGAGAATTCGCGCATTATTCGATTCGAAAGTTTTACAACAATGGCACTTTATTTATCAAATCATATTAATCCATTGATACATCGGTTTATTCTGGAAATTGTTTTAAAGATAAGTTTAGGTAAAAAATAATTACGTAAGTGGAAAATTTAGATGTAAGCAACGCTAAACTTTAAATTACAACATTTTATAGACGTATGCAGAAGATTCGTCTTTCCTTGTATCCAATTAACATACTCCAATAAAAACACCATTTGTTGCCTTAAGGATCTGTAATTAATTTTATACGAAGAAAGGCTGAAAGTTAACGTAAACTAGTTGAAACGTAGATAACGAACTCTCAAAAACGGTTGAACGAAAGTAGTTATACATATAAATACTTACTGTTTAGAAATACAACGCGAAATACTATTTTACACCTTTCTTAAAATTGCTAATGTGCTAAAGATAACTGCAGCTTGTTTTTGAAGGAATATTAAACGAAATCTATTGTTTTTTAAAAACAAATACAAAACGATGTTATTTTGTATTTGAAACCAGAAAGAAAGCAACAACGTCTTCGCTTTCGAACGAGTTGAATTGTGATTGTTCTTATTTTCGTAAGGTTATCCAACCTTAAAGTATCATCGAGAAGAGCTGAAGATAAAATTTGTAATTTATGCCAATAAGATCTGTAGCCGGCGAAACACATTGTATGTAATTGTGTTGGTATTAAACATATACAACACTTCAATAGGACACTTCTCACACCTGGATGTAAATGTGATAAAATGGAGGAAGAAGATCCTGGAGTAGTATCATGTTTACTAATTCTTCCAACTTTTCTAATACGCGAAAGAGCATCATTACAATACATCTATTTAGCTCCAAGAATAATAACAATAATTAGTAAAGATGACAATTCGGATGAAATTATTACTTTCTTGCAGAGACTAGACTTTGCTGCTGGTCAAAGAAAGAACCTAAGTATCTTGCAAATTTCCATCATCTCTGTATCCGGTCTTCCAAGAGATAGTCTCCTTCGTCTTGTAAATCTCACAGTAATACTTTTGTTATCAAAATTAATGCTTTATTTCGTTAGTTTGATGATTGAAAGGGTTCTTTGCAACTTGTCCTTTTTAAACAATGACCACCCAGAGTTTTTCAGTTTATGGAAGAATCAGTCCAATCATACAATAATGCTAATAACTAGAGAGGGCAAAGGTGGATGAAATTATTATTTTTTTGCAGAGACTAGACAGGCTCGTGTTTTGTCGACTTTCGGGGACACCAGTAGGCAACACGAATAGACACGAGTCTATCTAGTCGCCGCAAAAAAAGGAATAATTCCACCTGCCTTTGTCATCCCTAGTTATTAGGAATCTGTGTAGATCACCGACAGAACTTTTGTGGAAATTGTGTTGGTGTTGATTTCCATAAGATATGCAAGGCAATTTCATGCCTAAACCTTAGCCTCCAATCTCTCTTTATCCAAGCATGTTAGCTAATGCACAGTGAGCATTCTCGTAAAAAAAATAGGCTTTAAGGTCTTGCCATCCTCAACACTTTTGCGCAATATAATTATATTGGCCCACGACCTTTTTGGAAGTTTGTTAAAGACTGGAGATAACTTACATTTCTAATAGATACTAGCATACTTGTAGAATTAAACACGATGACTAACTAGATGGTTAAATATCGTCAAACCTTCATATTTTGAGGCTTCTAGAAGGGTAGCAGCTTCTATGGGGGAAACACTATCCACAAAAACGGACAATAAATAATTGGTAATAAGCTATCTTTCGCTTTATTCGAAATAAATCTTGAGTTGTTGATAACTTAAAATAGATATTAAAAATAACCCAAAGTTGAGCAGGTAAATTGCTTTGAGTGTCTCTTATATATCATCAGCGATCCAAAAATATACTTCACCTGAACCAAGTGGTAAATGTTTAATATTAGCCTTTCAGAGAGCATTTAACGAACTCGAACGACCTAACTGCTCATCTCTAATATTTCGACCAAAATCATTTAATTGCCAAAAAATTATTGCTTCCTGTGTAGCGGCAATAAGGACCCGCATCGGTTGTATATCAAAATTACTTTGTCTGAAAGAAATTCTGAAAATTTAAAGAATCGTATCAATAGCATCAAATTAGAATGGACACTCCTATCGCAGTCCTTAAGACCACCTTGAAAAGAACTTACCAGCCCATAAGTTCCAAAATAGAAGAATATAATGCCATTTGACTACAATTATAATACAAGAAAGGCTAGAGATGAATGGGAATGACACGTATCGGTAAAAATATCATCGCGATTCGTTCGATCCACACGCAAATAGTTAAACCAAGCCATAACTAAACCATCGAGTGCGTACATAGACGCCAAGATATTTACAAAATTCGACGACAAACATTCCATCGCCTAAGAGAATTCAGTTATCGACATTTCTTGACTACCTCCATGTATGCAGGCTATAACTTTCGTACGTCATGTCGTACTTTGCGTCGTCCGCATGTAATATCTACGTCGTAGGCGCCGTTCGCTGTGTGTGTTTACCTTCGCGGTGCTCGGATGTCGTCATATTTTATGCTCGCAACACCAATACGCTCGGCGTTATGTAAATGTTGTTGCGGGCGCCATCTACCGGGCCGACAGTTGGTAGTTATAGGGTGGTGTGCCGTGACAACGCAAAGTCTAAAGCAATTCTTGTCAAAATAGATTTAATTTTTGATGGAGGAAATAAAGCGTAAAGGCTTTGCTTAAATAACGAACTGCTTTGTTATTCTCTTCAGAGGTTGGCCGCGTATGGAAGTAAATAAATATTTGAACACGTCTGATGGATTCAGGAGTGCCGCGCTACAGAGGAAACATACGGCTTGCTTATTCAATTTTTTCCGTTTTTTCGAAATATTCAGCGTAATATTCAACGCATCCAATCGAGCAGTAAGTACCTGTGTACATCGAGAATATTTCGCCTTTGCGCTGGATGTCCGTCACCCCGTCGACATTTTTTATTTTGTCTTATTATTCAATGTTTTATCTATCGAACGTAAAGAAGAAAAGTCTCATGGTTACATTTCTGAAAGGTCAAAAATTTCCGTGAAGAATTAAGTTTTTACTGATGAAAGCTATAGCGATCCATGGAATAAGAGGATCTTCGAGAAGAAATAAACTAAAGAATTGCGTTTGTGAAAACTTCGGAAATTATTCAACATCTTCAAGGGGTATTTAGCGAGCCTGCAGAATCTAAAAGTAGTGTACATCGGTGGATCGATCGTTCTAAAACTGATAGAACATGTCGCCCGAGTACGTCGGTAGACGAAAGAAACATTACTGCTGAAAGAGAACGGGCAAATTAGCGTACCCTTAGGAATAGGTACATATCAATATGTGACACCTTTCACGATAAGCAAGGTTTCAGCCCGCGGAGTGCTAAGACTGATGGGACCGGAAGAGAAACTCAATACATCTAACACTTGTGTCAACTTCAAGTGCTGCTAGCCCGTTACGCTGATTAATTTTGACTGACGAAACGCGGATTCTTTATTTCAATCCTGAGACTAAAAGTCGATCCAAAAAACGGCGTAAAGCGGAAGAAGAGCCTCCACTTAAGGCGCGTGCAGTTCCGTCCGTTGGGATGGTAACGCTTACTATTTTCATTTTTATGAATGCCGAAAGTTATAACATCTGTTATTACAACAGGACAATGCAAGACCCCTTAGCGCAAGAAAGGCGATGGATATTTCGGACGATTTACGATAGGAGTTGCTTCTGCGTTGACCTTACTCACCAGATCTCGCACCCAGTGATTTTCATTTGATTCTAGTTTTGAAAAGTCTTTACGGGGTGTTTAGTTGATGTAAAACATGTCATAAATAGGTGAACTGCGAGAACACCGACAATGTCCTTTGAGGACGGCCCAAAAAAAGAATTAATTTAGTTATCGTCGGGATAAATGTGTAAAAACTACATTTTAATGTTGTTAAGCACCTGATTTAGAGAGAACCTTAATTGTCAATTTATTTATTTTTGCGTGTATGTAATTCCTGAATTTATCCTTATAAGAGATCCGAACAAACTAGTCAAAGGCATTATTAGGAATACAGCGGCGACAGATATAAGCCCATTAGTATGTTAGTCATTCACTAACTATTAAGATTACTTGCCAGCATATCTACTAGAGGGATTAAAATAATACTTTTTCGTTCTTCTCGAACAATTCCCAGCCCCGCTTGGCCATGACGACGTTGGTAATTTCATAAAAAATTTAACGAAACGGTTGTTGTGGAAGACTATTATCGACTTTCAAGTTGGCAAATTTCTTATTTACTGCGATTAGTCACATTGATCAAAAAAATCGGAGACTGAGTTTAGTGCATTGTTCGTTTTGACCTTATAGATGAGCTTATCACTTTTATAGCTAAAATAATAAAACAAGCGATGTAGAGAAGCACGTACACAATTAATGAAACGATAAGTCATTAAACATTAAGTCAATATTGAAGATTACGATAACAAGGAATCGTTGCAGCTACATAAACAGCTGTTCAGGTTATCTGTTTATTTCCTGTAGAAGGTTTATACCTTTGACCGATGGTTGCGAATATCTTTGTGATTGCATTTTAATAATAATTACATTCGGTTAACATTACAGCTGGTTAATTCGTTGTAGTAAGCAGCCATTTAAGAAGTAGAGTACAATAACATTTCTAACATTTAATAAAATTGCTACTATGATAAAGACTTCTGCGATGAAATAGAACTTGAACCAGTGAAATGTATCTAAGCTCAAACTAAAGTACCAAGATCAGTGTTTAAATGGCTTGCTAGCAATATCTACCTTGAAGCCATAGAATCTCTGGCCTTTACTATCCATCTCTAAACACTTCAAGAATCCTTCCTTCATCTATGAATAGAGAATTTGGATACGCCTATTTCTTGGCAACAAACATGTGTTGGGAAACAACACATAAGCATCGGCAACCACCGCACTACACAAGATATAATAATACTTGTGGAACTTGTGTCCTTGCTATCATTATTTAGGTAGGTTATTTAGGTAGGATGATTCTCGTCATCCTGCGAGCCTATCGACATATAAAGAACGTTTTGGAAGCCGATCTCGTTATAAACGCTCGGCGGTCCATAAAACTTTTATCATATCGACGTATTGTTTATTAATATATCCTGCCATTTTCAATTTAAAAATCGACATAATAGCATCAAAGCGAAATGAATCCGGGACAGCTGTGCCTGGTTTTGCTATATCGCCGCAATCGAATTGTTATCTTCAATTTTATGTGAGAACGTCTTCGCTTTCGGTGTTCTAGTATTCTTAATTTTGTCTTATTCTAAATAATAGAATACATATCCGAAGGCTGAAGAATGAATATTGACTCACCCTGTATTGAATGAGGTATATAGCGCTAATCCAAATTTGTTGTCACTGGTGACTGTTTACCACTTTGTAACTAATTATTGTGCTCTTTTTTTGTTATTATTATTATTTAACGTGCATGGCTGTTATTGTTATCGTATTTTAAGATTTTCAATTAAATAATGTAACTTTTGTTATTCACATATCTTGAGCTTTATACAAGAACAATTTAAGGAACCTTTACGTTAATTCTTATTTTTTTTCTCGTAGACACTGTAGCTTTATAAATTGAAATATTGCGAATTTAGGAGAAAAGCAAGGTAATTTTACATGAAATTTGTCAAGGTAAAATAGTCCTTGTAATTTTGGCAACTAATTAGAGTGAAGTCAACGCAACTAGTTTATTTTAATAGTTGTTAGAAAGTTTTTGAAAATTTTATATTTCCTTTAATTCTATTTAAGGCTTAACCGCTGACACGGTATCTGCTAGACCCTTCCATTATACGCGGTACTAGCGTCATAAAACTGGACGTCGGTAGTTAAGGGTTAATTACGCTTTTGCTATATCACCTTGAAACGATTGAAGCAATCACCAAAAGAAAATAGTTGTTTTCCGACATCTATATTATTTCTGTAATGCATGTCCCTATCGTTAAAAGGTCGATATTTTGTGCATTCTTTCTTACAAGTACGAAAAGAAAATTGTCATCGTCCTAGTCGACGTCGATATTGCCATAAAAAATGTATTTTCCAGTACTTTTCTCTTATTTCTCTGGTTATATCGTTGCAGGAGGCGGATCGTCTAGCGGTTCACCGGGCACGGGTTACATTCAACACTCGTCTCCGGCACCCAGTTCGACCCCCGGCTCGGACATGTCGGGGCAGCCGGCCGCGAGTCCGGGGTGGGACGTCAAGCCTCAACAGCCCATACATCCGCCGCCACACCCCGCGCCCCACCCTCACCCGCCGCACAACTACCTCCCTCAGTACTCGTGGTACCCTTCGGATAACCCTGGCCTATTAACGTAAGTATTTACCTTTTTGTTATATTTATATTTTCAATGCTGTATACATATAACGTATTAAGCACTTTTATCTGTTTTCTATTGATTAAGCTGAAGATATATGCGGAATAAGTAGCTGAAATAAGTTAGAAGGTTGTACGAGAAGTAACGAGTAAGTAACTAGAGGTAACGTGTAGGACATTGAAGTCTAATTTACGTTTATTTAATCAATTTAAATTCGTTTAACTTTCTTGAGCTCGAGAGCCATTATCATCAATGATATTGATGACAATAAGCTTATATAACGGACAAATCCAGACTTTCGATTTCAAGTTAGGCAGTCTCAATTTTTGTTATCGTCTTTTATCAAGTTTTATCAATCTCTAACTTTCATCGGTATATATAAAGCTAGTCTATATGTACATGTGTTAAAACGAATCCTCACTTATTTGAGGTACCGTCGCATACGTACAGTACTCGCGGAAATACTCATTAAAATCAACTGTTTAGAACTAGCTAATTTAGTAAAATTCACGCTACATTAACTAGCCAGTGCCTCTTTCTAGATTCTTAAATTGATCTTATGCAATGTCTGTACTGCACGTTGAAAGTCTTTGGTTAGAATATTCTAAAATTAGGATATACTATGTGAATGTTATATGAAATAGGTAATTTTTAAATACCTTTTACGTTGTTGAAAGGTTTGATTAGGTAAACTTATTTAATAAGCCTAGCCTACAATGCAATGCAATCATTAACGTGGCCTTCCTAAGCTAATTCGTAACTTTATCATTCGATAGTCTCATCGTGTAGATCATATTTTGACGTTTGGCTGCATTCTCGTATATTTTGTTGTCTTGATTTTTATTCGCCAGCTATATTTTCAATTAGTGATGGACTTGAATTTCGCTGTGGGCAACTTCTCAACAAGTTAATCAATTAATCAATTGACAAAGAACATTAAAGAGATTCATATTTCATCTCTTTACTAAATTATCACTGCAAGATATTAACTAATAGATCATTCAAACTGCAGCTAAACGAATCAATTCTTTGGTTCAATAAGGTTAGAGCGTGTCAATTTAACATTTTTTTTTTAAGTTTGATTAACTATTTTTAACTGGTTGAACCGAAATTTTAGCGTAAACCTAGGTTTCGTGTAATCCCTGAATCAAAATCAACTTGCGTTGAATCACTAATATTTATTCTGTGCGGCTGTGAAAACCATAAAAGATTTGGATCAATTTAATTCATAGAATTCGAGTGAAATATTCGATTGTTCCTTCAGCATGATATAGAGCTTGCTTCAATTATTTGAATATTACAGTTGGTTTAGACGAAGATCTCGTTAACATTATTTGACTCGAACTAATCATAACATTCGTTTAAAATTGCTTTTTGGCTAAATTGACTAAATGCACCTAACGTCATTCTGAACACAATATCTTAAACCACAACTACCATCCATATAACTACGTATAAATATTGTGGCCTTCATATTACCTCTAAGATCCAGAAAGGCATATGTTGGATTTTTTTTTAATTTTCTTCGATTGCTCAATATGACAAGGCCCATAAGTAAATATTAGGTTCAATGTTAGGGGTTGTATCGTATCCTATGTGAAAGTTAGCAGACATGTCCCGTCCTGCATCACTAAGTATCACGTTTCATATTCTTTCATATGATACGCATTCAGTTTTTTTTTGTTGTAGTAGTTTTTATACATATCTTTAGCACATCTATCACGCTTTATGCTAAGCTCGCTCTTCCTTCAGCAGAAGGTAGAGCTTTGCTTTTCGTTTAAATATTGATTTAAATATGATTCGAACTACCAATTTCTCGATCTTCCGGTTAAATATCTGGTAGATAACAACTGAAGATCTCTGGAGAAAAAGATAAAATCCTTTTGCCCGATTTAAATGATTTTGAATCAAACTAAATCCTTCACAGATTGTAACATATCAAATAGTTAGTGGGCATGGACGACTACTATGACCTGCCCACCAAGCTCCCGTCGTCGAAATATAGCATTTTGCTACATCTGGCTTATGATTTCGTTCCTTGGTCGCAGCATCCAGATGAGGCGGTAAATTTTTGAGAGTTTGATACTATCTCCGTTAAAATTGTTGGCAATTGTTACGGGGCCACTCTCTCTCTCTCACAATGTTATCTTAAAAGAAATGCAACGATGAAAACTTCATCTCGTATTAATAGCTTTCCCATCAGGTATTTGGATAGCTCTTAGCCCACCCGTGGTTTACAGTATATTCAATAAGATCTAACAACTTTTTAAGACGTCCACTAGTTAAAACCCGGTCTAGAGACCTCGGTTTTTGTTGTTTAAAACAAATTTATAACCAAAAAAGAGAAGGAAACCGTGTTGTAACTGATATGATCAAAGGAACGTGTGCTTGAGAGTGTTATGTAGGGTGACAAAATTGTCGCGGCAATTCCAGGTTTGTAGAAAGCGTTAGCGGTAAGGTTTCAAAAGAAGAACGATTTTAGATTTTCAGCAGTAATAAAGAGAGACTATTTCCACTGAATGAACTTCTGCGAATATTGGATAAAGAGAAATAATGAAAATTCAAATGTTCTAAATCTCATTTTATTCTCTGATGAGGAAAGAGCTTTGGGCACTTCAATAATCAAAAAATAAAGAAGAATATGATTGAAATTTCTGTCGTACACGCAATTGTCCAAAAAAGTGAATGTGTTTTATTCAGTGTTCAACGACACCTCAAATGTTAATTAACATCATTCTTTTAGATATAAAGAATTTCAATAAATGGTAGAATAGTTTTTTTTAACACCATAGAGCTCCTGCTCACAAAACTTGAGAAATTACAGAATTTTTAAATGTTCATTTTCTTCGTGAATGGACCACGTAGAAGTCCAGATTATACCACTTTGGAGATCTTTTATTCAGGTTATCTGATTAGTGAATGTTTGATAACATTAGAGGTAGACCTAAAGGAACTAAAAACTAGAATACTTCAAACTTTTAACGGAATTAGTGTCAGGCATCTGTAAAGTGTAAAAAGACATTTTCAAGTCACCATTTAGCAGCTTTCGGTGACCAGTTTGGAAATTTACTTTGGGCTTTTTTCTGGAATGTTCTGATGAAGAAAGAAATGTTTTCAGGCGTTACTTCTTCAACGTTAGGACCTTTCCAATAGAGGAAGTAAAGATTTCTAATTTTCCATATTGATAATTTTTAGCAGTGGACCATTGACAAAGTCTGCTAATTTAAAAGAGAAAATGAACTAAAATCATCTAGTATTAGGACTTCTAACATCTTGGAGCTGGCCAAATCTTATGCTGTAAATCACAGGTGTGTCACAAATGTAAAGCGGAGGAATCATTAACGCAATGTGCTATATAAGGTTCTATATACATACACATACTTACATAAGTATTAAAAATGAATAAGGAAGCAAAATAGTTTGTCCAATATAATAAAGCACGGCATTTTCTATTTAAATATTTCTCACTCTAAAACGATTACAAAGGTACCTCTCGGTAGTGGATAATGCATAATGTTTATACCTTATTGCGTACTTATCCCTAGAACGTTATCCGGAAATTGCTTCAAATAATACTTTCCACTTATTCATTATTACAAATGAACGCTTATTAATTAAACCTAACTATACGAGAAGCGTTGAAGTAGTAACTCTATCGTTCTTCAAAATTCCTTAACGTAAAAGTCAAAAACCATCCTTTCTCAAAGAATACAAACGTATTTATTGCTTTAAACTAATCCTTCGAGCGTTGATGTACCGTTCCTCTTTACAGGCTTTCTAACCGAAGTTTCGTTTTACATTTTACAATTTCAATTCGAAGTGATACATTCCCGAGGCGTAGTGTAACAGCCATCTTGGCAGCTGTGAATTGTACACGCGTATCGTATAATTAATGGAAATACGCTGCTTAGCTACCGAAACACTATTAAGACCTTTTATCAAGCGCACGCATATATGTCACTTCTTTAGCTACGAATTTCGTTCTAACGTATTCAACGAAGGTATACGACACGGGAATAAAGTTTACAGCCATCGACGGATCGTACGGCAGCGCTACCACTCCAACGTAGGGACGCATGCACGTAATAAAGTGGAAAACGTGCATATTTAGCCGGACTCGGACCAATATAGAAATTGTGACGACCGACGGGGACGGGGAAAGCATGTCGTCGGGTTGCTGGTACTATTCGGGTACATTTTTATCGTTTTTTACGGTCCTCGCTACGACGATGATGGTAGAATTAAATTTATGGCTCCTACGTGAACTGGCGTGGCAGTTAGGTACCGTTGTATTTGAATAAATGCATATGGATTTGGAATTGGATAAAAAACATGGCTTCCTCGTATCGTCGACTTCATTTTTAAAACGATATAAGTTTGAATTTTATTTTCGAAAGAGAATACCTTCGTTTTTGCTTTATTTTAGATGGAAAAGGTGAGAAAAAAGCTTGGAGAATCCTCTACGAAGTTGATAATTTAAATTTTTGATCGCTTCTTAACAAAAGCCTTTGCGGTCTATTCTATTCTATTCTTTTCGTAATTTGCCCTGGCAACCGAATTTATAACTTGTTTAAAGATTAACGGAAAGAATGCGTAACGTCGAACTATGATGCTCAGTTTGTGGTCTACTTCGGATATCCTCGCAGATCAGGCGATTGCGGCAGCTTCTCGTAGTTTCTTGGAATGGCACGATTCGAAAATTGTTCCTTCAACCTTGCGAACAGTGACGGCGGTTGCACGATGCAATCTTATGCGAGGTTGTCCTGCGCAAGATAGTCAGACGAAGTAGGCGAGCGTTAGTGGAGACTCTAAGGATTTAGACACTTCGTGTAGACCAAAGTGTAAAAAAGCAAAAAATCTAAGATAAAAGTACGCTTGCTCGTTCATAATAAGCTTTTCCA
Organism: Oryctes rhinoceros; assembly: GCA_020654165.1. Lineage (NCBI taxonomy): Eukaryota > Metazoa > Arthropoda > Insecta > Coleoptera > Scarabaeidae > Oryctes > Oryctes rhinoceros. The sequence continues at coordinate 1,829,393 of JAIOKQ010000948.1, forward strand.
AATATTAGATTTAAATATATTCCGTACGCAATAACAAAGTCACCAGGATGCTGGACTAACTGGGTATAGGTTCACACTTTTCTCAAAATCCGTTGATGTCTTCAGCCGATCGTCCAATACATCACCAACGATGAGAGGCGTAGATGTCTTGCGGCCTGCATACATATAATTGTTCGTTTTCACGTTAAGTGACAATTATTGAATTAAACGTCGAAATTTAAAAAAAAAGTTAAAAAGAAATTATTCTTTTTCTGCTGGGCGACGTCGCTCGACCCCGTAGAATGAATTGGCTTTGCATTTTAACATTGTGAGACGAACGTACTATTCTCTACTTGAAAACTACTAAATTTTTTGTTGAAAGAATTAACCGTGTAATTATTGAAAAGATACTTCCTCACATATTAAGAAATATACCTGGCAACTAGCATCACAAAACTTATCACGCGAACGGAATGAGATCGTAACCAGCCCGGCACCGATCTACATTACGGGTAATTATACGTTCAACGTATGGAACACTTTGCTTTCCTCGAAAAAAGGAACGTAATAAACAAATTAACAGCAAGTAGTGGTGCACTTTTAATTACACAGCGTCCACCTAGTTACTGCAGCGCTTTAATTAACTCGGGGATTTTTTTTCCGTTACGTTGAAAGTCTAAAGTCGCCGGTTTTTGAAAAATAGTTTTAGTTAATACATCCGTTACACGACCACAAACGCATACGTAACCCGGACCGGTCAATCTCGCTTTTCAACGGCCAGCACATGCGAGAAGGTATTGAAAAGCGCGAGTAATATCGTGTTTGATGAATTATACTTCGAGTGAACTTCGAATTGACCTATTAAGGAACGTCGTAGATTGACACGTATGTTTGGAAATATGATATGAGGTCTTTCGCTGCGCTTTAATTCCGCGTGCTCTAGCTTTATGGGTTTGAGATAAATCGGGCCCGGTTGACAGATGACGATGATAAATTTCGATCTCGATGAAACGAAATTAGATTCTTCGGGCTCGCTCGTAGCTCGTGATTGCTCTTTTAAGCGTCGGAAGATCCTCAAAATGGGCATCTGTTTGGGCGATGGGTTCTTCGTTCGACGTGAATTGTCGTCCGGCGAGTCATTTTTGGTTCCATAATTTTTGATCATCGAAACTGCGCAAGTGCGCACTCCTGCATTATCTTGATAGAAGAGGATCTTTTTCAAATAAGGAAGTACCTTTTTCATTTCTTCGCTCAACCGATCCAATACCGACGAATAATACTTTCAGAGCCGTTTGTGCTATTTCTAAATAAACGGTGTAGATGATTCCGCGTGATCCCAAAAAAACGAAGTTATCACCTTGCCGGCTGATTTCATCTTGTTGGCCTTCTTCGGAGCTCGTGTTTTTTCAAAAACCCGCTGTTTTGATTGCCTCTTGGTCTCCGAAGTATAGTAGCGTATCCATGATCCGTCCATACTTATGTATCGGCGGAGAAAGTCGTTAGGACTGCGACGGAAGCAACATCAAAACGGTCTCAAAGTCGACCTCTCTATTGTGTCTATTCTACTAAGAGCAAATGCGACGCGCTCATCTTCCCAAGATCCTACCTTGCGATATGCCTGTGACCTCAGCTGTTTCGTGCACTTTGATTCGACGATCATTCGAAGCCATATCGTAGATTTTCTTAATCATTTCGGGTTTAATCATTTCCGCCGGACGCAGGATCACATTTAAAGGCTCCTTTTTCCATTTTTCTGCACTTTGTCAGCTCTTTCTCTCTCTAGTGATTAGTGATTCTTACTAAAAACAAACCATTTTCAATACCGTTGGCCGTATAAAGAAGATTAGAAACCGAATTAATTTTTCGAAAATATTATACAGCGCGTCCGACAGTTGCGATCAAACTTTCAGGTTATGTAGTTCTTGAAAATATTGTCCAACTTTAACGAGGTATCCAAATTAGTCATTACAATCCAAAATAATTTAATGCATCTTTAGAAAGCAATATACTTAAGTTAGCCGATTTACACGATAATTCGTATTGACTAGAATCTTTTTTTTTAACAATAAAAGTATCTTTATAATAATGCTTAAGACAGAGATACAAACAACACTTTCAATAAATAATTCTTCTGAAAAAATATATAAAGAGTAGCTTGACATTCTACTTGTGGAATTTAATACAAGGAAAAATTATTTAAAAATGAGAGCAGCCGCTATTCAGAGCTGTATACTAACCGGTCGGAAAGTACGAAAGGGTATTATCTCATAAAGACATCTCCATAAAGTTTCCTTTAGACAATCCCGTTCTCTATCATAGGTGTACCATCGTGGCTTGGCCTGGGCTCTTTTTAATCGTCTATTTTGCGTTTTACGGCCATCACCGGAGCCGAAACAATGCCGCTAGTTTCGACAAAATATATTACGAAAATAATAAATCAAGAGCGTAACGCTATTTATATTTTGTGCAGGCGTAGACGGTTTTAAGGATGAGTCAGGATCCACCCATCCGACTAAAAACGAATTCGTAGGCTTGACGTGAAGATCGTACTGCGTAGTAGTACGTACTGGGAAACGTATATCGCGTTATAGGAATACTCTCTAAGAGAAGAGGAGGAAAAGGAGAGGGTAATAATCAGAAATCTCCAGGCTTGATTCAAATCATCACGGTTCCTTTTTTTGTTTCTTCTGTCTGTTTTTTTTTTTTGTGTCAATTTACCACCCTCTGCTCGAGAATGGGAGGCTTCAATAGTGGTTATCTATTAATTGGATTAGCCTTCTTCGTTAATAAAATTTAATAGTGCCTGAATGGTTTAAAACACTATTATTAGGTATTTTGATTTTAATATAAAATGAGCACCAATGGAGACTAAGAGTATGAAGTACCAACCTTTTTCGTTGGAAGAGAAATGATAATAGAACATCTTAAGTTAAAAAAAATAAACAAAAAAACGTTGCCCTAAGCAGGAGCAGCTTCGGCAATTTATTTTTGTCCCTATGCAAACATGGTTAAAAGAAGTAGGTCCATACAAAGAGCTTGTTTGGATGTTGTTGTTGTTGGAGCAGAAGCACAACTTGTACTTATTACGTAGTTCTTACTTCCGGTAATTATTTTGCTTATATTCTTTCCTTATTTTATACATTATTATCTATTTACTTGCTTGTGGCGAAATACCGAGAAAGTCTTCGTAGAAGAAAATAAATAGTGTACATATGAAGATAAACCCATCTGATGATTGTTGAGTGTAGGCTTTCACGATCGTAATCCATAGTAGAAATATCTTGCAATAAAGCGGAACAGAAATAGGGTGTTTAACGAGGACGAAGAGACAACAACGCCAATCTTTAGAAAACTCCTGAGGTAGCTGACAGGGTGATTATCGAAACGAAAACGTCAAACATCTAGTACGCAACAACACCCGAAAGACATTTCTACCATCTGATGATTAAAACAATTATTCTATTGTATAGGTCTTTGAGTATCACGCACTGATCCTTTGGTGGATCTAACACGGTAACAAATCTAAAAGAGAATCAGTTAAAAAGGTTCTTCTCAACAGTTTAATGGATCTAGTTAGAGACATTCCGCCGTTTGAATTAACCAAATTAACACATCAATTCCGCCGGTTCTCGTGTTGATGGTTTCGGCGCAATACGAGGCGTATTCCATTGCATGTATCGTAGTGCTTACCGGCGCTTATTGAATTTGAACCTGTCTGTAACCAACATGATTTATCTGTGTTTTTTTGAATTGTGTGCGTCTGACTAGTAGTTTCACTAAAATGAGCGGACTGATTCGACCGTTTACCGAATGATTCGGCCGTCGTCAAATTTTATGTTGAGACATCCGACTGTTCGTAGAGGTGTGCTTCGTTCGTCCACATGGAGAGTCGCAAACTGGTTTGCTACTGTGTCGGAATAAACTTATGGCGTCTGGTAGTAAACCATAGTAATTAATACTGGGATGCACTGTTATTTAATTTAGTATTGGGATTAAAGTTCTCAACTCTCGTAAGTGTTCAGGAGTCTATCCCTTTGGAATAACAAGTACCGGGCTTGCAAAGGTCCTATTCCATTCAATTGTTTCCATTAAAAAAAAAACAATGTTTGGAAAAGTGGATCTGCGTATATTTCATGGGATCTATTGAGATATCTATTCAGCGTACTTCGAAAACATAGCATTATGGTTATTACATGGTACGTTAGAATTTGCCATACCGGCCGAAGCATAGTTAAATGTTATAAGTTCATAAAGTTTAAGTCGTACCGACTTTGCAGGGAGCAATTCAATTTTCATATACCCAATAAATCCTTTTGCATAAATTTCTACGTCTCCTTGATTATTAAGTTTCCTCCAAATTAATTTCTTATATCATATCCCATTTACATGAATATCATGATTTCCGTGTTCAGCTATTTTTGGTGCAATTTTTTCTTTGTTTGCATGTCATTAAAAATGTTCAGTTTAAGATGTCCTACTTAAAAAAAGAAAAAAAATAAATTTCAACAGAAAATTAAGTTCTTAACGTTTCTCGTGCAAAAACTATGGCTGTGTTCATATTTACATATCGTTTCCACAATAAGCGTCGATTCTCGTTCAGATTTCAAAATTGTAAGACATCCGCGGCATTTATATTTAACGCTCGGGCGGCTACCTTTCGCCCCGGACGAAGGTTAGGTGACTTACGCATTAATCCTAAAATATAAGAACGAACCAAATGTAGAAAATACTATTTAGAAATTTGGAATTGTTTAGCTGTTTATTTAGTAATCTATTACATGGATTATTTAATTTTTCAAGGATCTCGTATTCTCCTTAACTAGAATCAGAACTTGAAATATCCTGAGATCTACTCATTTTACAACCTTTAACCTTCTAAGCGGGATTCAGCCGCACCTCATATTCTGAATTTTTCATAGAAATTATCAAAACTTTTATTTCGCAATTTCATCTTTTCAATAGCTTCAGAAATTGTCGTATTGTTATCCTTTTTTTTATGTTACAGAAAATAATTTTTTTTTGCAAGTGGGGTGCATCTGCGTCCTACTTAACCTGTTTACTACATCTCGTACACGAATTGCTCAGATTTACAGTTCACCTTAGAAAAAAATACAATATCATTGTAGGAGAATTACCCAACTGTACTGTTGTTATATTATTCTGCTTATTGCTTACAGGGTCCGTCTTCGCCCCAAATAGTAGTAATTCGTTATAGGTTAAAGCTCTGAAACGTAGAATAGCCTAAACAAGTTGTTCGTAGATAAAGGATAATTTTTGACCACCAATAAGGATCGTGACTTTTATGTTCTACTATATGGTTATAATTGTTTTTTTTTTCTTTGATTTTCTTCGTTTTTTCATGCAATGCTGACTGAAAGCTGAAATATGGCGGAATCATTAAAAACAAATTCTAGCATGAGCTAAACGAACTAACTTTAAACTTATTTCTTTTTGTTACAGGGTTTGGCCAGCCGTTTAATATTGAAACAAGTGATTAGTTACTAATTAGTTTTTATATTATAAATAAATAAAAGAATTTAAAATAAATTGACGCGGACTTAAAAATGAATAAAGAATAACGGTAACGATAATATTGTAATAAATAAATAAATAAATAATTAAAGAATATATATGGAAACAAAGAAGTATATATTTACGACCAGTGAAAAAAAAATGTATAATATATTATTATAATTAAATTAGTATAAATGAAATCGTTCTACGCATGCGTCTAAACGTGAAGAGGAAGCAGAAACGTAAGAAGACGAAGATAACCAAGAAGATGAGGAAATAAAATACTTTGATGATTCCTTCTATTTTGTAACGATTAGAACCATGTCACGCATTAATAGGAATACACCCTATATATTTTTGTTTTGTTTCGTACATTTGTAGATCTCAAATTTTATCCTATGAATACATATTATTATCCTTCAAATAAATCAAATTTTATTAGGAATTCGTCGAATTCGATCATCAATCATGTTACGTGTATAAAATACTTGTGAAATGTATAGGAAGATGGACGGCGATAAGGAAAAGATTCTGCACGAAATAGTATATATATATATTTTATTGTTATTTGTATATTTTAGAAGTCTTAAGTCGTTTGATCAGATGTACAGAGTAATCGGAGGAAAAGAATCTTTACCTTGTTGCTTGAGATGGTAGTATTTCTTTTTGTTATATACCCACACTTTGTATATTTCTTTTAACATATCCCAATTTCTCCTCCCACCTATTCCTGAAATTTTGGTGCAATACGTTGAGTAATTTTCTTTTAAAGGAAATTATGAAGGAACTAGAATTGTAGACATACAGCTCCCACCAAAAGTAAAGAACAGCTACGTATGTAACCGTAAATTTTTGTATTCGTACTAACATTGTCTCCCCTGAACAATTAAAAATAAAGAATCAAATAATTTTTTTTTAATTTATTATTCTATTCTCTCCCTATTTCAAACCCTTACTATACATATGTATATGTTAGTACATTTTGTTTAATATTGTAATATACATTATAAATATTCTAATTGTAGGCGAGTGATTGGGTTACGGATCAGTCTGTTGTATTAAAAAAAAATAAAATAAATATATATATGTATATGAAAATAAATGTAAAAAAATCATTTGTTTTTCGTTTCTTTTTTTTGTTTTACATTCCTTTTTTATTATCTTAATTAACTGAATTTGTAAATGGATGAAACGAATTAGTTCTTTTGTTTTAGTTGTTTCCTTTTTAGTATATTTTTTTTGTATAGCCAATCTTTTTTTTTGTTTCGTTTAATTGTTATTAGCTCTTTTACATTCCTTTCTCGAGATGTAGTTGCGAATGATATATGTGAAAGTATGTGTCAGGAAGATTCTGTACCTTATTATGTAAAGTAGTGTTAAAATTATCTTTTAATTTAGAAAGAAAATTATATTATTGAAACAAAGAAACTATTTCTAAATGTGTAAAATATAAATACAAAAAAAAAACACCTATCTCATGTTGTTTTATTTCTATAGTCCTGCTTACTCCTCAAATAATAAGAAATAAGCCAAACTAAATTTAACAAAAGAATGAAAGGTTACAACAGTTTAAAAGAATGTTTCCATTGAGTGATTCGTCATGAAAGGACATACTGGCATACTAGGCATACTACATATAGCTAACGACATAAGAGTATCCTCTTCATTTTCATCGTATTATCGAATCGTGAAAATGAAGAGGAAAAAATTTTCACCATTCGGTAATACGATGAAAATGATGATTAGAGAAGACAAAGGCGGATGAATTTATTACTTTTTTGTGGAGACCAGACAGACTCATGTTTTATCGACTCTCGGGGACACCAGTAGGCAACACGAATAATTTCACCAATCTTTTTCGTCTGTAATGATGATTTGAAAGATCCACGTATTCTGGACGCCCGGGGTTAACTAATTAAGCTTGCGTGACGCCGAGTGCGCTGATACTTTCATATTATTTGCCATACTACCCCACATTCCTTGCTATCATTTTTAACATGCTGTAGATAATACAGGTACTTAAACAATTGAATATTCAACGGTTAAAGATTGAGTAACAGGCGCACGTTTTGTTCGAAAAGTTGAAAGAATAAGCTTAATCAACTTTATTCTTTGAAGGATTTTCTCAAAATGGTCACTAATGAAGAACAGAAGATTTTTTTACATTAGGTATAGACGAAGGTAAGCATTGGTCTTGATTGTATTAATTAACTTGCATTTTGAGTGTTGAGCATTGAGCTTTGCTCACGATAATGTTCTCTATTAATAAAGAGTCAACTTTCTTGAATTGAATATTCATAAATTGAGTCCTGAACTCATGAAGTCCCGTATGTGGTTGAACTAAATTTTGTGTATGTTACTGGAAAGTATTTAAATTGCCATTGTCTCTGGTATACATATGCCATAAATTCATTCAATTGTATTTCTATCACTTGATTTTAGAGGCAAGGAACAATCCATAGAATTCACAAAAACGTAATGAAAAGTTCCTTCCATTAAAAATAAAGAAGTTGGTTGCGACTTTTGGTATAATGGCAAGTAACACGAGCCCAGAACTAATTTATTATAATAAGTGCTTATTATTACTACAAATTGTTAGAATTACGGTAATACGCTAACTACGAAAGCTTTTAATGAATGAGTTCGCGAAATTCTTTTGCAAAGAACAGACATTTTTTTAAAATTGCCTAAATTAATTAAAATTAATCAATTTAAAATACTTGCATATGATAAACAAAGAAAAATGTCTCCAGACCAAGATATTATTTCAAACCGGGCTGCGCAAAACTAAACAGTTCTTCCTCCAGAGGAAAGACGATCCGTAACACCTTCTACTCGTTGATCCACACGTCCTTCGTTAAATAATTGGCACCACTCTCGCTCTCAGTACGCGACACTAAGACGCCATCTATATAAATTGGTGAAGGTAGAAACGACACATCGGGGTACCTCCTGAATTTTGTAAAAAATCTGTAACGTTAGATCTCCCTGCAATAAATCAGTGCTTAATCCGTGGTCAATCTGTAATCTGTGGTAAAGGCCAAAAGCTTTGGAGCAAAGGTGACATTTCGTATTTGGTGGATGTTATCTATTTTAAATTAATACCAGGATGTGGGTCCAAGTCATACTACATGCGAAATCACTCTATCAATATAATGCTGCTCCGCAAAGAATTCTCCAGAAATTGGATATTGATTGGGCGGAGTGGCTGCTATGGCTACAACCCGGCGCCAGGTTTGGCCAGTATCCTGGATGTAGGAGAAGCTTGCCGTAAATTCTTTATAACTGTTGAATCGGAAGCCTTACCGCAATGTGTCTTTTATATAATTTGTTCAGGAAAAGGTTTCGTACGCTTCCTGAGACATTTCTGCAGATGCTATTTGAAAAGTGATATAAGTATAGCACTTACATCATAAGTGATATACTTATATTGATCAACTATAAATAGAGATGAACAAAGGTAGGTGGAATTATTCCTTGTTTGCAGCGATTAGATAGACTCGTGTCTATTCGCCTCATGGTTGCCCACCGGTGTGACAAAACACGAGCCTGTCTAAATCTCTGCAAAAAAGTAATAATTTCATCCGCCTTTGTCCTCTCTACCTACAAGTCACTTCACTGATTCGCAAAATTAGATCATTTATTGATTAGCCTAATTCAAAGGCACTTTCGTCAACCGGTTTCATATTCTTTGCTACATTCCATTTCTTCTTCTTTAATTTCCGACACAAAAATTCAAACTCGCACAAGTTTCCATCGAGTAGTAGACCCGACTATTTCATAGCCGAGCATAACTGGCAAACATCGTCGCGAGATCTCGGCGGTATCGGCTAATCAACCTACGATTACACCCATTACTTGATATAGGGAAAATCGTTTTCGCGAGATTACATGTACGCCGTCGCTTTGGCTCTTTTACCTTCGAATCGCCATAAAATATTGTTTTACGGTTTTACTCGAAACGCATAAACGTACGAATTAGTGGCTAACGTTGTCCGGCTAGCGTATGCTTAGATTCTACAAATACGACCGCTCGACAGAGTAAACCGGTAGGAAGCTTACACGTGCACCTGGTCGCGGAGCGTAGTGTAGTTAAATCGCGTTTTTCTCCTATTAAGATACTACGGAAAACTATTAACGTTGATGGGAAATTAATATTCGAAAATAGTAAGGTAGGAATGAGGATAAGATTACACCCAATGACGTGGACGAGCGTAAGTTTTACAGCAATGAAATTAGTCGTATATTAATGGAATTATTGTCGCCGAATCGCATCTTTATGCTTCGCATATCGATGTATACGTTTGGACTGGTGGGCTTGCATGAAGAAAGTGCTTAATTATGGATGTAAACGAAATAAAGAAGTATGTATTTAATTGGTGCTTAACGTTAGTTAAGGGACATTACACAACTAAGTATTGATATTTATAATCTAACGATTTCATGCGGTTGTCAGACTATCCTATAATTGAAAGGAGTCATTCTCTATGGCTAAAATTAACATAAAGTTGGTTTTACAAAAAAAAAAGAAAAAATGCGACCTTTTGTTTTAAAATGTTTTATGGTGACTCAGGAGTTTTCAGCTTGCCAGAGGATTGTGTAACGTAAACATAGATTTTTTGTGAGTGGCGATCTCTTTTATTTCAACCTATGATTATTTATTTAGGAGGTTTTTTTAGGTTTTTTTTGGGGGGAAAAGTGTATTTTTCACATTCGTTTGGTTTCTCCGTTAGTTTGTACAATTTTGAATCGTCAGGAGAGCCTGTTGAACATGCTTTAGGCGAAAGAACGATATACCTACAATCTAATATACCTACAATGAACGCAAGGCCTTAAATATAAAAACAAAATTTGTGCAAATTTAGCTGTAATTAACATAAACTCGGAGCATTTTCTGAGGATATCTGTGGCCATGGATGAAACGAATTTGGCACATTTGGACGAGTTCTCCTTATTACATAAACCGGAACAAGTCCTTTGTAATTCCAGTTTATAAGATTTCCCGGATACTTACCAACTCAACGCTGGATGCAGGATTCTTGAGCAACTCTTATATTCTCCAAATTTAACTCCTAACAATTGCTATTTATTTCGTACGATAAAGAAGCTTTTCGAAGAGACGATTCTTTCATAAATTAGTGAGTAACGCGGCAAAAGAGGTATCTTTTGCGAAAGTAACTTCTCCAGCGATGTAACAAATACACAAACAAATCTTAAAGATTTTCTTGCAAAATAGAATGGAGCCTTTGAACACGAATCGTTTGTTGTTTGAAACAACTTTGTTAACATCTACTGCATATTATTTCCGCTACTAGTTACCTCTCCAATATGGTGTTATGGTATTAGTAGAACATCCTAATAAAAAGAGTGAAGAGATAAATTTGGAAGGATATGTTAGCAATTTTTTTGCTAATAGCAGGATTCTCGCAAAAGTTTGCCTAGATGAATGCCTAGCGAATCTAATATTCGCTCAATATTATCTTTAGGGGTGGCGTGTACCGTTATATCTCCCATCTAATAACATTTCGCTATATATTCGAGCTTGCTACAAAAGATTTTATACAACATTTTCCACTTAATATAACCCTCTCTGTAATAACCCTCTCGATTCCACGTAATCGAGAGGGTTAACTATTTTTCTTTTATCTTAGTTGCAACTGTATCTCACAGTCAAATTCAAAATTGTAACTTTGGACGATATTGCAAAATTACCAAATAATGAACAATTTTTAATTATTTGTACCTTTGCATTCGTACAAACTTAAGTAATAGCTGTAGGCACCCTTAACATCTACTATCTTATTGATAGGAGTTATCAGGTTCTGCAGTATAATATTTATTGTCGTATCTTTTAAATTCTATTAACGCATGTTTATCACAGATCACTAAACATTTATCACTGAAAGCTGTTGTAATAGATAAAAGCAACTGAATGGACTTGGATAAATATCAACAAACAAATTTGTTGATGTCCTGCTAAAGCAAGTCCTGTAATTGTAATTGTAAAAGAAAGAACCGGTGAAGCTATTGCGGATGTGAATAGGCGTGTAGATCATTCCCCTGAAAAAGCCAACTGGAAAGCTTTAATAGGAATCTTTGTATCTGACAGCATATCCTTAGAAAAGATCTCGGAACACATCTATATAAAATTCGTTGATCGCATAGTGAGAGTGCAATACGGGTAACAACATCATTAACAAATCCTTCCGACTTTTTACGAACAAACAAACCATACGCTAAAAGCCTTAATATCGTAACATATAAACTATTGGATTCTGAACAGCTTAGTGTTTGGATAGCAGCCTTACGGAGAAGTATTATATGTCCATTATTTAATTTCTAGATCCGTTACATGGCACATGATTTTCCACACTTAAAAAACATATTTTTATCGTAATACACAATACAAGAGCTTATCGAAGCAAATCAGAATGTTTGCGATAAGATAACGCTTCGGCATCTCGCGACGACCAGGGAACTGGTTGCTACGTTCTTCTTTTGCTTTTACAAAGAAATATATGTCGAGTTAAACTTGCTTTTACGGGAGAGTGCTGGCCAAAGGAGAAAACGACTGTTTCGGCTGATAATCTACGAATTCTGTGAATAAAAAGAAGAAAAAAATATAAATTTTGAGGGCGACCACTAAAAATAGGAAAAAAAAAAATAAAGGAGGAAATATTTAAGGCTTCGGATTTGCAGCTCTTATGGAAGTAATTGATCATGAGATGATATGTATTCCAACGCCTACATTTCAAATGTAATGTTTTGTATGAATATGTTTTCGTTTGTTTTATAAACATTTGAATCCAATTCAAATCCATATTTAAATGGTACAACGAAAATAATAGCGCTAGCGATATTAGATCGGTACGGATAATGCAAATTGGTCGCTATTAAAATTGTTAGATGTAGCTTTAACGAACATAACAAAAATATTAAAAAAAAGTGGTTGCTTCTTGATCGTGTGATATCTAGCGCTATTTTGATCAAAGATTGCTTAGAACGTTTTGTAAAATTAAGGAAACATCGTAGGCTGTATCACTCTGTAGGTCATACTTAAAACATTCCTTCCCATTCGAACTAAAGTAAGTGCCGCCATCGAAAAAATTTCACCATACATTAGTAGCACAGTCATGGTGTCAGTGATGGTGGGCTTTCAGTTGGTACAATATCGTACGAACGGTGCCATATCCGTGACGATTAGCCGCAGTCAGCAATGTCTTATTAATTGTACTTTTCTAACGTTAGCTATCCATTGGCCTTAGGTCGTCAAAATCATTTGAGTATCGATCGGGAAATGATAAACTACAACTAGCGGCAAACTCTTGATTGACCAATTCAGTGCGGCGCAGCATCGGTTAAAGATCAGTTGCCAAGCATGGCAAGCATGTGACGTCACGGTCTCCAGACAACACTGAACAAATTTTCAGGGGATGTGTTCGTTAAAGATTAGTCAAGGCTAGTTCGATGAAAAATCAGGTAAGTATACGAAAATCTTGCGAGTTAATATTCGGCCGGCGCGTACTTTCACGTAATGGCTATATATCTGCCAATCTCGAGCTAAGCGAACCGTGACCGGGAGCTAACGTTGCGCCAATGTCTCCGCTAGTAGGGTACTAAGCGTTGTATGTTGTTGCGAAGATGACATTTACATATCTTCGCGTCTGATCGTCCCGGCGTAAAACAGTAAGCAGTACTTAATTAACCTTTGAAGAAGAAGATGTCGCGGCCTGAAACCGTGGCAATTACTATCCTTTGTTGAGAAAGTAATATTTTAGCACAAAAACAACACATTGCCAAAGATTAAAAGATTTGCTTATTTGGCTTATTTTGAAAATAAATGCCGCCGCCCATTCCTTTATCTCTCTTTTAATCTTAATGCACATAATCTACCGTAAAGTTTAAATGAAAAATCATTATCTAATCGTACCAAATCCGAATAAATAATAACATATATACATTAAAATTATTTGCATTTATAACAAATATCTTAACTTGCTTTCGTTTTGTTCATTTACGCCGATTTAAAGAGAGGACTTTGAAGACTTTTTGCTTAATCACGTAATATCCTAGTGTTGATTTTCTGTAGTCAGAAGGATTACGTAAGACAATCTAGTGGATACGAAATATTTTCATATCGAAAGTGAAATAATAGAGTGCCCAAGTTGCGTATATACACACATACGTACATACAGATAAATACGTATGAATATAGAATAGGAATGTGAATGTTTGTTCAACGTCAATTTGACACGTTACATGTTTTATTATAGTAATCACTTGTTTACGGACGTCGCGCACTAACTTATGTTTATCCAACTATGGACGAGACTGGTACATACTAAAGGCGAAATACGTTACACCGAAGCAAATTAAATACAACGTTCTCGCTATTTACTGAAACGCTCATTTAATATATCTTTTTAGCGAGATACCTTTGCTTCAATCGTATTTTATTATTTTTGTGAAATTGTATTTATTGGTCTTAATGATTTTCGATTGCAGGTCGCTTTAAGAAAGCAATCGGATCCAATATTCACTTTAGCTAATTATCATCAAATGGCAGCGACTAGTTTAGTTAATTTTTCAGTAGAAAATTTATAATAATAAACGTTGTTTGGCGCAACAACCTATGAAACTCTCCAAATCAAATCAAACGATATCAAACAAGAGCAAAGTCGATTAGAAAAAATTATAATTTTTTCAGATAACTGAAAAATAAATTATTAGAAGCTAGTACAAATAGAAGCATATCTTAAGTGGCATCAAGGCTTTTGATTGTTCTGTGCAGGCCGTAGAGTGAGCGTTTCTTTTAACCTTTAGTGGATCGACTTCACTTCGAATTTGGGATGAAGTCAAGCACTCACGTTGAAGTACGTCATTCTCACTTTAAAAACGGTTAGAATGAAACCAAATCAATGAGAAATAATGAAATATATACAGGATGACTGTGAAGTGGCCGTTGTACGTAGTACCATGCGATGGACGACCACGAAATAATAAAAAAAAGGACGTAAAATGTACTAATCTTCGTAAGCCTTTCGTTTTTTCAAGATACGGGATCTAAAGACATTTTTAGAAAAAAAATGTAATTGCTAGAATATCGTATTTTTTGTGTTTTTCTTTATTGTTCTTCTCAATCTTAACTTAACTATCGAGAAATACATTCGTTAAGACGTGTTTCTAATGTAAGAACATTTATTGACGTGCGTATAGTTGCAAATGAAGCAGCTATTCTGCAAATAGTAAAAGGTAATCACCAAAGAAATATGTTCCAGCTTCCTCAATCGGTTGATTTCCAATAAATTCATCACAACAATGCGAATGGTCGCAAAATCAAGATGTCTCTTGACTCTGATATTCACCTGTTATTTTCTGCAATGTTTTCGATTTTATAAATTCTCTTCTTTATGCGCTTGTCGATGAATGAATTAACATTTCTTTAATTTGATTAATATTTTGCCGAAGATTTTTTCCCTTGAAAGCATAGCAAGTGTTCAACTATTTGTCAATATAGAGTAAGCTCAAATATAAGCTCATAATGCATTTTTTTGCTACAATAATTACTAAATAATTTTTTTTCGTCGAAAACTAGATTATTTAATTTGTAAACTCGTGTAAGTCGTTTAATTAAGTCCGGTATTACACTAACATCGTTTTAGGTCTCGTCGAAAGGCAAATTAACACGTTTTAATTTGCGTACGTCTCCTTCTTTCAATATATCTTTCCAGGTGAACGGTCGCCGCTAATCGTCGAACGATAAACAAGCCGCAAAAAAAGTTAATCCGCAATCCGGAAAGTGCGCTCGAAACGATATATCGACAGCGTTTTCGACGCCTCTTCGGCTTGTTCTTTATGCAAATCGAGCGGTGGATATTTTCAACGCGAAATTAAAGGCCGATTAAAAAGGAAATGGACGTGGCGTATGTGAGTCCGTCTAGCTGTGCGCTCGTGGCGTTCTTAATTCTTGCTCGTGAAATTTGTGAGGTTCATTTAGCATTAAGCCCTTGTAATCCGGTCTGAACGAATATTGCCGACGTAAATCAAAATGTAATAAGAGGTGCCAATATCGATGTCACTAACTGCTAACGAACTGTTGCACATATGTTTACCCCCCTAGGCGATACTTCAAAGGAATGTATGTATTACGTTGTATGATATTAAACTTTAGTACGTATCTTTCATTTTTCTTTTTAATGTGCTTACCTTGTTGTTTTGTGAATTTCATTTAAGTAAATAGTTTAGTTAGCGTATTGATTTGTATTGCTAAAGATGTAATGGTTTACTTTAAATTATTATTTGTCATTTTATTTTGTTTAATTTTTATTTTTTAGAGCGGCTTTGTTTTTGGTAAGCTTAAGTTTCTTCTGGTCTTCGCCTCATCCTTGCGAATAACTTCAATTTTTCGGTTTGGTAAAAATGTGAACAAAATGTTTGAATACTCTTAGGGTGTGACGTTCCAAGCAGCCTTTACTGCGTTGCTTAGTGGTACAGTGTTATGATAATGCTGGTCATCAGCATATAATCATCTCGTAAGCTATCCCCTGATATTTTAAATGATATATAAATAGGGTAACACACTCCGCCGCTTTAGGATTTCGATATTTTGATCTTCAGGCAGAAGCCGTAACTTGCCTGATGATAATCAGTCGCAAACTTTTCTTTTGCCGCAGTTATGAAAATAATACAAATATTTGCCAAGATCATCCAGACAGAATCGATTTTGTAAAAAAAAAAATTGCCATTAGCCAATCCAATTCCAATCCTCACTATTTCCTTTGTATTTAACTGACTTCCAAAATCAATGTAAATTTACAATTCTTCAACAATTGAACAATTCAACAATTGTGGTGTACGTAAACACCAAAAGATTGTCAACAAGCAACAAAGTTTATTTTTCCATTAAACTCATTGCAAACACTAATATCTGTTTCGATGACGCTTGTTTTCGGTTTCCTTTTTTTCGGTGTGGCGACGGCCCAACGGGGTGTATAAGTTATTCCAAGGCTTATATATCTCAACATTGATAGGGTTTTGCTACCAAGTAGTTATTTACATTTCTCCCGTGGAATAGTTGTCCAAACAGACCAAGCTGTTTCTCATAATTGAGTAACATTAACCCATAAGGTTTCTATTGGATTGTTATTCGATAAGAGAGGTAACCAAGACGCAGCCGCGTAAACTGTCCAACACAACTAGATATCCCTTCTTCCAAGCTTTACAATTTCTCTGCGTTGCTTTGAGGGGTTATCACAAGGAAAGAATACAACAGCACAAAAGCAGAAAGTCAACTACCGGGTAGCATTGTGATTGAATTTGCATGACGAGGGCTGAGATCAACAGTATTTCTGTATATTCCGTAGAGAATATGTAGCAGCTATCTAGCAATGTATAATTTAAGTAATAACAACTATTTCGCTGTTAGTATTGAAACATTTGGCGAACCTAGCGTAATATGGAAATTTCACATCGGCACCAACTTTAGAAATTTTGAATTACATTTTTTTTGATCAAATACCTTGCAATGCTAATTTTCACCTCTGCTTGCTTTTACGAAGATCTCAGCTGGTACTTTTACTGGCGAAAACAGAAAAGAACGAGCTGAGGAGAGAATTTGAATTTAACTTTTCATTGTTCAACGAAAACCACAACTGATACATTTTGAATTAGACACTAAAGCATTTCAAACTTACGTCTCTCAACTTCAATTCCCGAGAGGATCCAAATTTAAAGAGATGGAACATGATAGTCGATGGACGAAGAAGTAGAAGATCAACCCAAGTTAAGCAATGCTTGGTTCGTGATTGCGGCGAATATCAGTAATAAACTGTGCAACGTTTACTTCTATGCACCTTAAATTTTCAACATAAATCTTTTGAAATTCATTAATTCTAAACTGATATTTATCGGCGCTTAACACTGTTATCTACATAAAAACAGGCCGTATATTATATCCACTTATATTCAGCAATTATTGTTAAGAGCAGCTATTATGTGTAAATTTTAATTTATGTTAACAGAAGCGTTACATTACTATCAATGGCGCTCGCACTTCCTAGCGCAGCTAATAAAAATCTATTAATCTAAATAGACGTAACGTGTTACAGATACAATAAAAGCCATGAATCTAACAATGTAATGGACGATTTACCAACGCGCCTACAAGAGAATAACACGTTTTTTTGCAATATTTCATCGTTCCTATCGTCAATTATCTCGCTCGATTCCGCTTAATATCCCAGTAATTATAACAATAAATACGGTCGTATATTGATGTTTTACAATCGGATAATTGCCGGCTATACATTTCAAATACACGTCGTGCGAGATATTCATTGTGTCTGTAATACTAATAACAACAATGATAATGATAATAATTGAATGTCGCTTTCCATTAAGTGAAATGATCGCATAAAAGATCCCGACGTTGTAAGAAAATTCCGGACGTAAATGGGTAAGGACGCTTCGAAAAACGATGAGAGTAGAATAAATAACGGAAAAAGCTCCTAGATAAAATTATGGAGTGAGGTGAATACCTACAAAATGATCGAAGCCGACCTAAAGGTATAGACAAAGTTAGAAAATGCTTAAAGAGGAAATAGTCGAAAAGGCAGAGGTGAACATGCTTCTGTAGCAGAAGCTTTGTATTGGCTTTAAAATTCAAAGTTACCGAAAATATTTTCGAACAAATCATAATTGAATTGCAACCTTCGAAGAGGTAATTTTGATGATCTCTCCGATGACCTTCTCAATTCTGATTGACCTTCGTTAAATTGTTCTGATGGCAGCTTAACGATTGATCAGTTTTTGATAAGTGTGCGCCGAAGTATCCCGTCAATAATTCAGAATTTACACCTTGGTTGTGCTTGCTTTATTTTATTTTATATTCGATAAAGCCTTTTTAAGAACCGTAAGGTGTAAGGTTGCTTCGCTGCTCTTCATTAATGCACATCTCTTGCTCAGTTTTTCTGTCCCTCGTCTACATTTTTCCACTGCTCCATTTTACTCTCCTCTTCTCCAAACATTTCGCCCAACTTTTTCTCGGTATCTCTCTCATCCCCTTCTTTTATGATTTTGTTCGTCATATTTGTTTTGCTTGTCTCTGTTCCTCCATTCTGATTAAATGCCAGAACCACTTTAAATATTGTTTCTCCGTGCACTTTAGGATCAGTTCCGCTCTTTATTCTACCTTCGCTATTCCATTTTATTTTCTCTCTCTCCTTTAATGCCTTTTATTGCTCTTAGAATTCTTATCTCCGCCGCTTGTATTTTGCTTTTTTGTTGATTCGTAAGTTCTCAGCTCTTAGTTCCGTTTATTAATATTGGCTTAAAGGTAATAAGTTTTGTAAACAGTATTTATCTTTGTTCTTATTGTTCTCCTACTTCTTTTTCTTTATAAACGCTTTGTTGAAAGCGTAGTACAATCGAGTTGTCTTCTGTATTCTTTCATTTGTTTCTGTCTCATTCTTGCCATCTTTACGTGCCGTATTTACCGCAAGGTATTTAAAGGTGTTTGCCTGTTCCACGTTTTTGTTGTTCAGTGTCACCGATAGATCTTTCTTCTTTCCAGTTGTCATTGTTTCTGGCTTTGCCGTGTTAACTTTTAGATTTTTGTTTTGTAGAGCTTTATTCCATATAGAGCTTTATTCCATATTTCTAGATTATGTTGGAGATCAGTCTCACTTTTCGCAAAAATCACTAAATGATCCGAGAAGATGCATTTACTTATTGTTATTTTTTCCATATTTCTGAAAGCCCTACTGGCAGTTTCCTTCCTTTTTCCTTTGCTTCCCATAATACAGCATCCATTACTTAGTTGAAAAGCGTAAGGCTTAAGGCTTATCTTAGGCCGTCTTTGATTTGAAATATTTTTATTTAGGAGTTTCTCGTTCCTTAATAATTTTTTATATTCTTCTATATTCTTTCTATGTTGTTCCCCAGCTTACTAGTCACTCTTCTTTTTCTTAAATTATCTCATATCTCTTTCCTTTCGAACGCCTTTTTTCGACCTATAGACGCCATATACGTATGTATTGTTATATTCTCATTTTTCTATTATCTGGTTTATTGTGAACATATAGTTCTTCCTTTCCTGAAACCGCTTTGTTGTATCTTCAAGTTGTACCACTACTTGTCGTTTTAACCTTTCATCCAATATTCTTTGGAATATATTAACAATTATATCAATTACTGATATTCCTCTATAATCCATTCACCAATCGATTCACGATGGTTGCCTTTCTTCATGTTTTTAGCCAAAAGTTTGTACAAAATAACAAGAAAGCAATATTTTCAAACTTCCTCCAACGTGATTGATCCTCTTCTCAATCTTCCACAATTATTATTAGTTACTATCTCATAACAATAGACTATTTTTGTCTTCTTTTTTCAGAGGTTTTGAATATTTATAATATTGATAGTCAGGGACTAATTTCCACGGAACTATTTCGAATAAAAGATAAACTTGATCTTTTGTAAATACTCTTTCCAAATCACTAAGTTACCATCAAGTTGGTCATTATTGGAGCATATTACGACATAAAGAAAGTAAGATGCGCATAATCTAGTTGGCGTAATAGATCGTTACTTCTATAAGCAATTTATGGCTTAATTTTAATAAACATTTTTAATAAAATCTAATCTTCCGCATTTCGTCGAGCCTGAACAACGAACTCATCTAGTTAATTATAGCACTATTGGAAATATCGTTTCTGTCAAAAAAAAATCTGATTCAATTGCCCAAGCGTCTTAAGTAACCCTCGTATATTCAAGCATGTTCAACTTGATCGAATAACGACTTAACAACTGGCACTAACTGTGCATGAATCAATCAGCGTTATTCTACCGTCATCGTGACGGCCGCGGACGTCGATGGGGAATCGACTGGCCCGCGGAATAACAATGCATTTGTGTGCGTAACAGAATGTGTACAAATGTAATTGTGAACGATGCATGTTTATTAATGCTGTTACTTAGGTATAATGGCGCTAATTACAGCCTTTGTATGTACGTCCGACAGAGTTGTCCCGCCGACGAATTAAATATCTTACGTCAATTGCGAGTGTGAATAACGACTAAAGAAACAATTTATTATATTCAGATAATTGTAAGTGCGTTTAATAGGTTGTACTTGCATTATACGTAGGTATGTTGAAGTTTAATGTCCCTATATTAGTCAATTGGATGTCAAATATAAGCTCAAGCTCAAAAATTATTGTTTTATGAGAGTAGTAATACAGTCAATTTGAAATAGTAGCAAATATCTGCAGGCTTTTTCCATTCCAATTGCTTTCAGCGATCCTCTCAGCTACAAGTAACTGCAATAACCACGTTATTTTCGGTTCTTCGGTGAGTCCCAAGCCACCAAAGAACTACACGTGGGGCTTAAAGGAATGAAGAGAAAAATAACGTGGAAAGAATATCTAATGAATCATATGAAATTTATAGAGTAAGTAGGAAATATTTAAAGGAAACGCCAAAATTGCGAAGTCAAAGAAATCTGTTCTACAGCGCTTTAAAAAATATGAGAAATAATAAGGAACAACGACGGCAAAGATGGAACGACACCATATAGACGATAATGAAATAGAAACGAAAATGCAAAGTGCGAGGACACTGTCAGCAGGAAACGACTACAAACTTGCAGGATTAGAAAAACCAGTAAGTGGATGAAAGAATGGCAAAGCTTCATATGATAGAATCGAAGCATATGAGTACGAACGAAAGGAAACGAGAACAATTCCGGACGACGGGGAAACCTCAATCATCGTTCTAATTTACAAGAAAGGAAACCCAAAGAAAGATTGAGAAGTTTATGGAATTATTTTGGAAGAAAAACTGAGACAATGTTATGGAAGAGGCTTTGATTTGGACACATCACACAAGACCTCTTAAAATGTTAGCAAGCCATCTCAACGAAGGTAAATGGGAACACTAAACCTTTCTGAATGATATAAAATTACTGCTGTTCTAACCTGAAAAGCTTGCGAAAGGAATTGTCATTTACTTATTTGCTTATCTGACGATTTAGAAGCCAAACAAAATAATTCAAATCTCACCTCGCGCGCCGCTTATTTAACATTTTCAACCTGTTTAGGAAGGGAAACCCGTCGGGCATTGAACAATAATAGCAAGACTTTAGAAAACCGTTAAGACGAATTGCAAGCGACCGGAAGCTGATAAATAAATCTAACCAAATCGACCTGGCCTACATTTTATTTGATCAAAAGAAAAAGGTCAGTGGAAGCTTAATAGGTCCATATCTAATATAAATTTCAAATCGGCAGCGAACAGCGGTGGCAACTATCGGCGAGGTGCGTTGCAGGAGCTATTAGGTAAGCATAATCGTAATTACGGTTGTTGCTGGTTGCTGGAATATAAAGTATCTACCGCGTAATAAATTACACAGCTGTCTTAGAGAAGGAACATTGTTAAAAAATAGCGGTACTAACGACGATAAAACAATACGATCTCCTTCTGTCTTTCTCTGATGGTGATGGCCGGCGTACTGAATTAACGTGATCTAGATACCATTAATTCGATGTTATGACCATTGGTGGTGAATATCATTAATCGTAGTACGTAAACGTTAATATGCACAGATGCTCTAATGTAATGCTCGTCTCTTCCTCGTTGCTCTCTTCTCGAAGAGTACACAAAATAAGCAGCGATAAATGCTGCCTGTACGATGATATTTAAGCGTAAACGTATTACGTGTTGCAAGTTCGATATTTCTAAGCGTTGCGGTAATTAAAAAGCTTGTAATATTACCGTAATACGATGGCCTTAATGATTTAATAATGATGTATGGTAACTAAGTTGCGCATATGTTTATTATACATGTATATACAATAAAATTATTTCGACAAATTGTTTCCGTTCGGTTAATAGACGGCAGACTTTTATAACATAGATAGACAAGGTGTACGTACATAGAAATAACAACGAAGTAAGCTCTTGCCCGAGGAATTAGAATTTTTTTACGATTTAATGTCGTACATACTAGTTAGTAATAACGTGCATTAATCAAATACGTAAACTTTTATTTTAATTGTTAAAACCACTTGCAGAAGGTACTTACACCGAGTCTTCCACGTAACTTGTTCAATAAAAGTTTTAAGTAATCTTATTAAGTAAGTATATAATTAAAAAAAAGAAATAAGCCCGAAAAGCAAAATAGCAGGAAACCGCTTAATTTTAAGCCTAGAGTACCTTAACACGAATCACACTGTAACATTCCATGGAATCCAAAAAAATCCAAAAATTTCATTAAAATTGTAACAGAGGGGACGCGTTTGGGGGCTGCTATAAATTTTAAGGAGTAAGCTAAGATGCTAACTGAAGACTTAACGAACGGATTGCGTGGAAAATCCGATAAATCATCCCCAGCTTAGAATCTTTGAGCACCAATAACTGCAACATTTAACATTTAAACTGCAAAGTATCCCTTTTCAACCTGCTTTATAGCTTTGCACAACCTTCCTAATTGGAGAAAGGAAAAAATGATAAAGATGCTTTCATTAAATTGTTTGTAAGTAATTTAGCTACATTGGAGGTACCAAAGGCAACCTCCAAATGCCAAATAATCGAGATAGAGCTTTCTTCCTACAAATCATAGAGAGCACAATGTCGTTCACAAACATTTAGTCGCCAATTGGATGCAAATATTCTGTAGGCCTACGCAAAGGTAGTCCCTATAACACTATAAGAAAACCTTCATTGTCAATCCTTTGTGAAATGTTTAGAATACTGCTTGAGGATGCCGATGATCGTAGAACAACGCTTTCTACATCCATATTTACTTGGCCACTTTCCGAAGTAGCCAGCTAGTCGCCGCGGAATCGTTTGCTTGAAGATCTTATCCATATCGCTTGTAAATAGAGTCGATAGTTCTCGCTCAAATTGGTGTGGACGCTTCTGAAGAAGTGAAACGGTGTTGGGAATGTGTTACCTTGTTCGACAAATTAGGTGAGTATAATAATAGTGCCTTTGTTAGAAATAAGCAAATGTTCACAAGCTTCACATTGCGCGAAACAACAGCTCGCCTACAGCAGATATTCATATACTGACGATAAAATATTTTGAGCAATTATCCAACATACATTCTTCGATTACCCGACAGCTTGGGAAAGCGAGTTTATTCTCTGGTTCTAGGTGAAACTTTGTTATGTTTGGGCCTTGCAGGATGCCCAATTTCATTTGTGATCAACAATCTTCTGCTATGTACTTGCTTTCCTCAAAGATTGACTCCTTGCCATCTGGTAAGAAAACTTGGGACGAAATACGGTATAAGTAATATGGTATGTTACCGGCCGTTGAAATTTGTAACCAATCAGACGTTGAAACTTGTAAGTACATTGATGTGCACGAACATATAAGTTTCGTCGTCTGCTCTCTTACACCGATTAACTCGTAGGCATTTTTATGTGCTTGGATGGGTTGTTAATGTACACTCGTCCAATTATTTTAGGACTCTATCGGATTATAACGTTATTAAACGAAAGGAGACTAATGTCTGCAATGTTGAAGGAGTACTCCGTAGTACTCTGTATTATAGAAAGGTGCAATTAGCTAAGCTGTTGATTTGAGGTTTGTAATACTAACGCTGTGGCGAGAATCATAAAAGCAGGAAACTGCCCACTTCCTTCGTTCGGCTAATACGATTGGTTTTGAAAGCAAAAATTAGTAACATATACAGCACCCAGATGTCTTTTCAGCATTCTCCTGGCTATTTTCAGTTTGTCAGGGTTAATTCAATGGGAATGTTGTGCAAAATGAGATGAAAGAAAACATAGGGAACTCACTAAATGTCGTCGGTTAAATTAGGAAACTTCTTCATCGATCACTATGACGAAATCGGGAAAAATTTAAACGTCTTTGAGTTTGTAGGAACATCACCATTTCGGCGATAATGTTGAATTTTTTGCTAGGATTAAAAATTACGTAGTTAAAAGGACCTATACCGATGCGAAACAAATGATAATAATTTGCTTTAAAATGTTTGAAGCAACTAGCACTTCAACTGCGTAATTGTTGTGATATGTTGGAAGCTTTCTTGGTGTGTTAAGAATGTTCTGAAAGAGCGAAAGAATATTACACGTCCATTTCATGCTCAACTGGATCGTCGATATTTATTGAAAATATTTTTGCTGGGAAACGGTCGATGAAGAATTTGGTAATTAGCGAGGAAGTGAAAACAGCAGTTATTGATCATTCTGAAGCGTATCTCGAGGAGTAGATAAAACACACTGTTAGAGGTTCCAACTTATCTTATGATACACTTCGCAGAATATTGAGGAAGTATAAGGTCATTCTCTGTATGTACATATCTGCGCTAATATTATCACCCGGAGATCCTGAAAGAAGAATGGCCTTCTCTTTACTATTGATATATCAATTGTTGCCAAGCGAATGCCAATAATTGCCGAAATATTTTATGAAGCGATGAGGTAAGCGCTTCTAACTGTTAAATGTTTTACAGTCGACTATTATAATTGAGAGAAAAGCTTCCACTAGTTTGTCATTGATCGACCACGTAGCTTCAAAAATAATGAAGTCCGATCAACCTCATCCGATATCCCAAAATGAAATTAAGCTTATAACGGAACTGCAACTTCCTAAATGTAAAAAAAAATTACTGAGCTCTCGTCTACAACAATGGAATATCTTTGAACCTTTTGCCCATGTTACGAACTACAAAGAGTCTTTTTAAGCAATTGCAAATTTACTAGTTCTAAGTAACCTAACAACGTAATTAGAAGATCTGCGAAGATCTAAAAGTAATCGGGGTTTCCAAGCTGGATATACGGAGTGTTCTTTTTATTGCTTACGCGATGGCACAGCTAGAGGATACCACTAGAAATGAATTTAATTGCCGTAGTTCGATCAAAAATATCGCTATTTCCTCCTCTTTACTTTATGCTAGTCTTCATGGAAAAATTTTGTAAAAGCTCTTTACCTGAGCTATCTCAAAAAATGAGTTGGCATGAATTGAAGAGATTCAAAAAAATGCAACGATATACTGGATATTCCATTTAAACGATACCAAATTTGTATCGTTTATGTTAATTTGTCTTCGAATATCTTTTATTCGAAAACTACTTTTCATGTCGAAATTGCTCACGAAGCCCGCCTACGCATTACGTATTCGTCGTAAATGTGATGTGGTGAAACCTCAACGCATTTTGCAGACTTCTTGTTCAAAATGAATTAATATGATTCATCACTTCTTAATATAATGTTTCCGGGAACGTAGGTTTCCTTTCTGTTTTCAAACACATCATATAGTTTTCGTTAGTCTAGCATTTACGTCTTTCATTTTAATTATCATCGCCACGTTTTCATTAGAAAATTCGTTCGAAACCTTAATAAATTACACATTTATATCGATACCATATAGCTGCACCATTTTGTTACATTCCTTGTAGGCGTCAAATAACCACGGAGAGAGCTGGAACGCAATCATTTTGCATCGCCGTTGTCGCGAGAGTGGAGGCGTCCTCTATTACCGAGTCGAATATCGGTGTGACGGGCGTCGCCATGGCGACGCCGCCTCGCCGCTCGACATTTGTCTTTCGCTATTCGCGGCGTGTAACGGGTATCTCGTAGTCGACCGAGCAACTCGAAGTCGACGAACGGTAGAATGCCGTCGCCGACTTCCGTTTCCCCATCACGCGTTCGCCCGTCAAAAAAGAGCCAGCGTTATTCGCATAGGGCGTATACAGTACATCTTCTTAAAATAGAGTAATATAACCACTAAAGAATACATGAAAGGTTTGTTAAAAACACTTATAAAGTCGTCACTTTGCATTATCGACCGTACTATCGAATAGTATGTCGTAATGGAACCAGTTTGGTTCAATATTTTCTAATTTTCTGCACCTAAATTTTCTTCAAAGGTAAGTTATATGGACGCCAGCAAGAAGGAAATAAGTGTAGTTACTTTTGATTTTGAAAGATGTACACAGGCAAAATTTCACGAAATCATGACCAAAGCACATATTTCCATTTATTAAGAGTCCATTTTGATGCTTTTGTGACAGGAAGTCATTGGGAAGATATACATACATAACATTTTCACGTATAACTGTGTACATCGTTAATAAAAAATACTTGACTTTATTAACTTTATTAAAGATCCGATTTAACTGTACAAGTATGAGAAAGTCGAATGACTTTAACGTAAACAATGCCGGTATCTGAAATTCACTCTTTGTATTCGTCATGTCCGAGCTTTCATCGCAACCTCATCTTGTTTTCAAATGAAAATTACTTATTTCTTATATTACGGTTATTCGTTTCCACCTTAACTCAAGAATAACTTTTTCCGAGGAAATACACCGGTGCTCTTATCTCGAAATGCTTTCAGAGAAGCCGTGCAGCAGCCAACAATACAATGAAATGATTAATCTTAAAAATACGGCAACTTTTACAACATCTATAACGCCTGAATTTTCACTATTTTAGGTAAAAGGAGATTCTCAGCGAGTAAATATTCGATTGCGTCGCGCCTAGAAAGATGCTGCTTTACTTCAAATAAGAAATATTATTCAGGAATGTTAAATGAGAAAAATTGAATTTAGAGGTAGTTTTGACCTGTTTTGATGCGACCCTTTTAGGTTTATTGTGGTTCTTGATTTGTTGTATTGCATACATGAATTTTGCTTTGTCAGTCTGAAAAGTTTTCAACCTATCAGGTTCTTTTTTGTAATTTTCCCAGCGGTGCTTATATATCTTGCGCACAAATAGTGGCTAGCTCCGTGTTCAATAAAACAGTGTGGTGGTCTTCTCGCTCGATGAAAATCTCTGTCCTCAATCGTCAAGTTTGTTGAGTAAACAAATGCGGCATTTGGCGTCTCTGTTATCTTCGTAATCTTTTCTGTTAAATTTTTTCCCAATGTTATCGGCAGTGGTTGCAGTTTTTGGCCTAAACAGGTCGCTTCGGCTTCAATATAAACATTTAATAACGACTCGTTATTATTATTTTTTTCGTTTTTACAGCAACATTAATATCGATTGATATTGCTAAAAATTTCAAAAAGTATCTTCTAACTCATGCGTAGCTATATTATCGGACTATTTTTGATGAGACGACGCCATCTACATATTGAGATTTGCAACTTTCCTACTAACATAGAACAATGCAGAAAATGCAAGTAGAACAGATTAAAATATGCGCACGAATGAATTTCTGGCGTAATCTTTCCTTTTACATTTAAACAATACAATTAATGTTTCTAAATTTGTATATTCGCAACTAAAACGTACATACGGGCGAAACGACAAGAATTTTTTCATGAACTCTTCGTAAACACCTGCTTATAGAATCCCTTTCCCTGAAAGAAACCTCTCGCTCTTCGTTCGCCATCCGTTCAGCTCACAGGTTAGTTAAATCATCTGGAATTTTTCTCCGGATGATGCGAAGCGCAGTTTCTACCGCGGAACTTTGCGACGCTAAAAGTAATGCTCTTTCTTCGAGTAGCTAAGGAGTGCTTAATTACGACGAGAGCTGGAATAGTCGGGACGGAAGTGCGATAGAAGAAAGAGGCAGCGATAGAGCAGGAAGGAGATCGACGCAATACGGCGGAAGGCGGCTTCGAAAAGAGAAGAAGACGACGGACTAAGACGCGATGATCTTTCGAAGCGTTTCGCTCGAATTGATCCGCATCGGAGAGTCAATTCCCCGCTTTCGCAAGGCGGATAGATATGGAAGCGACTAACCGAACGCTAAATTAAAGGAAATTAGTAGCCGAGATTCTCACGTTTCTTGTAATCCGAAGTAGGCATGATTATTTATCGGTCATAGACTTGCACGTATAGCGTTAGTGGACGAAGAAGAATTGTGTGAATACGTAAATTGCGCGCGTAAATATAGTGATCGACTCAAAATCCCATAAAATCTCGTTAATATAAGTACGAGGAGTCAGTGTTTATATTCAAAGATTGGGTATGAAAAAAAAAAGGCTAGAACAGCAACAGTATTTTTCAATATAGATCCCTTGCTTTTGGATACAAGTACAACAATGTATCTAATCCATTACAAAAGAAAATTCTTTGGTTGGTTGTAAAATAACTCAATAGCTGCTCTAAGTTCGTCATCGTCCATACATTTTATTCATTTGAGTTTCTTCGAGATTTGAAAATGGGAAATAGTCAAAGAGTGCCAATTCTGAAATACGAAATGGACGGTCAACTTCTGTGAAGCTACATTCAGCAATGTTAGCTTTTGTAAATCTTGATTTATGGCGGATTAACGTCTTGTTTAACTTCTTGGACTGGGAGAAGTTAAACTGGCGGTTTAACGTCTTGTTTTGGTTGAGGGTCAAAATGATGGACACTCAGATATCATGTCCGGCGACTTTCCAGATTTGTTTCCTTATGTTATTTCGTGCAACTTAGTTTATTTTGACTTATTTCAAGGCTTCGTTTGCTTGCATCTACTTCTATTTTCAGTACTGCTTCTTTCTATTCCTCCATATCAATAATGCTTCATTTTTCTGTTTCATTCCTATGGTTTGTCCCCAACCTAAGATTTTGAAAATTCATGAATCTCACTACCTACAGCGAAAGCTAAGGATTTAATGTGTTAATCGGCTAGACTACAAAGTAGCATTTTGTTTCAAAATTACCTTCTTGACAGGTTGTTTGGAACCAAATTCTTTAGCTAAACTTTCATAGATCGTTGCTTTCAACAGCTTTAATTTGAAAATTTAAATGTCTTGGATGGAACAAATTCCTCATCATTTCGTTCCTGCCCCTCACTTTGTAATATTAGGAACGTAGACAAAAAGGTTCATAAGTATGAAAAGAAGTACGTTAATGCAACAGTTTCTTTTGTCAATATCAGTCCAACGAGCGAGGTTATCATTTATTTATTTTTAAGTTTATTTCATATATATTCATTATATAAGTTTATTTCACTTCTTACCAAGTAAATTAATAAACAGATACTTATTGTGTTCATAAATAGATTTCAATTTGATAAATGCAGTTCATTGTTGTAATAAATTTATTAGTTAATACAACATCTTTTTGTTGCTTTATTGAATTAATTATTTCGGCGCAGGCGAGTATTTTATATTTTTTTAGACACATTTAATTTCAAAAGAATCTAACGTTTCTTAATATAAAATTATCTGATGTATTTCCTTTAACAAGATGGATGCAATGTCTTTTTATTTTCCTCCTTGTAAGTCCCGAGAACCGGTCCCGCGATCCGTAGTTGGACGAATATTGGATGACGAAACTCCAATTTGTGAACCGTATAAAGGTCCAGCTGCATGGTTCCGCAAACCTGGCATTAATCGTATGTAGTTTGTTGAGGTTCTCAGTTCGCCATATTGTATGCTACGTGGTCTGTGGTCTGAGGTTCGTCATGCTAGGTTCGCTAAACCACAGCTCGTATAACTGGACCTTAAGGAATGCGGTTTATTGTAGCTCGCAGGCTGTGGTCTTGATGGTTAACACTTCGAATAAATCTGAACATTCAAGGCAATATCCTTTATTAATTTATTTACTGAAAACAACATTAAAATTTCATTCTCAACGATTTATTATTGCAATAAGGTCCACTTATTCTTGTAAAATGAATATTTTGATGAAATATTGGTTTGAAATAAAAATTAGATGATTTCCTTTGAACTACTAAGCAACTAGCCCTTATTTTAATAAACTTAATTCACTCAAATACTGAGATCGCTAAGATTTTCTGGTGGAACGTGTTATCGACTACGTACAAAATGTAGCCATAAATTATCAGTAAAATTTCGACGCCACGTTCGAAGACTGACAACAAACATGGAAACATCAAACATCCCGATGCTCCGTTTACATACGTCCATGCTATTAAGTTTCTTTTTTGCTTTTCCCGCAACGCCATCAGACGCATATACATAAAACCTAAACGGACAGGCACCATTGTAACTAACCAATTTTCTCGCATAATTACTCAATTAATCCGTTCTTTAATTAAATTGCAATTTGGCCAAGCCGGCAATTATAGGAAAAAGTGATAAATTCGCGCATTAATTGGCAACCGCGTTGTGCAACGTTGCTTCTGGCCGTCGTACGCTCTTTTTCTCCAGCCCGCTACTCTCCTTAGTTGAAACGAGCTCGAGGGTCTCGTAAAATTCTATATTTGCATAGTTCGGATGTGGCAAGCTTTTACGTAATAAACTTTTACGGTTCGGTCGCGATTCGCTTCAGATGCACTCCGGTAGCGCCAGCAAAGGAGCCTATGCAGGTGATGGAGCGAAATCGCCACGGCACGGTGTGATTTCTTCATGGGAACCGCCTTTGAGAGATTAGAGTTAAAACATGCTTAAGTGAGTTTACGTTGTGAAAATAGAATTTTTGTTTTATCGCGATGAAAGTAACGGTTTGTATTGTTTTGTTAGTGAATACGTTTTGTTCAGATGCAACGTTAGCTATAGCAATCTTATGCGATCCTGTATTAAATAATACATAAATCTATCAAATATTTGCAAAATTATCAGTGATTAAGTAAGCAAGGATATTTTTCTTATTTTGCGTAAGGTGAAGGACTCTGCATAGCTTTCTCATTAAGGTGGTTGTGGCTCGTAATGTCAGGCATCTTAACGTTTAATCGTAACGAGAAACAAAGTTTATTGTCGTCGAGCAGCAACTTTTCGGTGTCGGAAAATTGCAATCTCCGATAATTTAAGAATATCACTTAGAGTATTATGCCATGATCCTTAATTTTTCAATCAAACTTCCTGGCGGCACTGTTCATTCCTCCTACTTTGAAGGAATGTATGCGATGAAATTAAACACTTGCACGTAACTTCTTACACTGACTTTATTTGCAAGCTTTCATTTACATTAAACTTGATGAGTCTGTGTTGAATTGTTGTTCGTTATTACTGGTTCTGGCTCTTACTTCCCAACGTTTTATTTAGAATTTAAAGGGAAAACATTTGCTCTTCCCTGGACATAAGTATTGGTCAATGATGAGAAGCAACCTGGGCAAAACTCTCAAAATTGGCAAAACTTCTAAATTACAATACTTATAGGGAAATTTAGCAATAAAACTATAAATTTAACATGGCTTACAATCAGTTTCAACTTTTGGTTTATAGTCGCCATTAGGAAAGGTGGTAATTTCCTTAAGTCAGCAACACTTATCGATCTCGTCTAAAGTATCAAGCAAGTTTTGCAGTTTGGGAGGAACAACCTTAGCCATAAAAATTTCTCATACAAAATAATCGGGGAATTCTCCTCCTTGATAATGGATGCTACAATAAAGTTGTCGCATCTAGGTATATTTCTGTAAGACTAGTCATTAACAATTTCTTTAATGGATGAAGAAACTTGTGCTTGATAAGCTCGAAAAATAATATTATTAAATGGAATTTTTGGTCTTCCGGAATATTGGTCCACTTAGTTCACCAGAACCAGACGACAATGCCTTTAAGCTCAGTCAGAAGAACTTCAAGCGTTAATTTCTCACATGTCGTTTCCTCTAATTTTCCTTCTCCGTTAAGATCCTATCCATAGTCCTACATAGTCACATTCCATGAGGCAAAGATGTATCCTCTGATAAGCAGGGAATTGTTCGATACACTGGCACATTTCCATGTGTTCTTCGTTATCATTCGCGGAAACTAAGTCAAAATCAACAATTGAGGATTCTTTCTCGCCTGGTTATTGCGGACGAACCGCTGCGCCGCGGCTATTAGTCGCAGCGCCTGATTTGTGTTTACTACATCCCATTTCTGGGGCTACTCTGGACCATGTCAGAGCTGTGTGGGCAATTATTGCTTTAAAGTACATTGATTTTTCCTGCACAGAAATAGAAGTGGTGCATTTTCAACTTTGGCGAACTTTTCCTTCGTTCCTTCTATTCGGCAGATCGTGTCGTAGCATATTGACAGATGCTCTCGCCGTTCTTTCAGGGTATCGTACAATTAAATGAGGACATACAAGATTTGATAGAACACGCAAAATTGTGACATTTTTTAATTTCGTCTAATAATCAAACGTTTATTAAAGTCAGTGGCATAGAAGAAGAACGTTGCTCAGTATTTAGGTCGTAAATAGGTTAGACAAAAGCAAAGTTAGAAGCTAGACGAAGTTGCTCGTCATCTAGTATGGTCCTTCTTGTTAACATCAACACTTTTTCCAGCTGCCTCCCTTCGGTTTGGTAGCCTATATGCGGTTAGTTGTTTGCGTGCCTCGTCGGTAAGATCTCATCGAAATCATCGCAGTCGTCTAAAGCTTTTCTGCAGCAGTCTCATTCCTTTATTATGAAATAAACCTATTCATATCGGTTTGTTGCTTAATAAGGGAAAATTACAAATAGAATGCAGACAAGAAATAAATAAAAATAAAATAATTGGTGTAGAAAGAAATGCATACAGATTTCTCACCCGATCTATTCAATGAAGGTATCAAGGCTTTTTCGAAAGATTAGAAAAATTTATAGTTTTCAACTTTTAAGGGCGCCCTTAGTTTTTTCTTGCGTTACTCCTTGCGTTATTGCCTCGTAGGCTGTCATTGTCGAAATGTGAACTGATGATGCATCCAATAATTCTTCTAAAATCCAAATGTCTGGTGATAAAATCAAATAAAGAAGATCTATTCTCATAACAGCCGACCACGCACACTATGATGTCCAATTTATGAGTCTATTTCCAATCGATATGGAAACATCGCTTCCGTGCAGACCTACACATGCATCCTTTCTAATTCGCTTACTTGCGCATAATGCGGTCTTTCTATTTAGGCTTCTTTATATTTATTTGAGAGTATAATTATAATTATCGCGTCACATTTATAAGAAGCCATATTAACACTTCCCAGACAAACCGTTCTCAAACCGTAATCGTAAATCAACGAAAAACTTCAACGAGAGAGTTCGTTAGAACGAAATCCGTACCTTCATCCAAGATCGGCTCGTTTCACTTATGAGATTCGTTGCGATATTAACGTTCGCCAATTTGCATAGAATCTTACCGCGACCCCGATAATACCGTTAAAATCAGCATAAGCTTAATTCCTTTAACGATGACGTTTTTCAATGAACGCCGTCGCCTAATTGATGGATTTCGACGCCCCGAAAGGCACTTATTGCGCTTATTAAAATCCAGTGTAACTTTGTCTCCATCAGTTACGACTGCACGGCGGTAGCGTGTACCTAGTAGGTACGTATATGTGGGTAATTGGAGAACCCGGCAACATACACATGCACGAGAGCGTAGTCGGCGTTGGTGTGCGTTTTCTAATCTTTCTCTAGGCGTCAAATTAATTTTAATGAGACTCCCGTTAAACCGTGGCCGTACTTAATGACCTATTAAATGTATGCAACGCTAGACGAGATTTTTGATTTTTTTTTTTTTTCTTAATATTGCGTACCGCTTTTTCGTTGTTTCTCGATTAGAACGCGGACTAGATGTGCCCGTTAACTTTAACATTTTGCCATGTTCTTGGTTTTAGTGCCTATTCAAGCTCCGGTTTAATCTTGATGACTAATATGTATCACAAATGTGCAAACATTTTTCTAATCTTTTAGCATCATGCACCGGAACATGTTTATAAGAGTGATTGGATAATTTCAAGCAAACTGAAATATTTAGTAGTACATGTAGGAATCTTTAACACCGCGATGATAGTTCACAATTCTTTTGCGCTTATTCAGAAGTTCTGTTCCATTACTTATAGATCAGGTTCGTTCAAATCTACGTGCGCTCCTGTCTCGATCCGCGGCGATGCGAATTATATAAAAATGGGCGTGGGATACACACACATACGGAATCGATTCAAGCGATGTTCTCTTCGGCCTTCCTGCTGGTTTTGTACCGGCACGGTATTAGTATAATATCCTGTTTAAACTAGAACGTAACAAATTATATAACATTGATAAATGATTCGACGACCGTTATGTGATACATATTTCCATTGTCGGACGTCTTCGAAAACACCATCAATTTCAACGGCTGTAGCCTTAATGATATCGAGATTATCTCGAGGATGTATCAATAAAAAAGAGATATTAGAAAAGGGGCACGGTGTATAGAGAACGATTTCTATTGATATTAAAATTTCCGATGGTTTAAAAGGTGCTTGCTATGCTTTCTGTAATTAGGATAACTTGAAAAAAAAAAAAACACGTTTTTCTTTTCGTATGGGTTGAAAAGGCAACGCTGCTTCGTTTGTAGAGCCAACGGTGTTAAGTAATAAAACGCGTTGTAACTTTGTTCTTTTCTAGAATACTCCGGCTACTCGTTTGACATCCAATTAAGTGTCAGTTTTATTAGGAAACGCTTGTAAACTTCCAAAATTGTTGATTTTTGAATGATTTTTCGAATGATTCGATTTTTTGAATAATTTGATGAAAATTTTTGAAAGGTATTGGTATATGGAGAATTTTTTTGTTGTATATGTTGAAGTTATCACTTCTGAAATGTTAAATTCAAGATATTATTTCCTCTACTGAATAACAGTGGCTAGTAATGGCAATTAATACCAAAGATATATGTAAGCCAAATGAAAAACACAAGAGTTTGATAATTTAAATAATCTAAAAGAGCATCAAGTCTTCAAGAAATGCATGGTACATGTGACAATACTTTATAGTATTCATTTCTCAGTACTTGTACGAGATTTTCGCGCAGGACCTGAATACAAGAACTCGTTGGTGAAGTCGTTGATGAAGAGTAAGAAAAGCAGTGGCAGAAATGATGTAACTTATAGGGCAAGAAAGAAGTATCTGCTAAATCGAATGCAGCAGTTCAAACAACTTTCAATCTTCTACTTAATAAAAACACGGTGAAACCCAAAGAATAGTACTTCAACTACAAGCCACCTAAGTAAGTATAGCAGAGATACGTTTCCTACAACGAGAACAGCTATTAAGTGAGCTTTAGCAATTAAGACTATTAAGCGCTTTGATAAAAATTCAAGCAAATGTAAATATCTTTTAGTTGTTCTCAAATTGCCAATAGAACAATACAGCATCCACAATGACCTCTGTCTTTCTTTTATTTTTAACCACCAACACGGTTTCTTTAAATATAATTTAATAGTTACTAGCTTATTAAAAATAATTTGTGCATTTGAAAAATACCTTCACATATTACTTTTGCGCAAAATTATCCGTAACAGCGCCTCACGCGAACGCCGCTTTATGTGGACATATATAGAAGACTATGAGATAGGGAAAACCGAGTTCGACGAAACGAGGCTGGGAACGCTGTTGTTGTCAGCTACGTCGTCGTCGACGGCAAATTATAGGCTGGCGGATTTTTGAATTAGTAACGTAAAAGGGGCACGACGCATTACCGCTTCCCCATCGCCTCCGTTCATGCGGAAGAACGACGACGACGCCGATGTGGCTTGAATAAACGATCGTCGAATTTTCCGCCTAGTTCTTGGCGACTTTCGCAGGATAAGAGCAAGAGCAAGGACGACTAACTCAATGCGCGGCTGTCGAGTAAGATGTCGTTGGCGTAAGGTTTTGCAATAAGTAGATGTTCGAATGAGCTCAGACGTAAAATAATGAAGAAGATCCTGAATTCAAAACATTCAAACTTCTTCTGATCACCAATTAGAGCTGTCCCTACCGATCAACGAGCCGAATTCCTGCTAGAAGAAAACAACGTTTTATTGAAGACAAATCTTACGTTTGAAAAGTATCTTGCAAAATTTCTACTAAACTAATTTGAGTTGCTTTGGGTCAAGCTGCAACGTTTACCTTTTATAATTTAAGAAATATCTGCAGCTAGATGCGTTTATTTTATAAAGAAGTCCTTATACGCTTCTCATTGGAGCAAAAATTTGATCTCGAAAAACAGAAAAAGAAGCTGGCAGCCAAGTCTAGTGAACAGGATTCATGGTTTAGCAATTCCCGAATATTTCCATGGCTACGAGACGAGCGCGTTGATGAAGCATACTTCCTTTTTCTTTAAATGCGGGCGTTTCTCCCCAATTTCTATCTTCAGACAGATTTGCTTCATCAGATGTCTTAATACAGAAAATTATGGTATATTGCGATTTGCAGCGACAGCGCGGGTTGGTTCCGGTGGATTTTCTTGCAAATCCAGTAAGATATCCAAACGAGCTAGACGTCCACGAAACTATCAGTTGATTGAGCTATCGGGTTGCTTGTCGCTAAATAATAATTTTGCCGTGATTGTACATCAACAAAGTATTTAAGCTTTGGTTGCGGAAACTACTAAACCAAGGCGACTAAACCAAGGTGATACGAATCTAGAATTTTTATCGGCCCACTTGTTCGAGATAACATTTCGGATGAACATATTATTGAGCATCTGATCGGGTAATAACGTTGTTTATTAATAGCAAGCGTTTCATGATTCCGGCTGAAAATAATAGTTACAGCACTAGAAATAACAGGAAGCTACATAGTTTACGTTAGACCAAATTACTACAAAAAGCTGTCTAGGGACATTTTCTGTAACTTTGTGTGTGTGTGTATATGTACCTCTATACGTGTTTGTTTGTTGAGTTATCTTTATCTGCATATGCAACGTAGCTTGCAAAGTCCAATAAAAATTTTATTTATCTTCCTAGAACAAGTTCCGATGACGTTATCGCATTTAAAGGCTTCACTCTGTATATCCAAAATTATGATAAAAAATGTAGAACCAAGGATGAACATTTTTAATTCCAAAAATTAACACCTTTGTCCTATATTTTCTATTACATTAACCCCTCTCGTTATAACATTGTACTCTTTTTTATGAAGCACCCTGTATACATGCTCCAAAATTATAGTGTGTATGTAACGTTACGCGTTTATCTCTATTTATGTTTTATACATATTTATTAATTATTCCCTTAAAGCTAAAGCCAGAAAGCTCGTAATACACATTAATTGAGATGATTTAGTCTACTGGGGTATATACCTAAATACAAATATTTGTGTTCCGATTGTGCCGATAAATTTTATCAAAAGACGTTATAACCTAGACATCCTCAAGCATCAAAAACACAACGCTTAACTTCTATAATTAAAACGAACACCCCAGGAGTAGATGGATGCTTTACACGTTTACAACACAACCCAAACATAGTCGTTATTGGTGCGCTGCTTGGTTCGTCAGGTCAATTAGTTAAAATTAAGTTATCAAGCGATGATTTAATTAAGTTATCTACTCGGTAATGGAAGTGTATTAGTGTCATCAGTGTGAGCGGAGGTCCCGCCAGTGCATCGTACGACCATCTATACCGTAGCGTACGTGTAGGTTGTTCGAAAGTGCATTGTAACGTCGCTAAATTATGCAGATTATTGCTCCGTTTAATTATCGAACGATTGGGGTTCTTTGCGTTGCATTACGTTGCGGCGGCTCCTTCGTCTTGCGCTCCCGATTTAATGGACCGCTAAAAACAAGTTTGTCGGTATGCACCGATCGATCCTGCCGCAGTCGTAATTAATTTGGTTAATGCTGATGACATCTCTGTTAGAGCAAATTTACAAATTGAATGTTTATTTACTCATGTAGCTTGTTTAACCGGTGTATAAGCTTTACCGGTTTAATCAAAGGCGGACAAATGAAACAGCAACTTTAGAATGAATACTATTGCAAATGCACAAACATTGATGATTACGTTCGTCTACTTTACCTATTAAACGTGTGAGGATCAAATATGAACCGATTCCTTCGTCTTTGGTGTAAAAGGCACCCATGAGTGTAGTGCGGGCAGTCTCATCCTTTGAACAATAATACAGCCTTAGGCGCAGCTCTGCTGATTTTCTTGTTTTTTAAGACGCAAGTTTTACAACGTATCGTAATTAAATTTCGGACGAAATAAAAGGAATTTCATGCAGGAAATATCGTGCAAAACCGGCTCCATCGACAAACACCGTTAGGAAGAACTCTGATGCCAAACATCACCTTTATTCGTAGAGATCGCTGCGATTGATTCTAGCTGAAGCTGAAGCTCAGCGGAGAGTGGGAAAAACTTGCGGGAGCATCCAATTCATCGTTAGGCCGTAGCTACAGTTATGGTGGTTCATGGTTAAATTTCAAACTGGCGCCGCTGCGAAGTGGATGAGAAAGCGTTTCCGGTTAAATAGCGATAAATAGACGAATACTTGAATTTGCATGTATAATGCTTCTGGCGAGAGTTGTTTGGGACTATAGAGTTGCATTAGTCGCGAATTTCTGCGCAGTCGGCAAATCTTCAACCACCTAATGTCCCATCTGCGACTTTATGATAATACCCAATCGGTTGAGTTACGGAAGTAGTATGCCCGGATAAAACCAAAGCTCTCCGAAATTCATTAATCTGTCGTTGAATGCTCTCCATCTTAGTTGGATCATATCTTTGAAAGTCTGAAGGATGTGTTCGAAGGAAAACGTTTCAACGACGATCCACTTGGTGTATCGCCGTATGCTAACATACACGTTGTCGTTCATTCTCCCAAAACAGACTATCCAAAGTAGCCTATCTACCCGATATCAAAAATATATCCGCAGAGACATATGTACAAAAATAAAATGTTTTTCATTTTGTACGATAATAACCGAATAAAGTGCGGTTAATAAAGCTGAGAAGGACTACTGATTGTTCACCGTTTTGGATTGAAGAAAAGCTAGCGGGTAATGCAGACAAAATTGAACGGAAAAAAGAAGTAAAGCTTTTAAAGCTCTCTAAGCTTTCGAATTTTGTTTCTGCATTAGAGAGGAATAGCTCTACAATATGAGGAAGGATGAAAAAAAATTTCATGAGAAAAAAATCGAATAACCAACTCAACAAATATCATTCAAAGACATTCATGAAAACACATGAAAATGTTGAATAAAATTTACTGAAACTACATACTACTGAAGATAATTGTTGCTGAAGGACTGAAGGACATAATTTGTAAAAATAAAGAATAAGAGATGAAATAATATAAATTACGAACGCAGAAGGCTATCCTAATTATGATGGAACATGTGCACAACTGAGGTTATAGCGCAAATCTGAAGTGGAAAAGAGGGCAGAGGTCGGCTGAAATTTTATCCACCTTTACGTAACTAAAAGAACCGTGCGAAATTAGTTGCTGCAATTTGTGATTTGGATATTTTATAGCATCGTTGCTGAAAAATATCCAAATTAACGAACGTAGCAAGTACTGCGTCTCCCTTGTTTTCTGCAATATTGTTTCATTAACGGTTACAAATTAGCCGCGTCTTGGCATTGGTTACAACTAGGGCAAATGATCTTAACATTATTTTCTTAGTTCAATCATAAAACAGAAGAAAGACTAATTATGGACGAAACTACATTTGTTATTGGATGATATTTACCTAAAATTCTTAAAACCGTTCATAAGAAGGAACAACAATGCAATTTCTCTGTTTGCAATAGTTCTACGTTTCCCATACATAACTATACAATTTAAATTTATACATCACGCATATTTTTAGCCTATTCACTATCTTGTTGCATCTTTCTATTGCAAACACAACATCCTCCATCTCATCTAATAAGCTTAACTTTGTTGTGCCGTCACTTGACGGCGTGCTAAAATTCCACAAGGTGACAATCGTTCCGAAGAATGTCCCAACTTCCTCGCGACATGTTAATGCTTACGTACACGTAATTAAATTACATACTTACGTAAACTCGGCGACGAGACAAGGCATCACCATTATGTCCATTATTTCGGCTAGGATGCTGTGATGGGTTATGACAGCCGCGTTGTTGCCGTATACGTTTATTAAAAACGCATTAAATCTACCGTTTTTAACGCAATTCATAATTCTTCTTCTCGCTAGACGTTCGCTAATAGTAGAAGTTACATGCGGCACGCTGTTGTGGGGATTTAATTTTTTTTTGACATAGGTAATTGCCTCGGCATATCAGGAAGGTGTTGGATACAACCGCGATTCCCTCAGATCCCCTTTAATATTAAGTATTGTTACCAAGTTTCTGGCCGAAACTTGGTCGAGGAGGCGAAATTTTGCAAAGATTACAGGCACAGCATAAAGAACCCGTGTCTTTATGTGGCACAAAGAATTATGCAGGGGACGTGCGAAAAGTTAAGAATCAAAGCAACGTGACCGGAATTAACACCTAAGCTGCTCTTATGGAAACTAACGAGCGTGTAATCCCTTGAAAAATCGTCGAGTAATTCAAAATTAGACTGATTGTTGTGCGACGAAAAACGGTGACATTGATTGGAGGTTTTTGAATCGATTCATATGACGCAAGCTGAGTTTAGCATTACATTAATGTGGCAAAGTAGATGAGTTTGGTGCAGAGAGGAGTTGCGAGAGGACGTTAGTAATGGAGAAGGCTCGGTTGTCTATTAGAAAGCACAAAGCACCTTCTTCGCTGATCGGTCTTACTTTTCCCAGAATCGATGCACGATTAATACACAGCATAATTACGACTTTCTGGATCCAGCAAAATCGTCGTTTCAAAGTAAAAAAGGAGACGCAATCCATCGGAAATATATGATCTCCTTTATGAGAATGCCAGCCTTCATTTGACAAACTTCACGGGATAAAAATTAGACAGATTAGGCCGGAAAACATTAAAAAATCCTTCCAATAATTCGGATTTGTCACCTTGTAACTTCCATATCTTTCGACTTTTCAAAGAAGCGCTTAAAGGTCCACATTTCGAAGAGCGACCAAGCGATGGAGGCGTTCTGTTGCTCTATGGCTTCTAGAACCTCTGATGAGCTTTTACAATGAGAGTATCAAAAAGTACCATAGCGCTAAGAGAAGAGCTTTTTTGTAGCGAAAGATTATGTGCAAAAATAATTAGAAAAACAAACAAATAAAGTATCGAATAACGAACAACAATAAATATAGGGCGACCTTTTTAAGTGATTTTGACTATTTACAGTCTTCTTAAGCCTAACTTAATAACTACAAAGAGAATATGGCTTGCCCTCCTCGTGAACGTATAATTTTCAAATTGCTGTGTTTCAATTCGATAAATGTTGTTCAGCACAAACAATAATAATAACAGATTAAATACAAATAAACATGGAGATGAGGTAAATGCAGATAAAATAAATAAAAAAGCTGGTAAATATTTTGATTTATGTTATTAACTAGTTCGCCTGTAGAAATCTTAAAATTCGTTATTAGAATAATAAGACAAAGTAAAGCACAGGGTTCGTCTGTGCTTCAATTTGTCTTATTATTTTAATAATTTGTCTTATTACTTTGGACGGGGCGGAAGGATTCGATAGGATGAGGTCTCCTTTGGATTCGGTATTACTCGAAAGGAAATCGTGATAGAAAGGGTGGGAAATTGGGTCTCTGAATTGAATTAGGAATAGCCGAAAATCGGTTATAAATATAGGAATACTTGGTTAAATTTGAATGGGTTCTTGCCTTAATATTAACCACTTTCAGTTGAGACGCGTGGGTAAACATAAAATTTGAAGAATTAATACAGCGTCTACTATCTGTGAACTATACGCTGAGTCTGCTGAAAATTTCGAACAAAATATCTTACGAAGCAACGTTCTATTCACCA
This sequence comes from Oryctes rhinoceros, assembly GCA_020654165.1. NCBI lineage: Eukaryota > Metazoa > Arthropoda > Insecta > Coleoptera > Scarabaeidae > Oryctes > Oryctes rhinoceros. Next base: position 1,871,351 of record JAIOKQ010000948.1, read on the forward strand.
ATTGGCTAATTGAAGAAAATTAAAATATGATATATTGAAAAATGTGCTCGTATCGAAAATGAATCAACAGAAGGTGTTATGCTTTTAGCGCACTCTGTATATTTCTTATTTTAATTTGACTGTGACTGACTAAAATCTACAAAACGTTAAAAAAAACATTTGGAAATGACGATTTGTGTCAAACCTACAATTGATTTAAACGTTTCGAAGATGGCCCAACATCAGTTAATAATGGCAAATCTTCCAAACGGCCATCAGCTGGTATTGCACAAAAACGTAATGTTTCCGTTCAGGATGCAGAATGATCGTAGATATACCATTCAAGACATCTGTTTTTCACATCCTCACCGTCTAAAATAAAGTCCCCGAAACAGACTGGTTGAATTTGGATCTCTTTTCATTTCTTTGTACATAAAAGAAAATCAATGCCCGCGCGAGGAATTCACTAAATTCTAGTAGCGCTGGAAACGAAAGGAACGTAGAAACAAGCGAGGAATCCTTTCTGGAAGACGACGACAACAAATACATTCACCGCATGATGCGTACATACGTTCGTATAATACATCCGCATGCACGAATGTGGTAGTAGTCTCTTAGATTGGGTTAAAGTGAGGACAATGTAATTGTATTCAATAAAACGGTGAGCGAAGGTTTAATACGGCGACTTAACAGGTCAGTCTAATTGCTGCCAGAGGTCATATCGTTTATAATGTTGTTTAATCTTTGTTGTCTAAATGATAACGTTTATTTAAAGCGTGCGAGTGTGTGTATGTGCGCGCAACGTGGTGGACGATATTCATCAGCCAATAAAAGACCGCCGGAGAGTGCGAGTTTAAAACAATGACGTACAACGTCAAGACGCATTTCCGCCTTACCCATTCAGCTAAAGAGTACTTACGCTTAGCATCGGAATAAGAATAAGAACAACGTACACTGGGCGATCTTTAAACGTGATACGGGAGAACAAGTATGAGATAATATCTAGTAATTTTACAAGGTTGGAAGATCCTCAAAATATTGTATTAGCAATAAAAGAGAAAACTGTGACCACCAAAACGGTCGTGATATTATAAAAGCTGCTACCTTCGATGGAGTAGTTCGAGTAACACAAATACGCCTTATAAACGTAATTGTGCGCATGCTTATAGTCCAATATGGGAAGAATAAGATCGGTTATTCTTCCAAGCCACCAGAATTTTTTATTTGAAAAATTCTTTACAGTAACTAGATTCTAGTGATTCAGCAGCTTTCTATGTTAAAATTAAAGTTCTTATACATGCCTCAGATTATTATTTATAATTATTGTTGTTTATTATCCATAACATTTTAATCTTTGGCTCTTATCTCTATTCCAAGATTCATACAGCCATCTTATTATTAAATTTTCTATTTGGTATTTGTTTTTTTCCGAGACTACCAGGTTGTGATCTTGAACGTGATTAATTATCCTTTTAACTGCTGCTCTTTTAACTGCTAATAGCCAATCAAAGGTGTGTGTTTTTTTTTTTTACTTTATGCCTGTTTTATGTTTAAGTGATTGGGGAATTTTCAGGAAAGCTTTCGACTTTTTCGACTGGCTTCTTATATTTTCCGCCATATAAATGGAGCTATAATGATAACTATAATCAAGCATCCAGAGTTCTTCAACGAATTAAGGATTGTTAACACAGCAGAAAGAAACGCAAAAAACAATAAAATATTGACTGAAAACAAACAGAATAAATAATACAATTTACAATTCACAATTTCTTTTTTTCACTTTTCAAGTTCACAGCTTGATACCTTCTATTAGCCATAATTTATCTTACATTTATAAAGTTGTTTTAACCAAGATTATTGTTAAATATTAAGAAAAATAATGGAAGAAAACAAAACTTTTTTTCCAACTTTAGGGCTCGTGAACTAAAATTTCATCAATCAGAAGAAAGCTTTTATCAAATTCAAAGTTTTCAGCTTGTGAGAGTTAGAATAAAAGGACTTTTCCAAATAACGGCCACCCTGCCATACCAGGTTTGACACAATATTCCTTTTCTTGTCATTAAGACTTGCGTTGCTAATGGACAAGAAATCATTATCAATTCTTTCTGAAACCATTAGAGGTATGTATATCAGATTTTCTTAAGGCTACGCTATTATAAGTGTATATTTTACTCTTTTCGTTTTGAAGAGGTTCAAACAGTCGGTGACTATTGCCCATTCCCACAAATATATCGAGTTCCTGAATTTGAATCGGCTGATTCTATGTCAGTTCACCACCAGTACTGTACATATTACATACTTGCTAACTACTGGCGATAAATATTAATGCCATATTTAAATTCGCAACCTGTGACTAACGGCAATAATAACAAAACCTTAAAGATGTTCTTATTAGCTTCTTTAGATAAAACGCAAATGGTTGGTACAGTAGCTAGAGTACAATGCATATAAATGCACGCTATCCATTGATATACTCTGGTCACTAATTCAAACGATATTTTCGGCAACAATTTTTTAATATTGCCTCATAAATCTTGCTACCTGAAGCTTTCAGTATAGATTTGCTCTATGAATGCAACATGCAAAAACTCGTGGGTCTCAAAACTATTGGCCGAATATTGTCCTCTTTCTCATTGTAACAACGGTGTAAAAGATAATTAGATTAATACTCGTTACAATTTCGTTAGTCGAAAGTATCTTAGTGATAAGAAGAGACGAAATTTCCTACCACCGCCGGACGGACGGATGGCTGGACGAAATTCCAAGACATTTTAATTGCGATCAGTCGAGCATGAAGCTTTCTTTGAAACTTTAGAAATTTTGTGTTTACCTCCAAGATATGTATGTTTGTAGAAACTTCTTCTTTTAGAATGTAGAAAGCTACTATCATGTTCCTTTCTTCTTACTTAGCATACTGGGCGATCAATTGTTAAAATGTCAATGGTAGCCGTTCATTAGCTGCAAAAAGGTGTTAATTAACGGTGCAGTTGAAGAAAAGCGATAAGATATCATCTCCTGATCATTTTTTTTGATGAGTACTTAAATAAACTTGTTCTAATTCACGCAATTTATAACCTTTTACGTCTTGCAAAATGTATCTGCGTTGAAACAATGCGGAAGGATGTTCCCTCGTCCTTCAGGATTCAGCAAGATACAGATCACTATACACCGCTAATAGCGATGTTGCTGTCCTAAGCGGAACCCGGCAAGTCCTGCAAATATGTATGTCAGCAAGTCAACGTTGGGACAACGTTTACTTGCTGACGTTCACATCGGTTTCAACAATCAAAAGATACATCTGCGATCTAGAAGCTCACCATTGATAACCAGCTCGTTAAATTTAACCATGCCTAAAAGATCGATAGGAATTACCTATTTTCCTAGATTACTCCAAAGGTGAATTACTTATTTATCAAAGATCGAACCATTTACATACGAGTATTACCACATCAAACAAGAAATTAAATTATTAACCTTTAATCAGAATTTTACGACGCCTAGTAATACAAAGGCGGCAGTGCAAAAACATGCATGAATTTATGGATTTTCCTACATTATTGACTGGTTGGAGCAAGCGGCACGCTATTCCTTTATATGCTAACGTGATACGTTCCATTTCGACGTATCACGAAAGAATACAGGAAAATATCCGAGTACATATTTTTTCCATTTTTACTTGTCGAATTAACGTTACAAAGCTGTAAGACTTCTTTTTCTTGCTTAAGCAAACCTTATTTTTTTCATATACGTGCATTTACGCGGGAAAATATCGCTGTAATTGTCTGCAGCGATGTTGCGTTAAGGAGATATAAAAAGATGTATAAGTTGGCGGGATAAATGACAGAATATAACTTTCTTTGGGTGAGTATTTTCGTTATTAATTCCTACGTTTGGATTAGTTTCCATGATTTTCTTAACTACCCAATATATAAGCAATAATCTTGAACGTTTATAAAAGTTAAATCACCTCAGCGCACGCCGCTGTAAGTACCTAAGGAGACCGCGCAATGTATTAAACGCGTATAGGTACTGAATAATTAGTAGCAATATGGCGTAGCGCGATGGAAGATGCATATGTTTTAGTTCTTTTCATTCTCTTTAACTCCTTACTTAAGCTACAATTGCTTTGCTTTGAAACACCCGGTTATATTAATAATATTCATGAAACGTAAATACCGTAAAATAAGTTAATTTCCTTAATGCACTTTGACTCATTAATATTATAAATGGGGAATATTTGTTAACGTCTCGGCTAGTAGTGCGCTTGTGAAGCAGGTGACGAAAATGCCAAAGCTAAACGATGAAGAAAGGAACCTGATATTTGCGGCAGCGGCACGACTACGCGCGAGCTGTTCGCATATGCGATGGATGGTTTAGGCTGGTTAGATTTAAAAAGCCCGAGATTGATTTTGTATTTGTGTGTCGCGCTAATTAAAAGTACGCCACCCCTCGAGATCTCGTTAAGAATGTTACAAATGCATTTCTGAAAGTAAACTTAATCGATTCTTTATCATATTGCATTGGTATAACATGTTTTCCAGCGTTTATAAGAGCCAGATGTTTCGCGCATGTTTTCACAAGAACACCTGTTACAATCCAAATGTACAAAGGTGAATACAGTGCATGCGGCGTAGTTTCAAACAATCGTGAGGGATGCCTCGCAAACGCTTTACTCTTCGCAAACCATTATTTCAAAAGTGCTTTGAGGATGTTCATTCGAAGTAGCTTTTAGCTTTGGGCGAGGTAGCGCGACTAGCTTCTTCATGCTTAAATCTTCAGTTGAAATACGACATACACGTTCTTTTGAAGTACATATATACAATGACCTCAATTATACGATCGTCTAGAACCATTTATAATGAATTTTCGATATTATTGCTAATGGTCACAGCATTTGGCGACCCTGGACGTTGATCGTCGGCCAAGCTGGTACGACCACTTTCAAATTCAGCTGCTCAATATTTCACTGTGGCAAGTGTCGATGCGGAATGGTACTTTTCAAATGCAAGAAGTTAATGACAGCTCGATACTCGATATTTTCCATTTTTACAGAAGCGCTAACCTCGACCAAACAACAAACGGGTGCTCAATATGGCTGAAATTTTTGAAAGTATCCTTCAACGTTATTTTTATGTTAAAAGTACCCTTGAAAGTGCCTAACTTGGGTACTTACGACGATAAAAGCCGAATTGAAAAGCAAAAATTCGAGATTGAAGCTGGACTGTAATTGGTGGTGAGTACGTTAGCAAAGCGGTACTTCCAGAATGAGCTGCAAGGGTGGCGAAGTGCATGAAATCTTGGTATTTCTGTTGTTATTAATGGTGTCGCCGCATTTTTAGAAAATTTTGAAATTTAATTTATTGAAACGAGAATTTTCGGCAATAGGATACTATTTAAATATCAAATGATTCAATTTCTAGTAACCGGCTATTACTTTTTTCGGTAACTTTAGATTACTTCTACAACAAAGGTCGCAATTGAACTTCTAACAATCATTAACGTCATTCTAGCATTATCAACTTCGTTCCTTTTTTCAAGCCTTACGCAACGAGCATCGTCAGCTCACGCGACGGTGATTTTTTCCTTACTTTTCGTTATGTAATTTATGCGAACTCGACCTCGTCTTGCGCCGACAACGACAGATAGTTTATCATTCAATGACAATCGCTTATAGTTTTACGCGTAACGTACTGAAACAAACAAGCAGAAACTAGAAAGAAAAAACGAACACAGACAAAAGAATACAACAAGTATAAACATCGACGTTACATAATCTTTTGTGCCTCGGCTAGACAATACCGCGCTGAAACGAAAAAATAATGATAAATCGCAATCTCTTCTTAGTTGAGTACGTACGTTAGGAGCGACGACAGGTTATACAATTCTTTACACCATTATGAATACAGCTTAAAAATACTTAGTTGTACGTAAGTTTATTGTGGAGTATATTAACATTTGCGATATGGAATAAAATATAAGAACAATATCGAGGTATCCTTGAAGCTTGTATTTCTTGTTCTGAGCAATTTATGTTGTGTTGAATGTATTTTTACGTAATTGTGAAATTGAGTGATCGTTGTTGGAAGTTATTTTTATCTCAATTCCATCTTTATTACAAACGAGTATTTGAAGAGATATATCGAATTATATACAAAGGTCACTTAGAAAAATTGCAACTTTATTTTTGTTGATATCTTCCGATAAAAACGGTAATTAATCGTCGCTGTATATTATTATCTGTAGTTCTTTTGGCAAAAGCGCCTATTTCAGAGGATCTATAAAATTTAATCTTTAAATTATACTTAAGAGGAAAACAACAAAAATATTTTAACCTAGGTTTAAAGACGTTGGGAGAAGGAAACAATCATTCGGTTTTGATATTTTTATTTTAATTTTTCTACATTCATTTGCCTCCATACACTGCAACCTGTTACTGAGGTACGAACAAAGTCACTCAATTAGCTGAAAAATTCTGTAACATTCTTGACAAGATTTTATGATTTTACACGTATTTGTAAGCTTTATGTACAAACTAATGGATATTAGTTTGATGCCAAAATACGGCTAGTAAACGCTTCTAGGGCTTTGCGGTCCACGGAACTTTGTGAACGGACGTATTTTTTTAACTCGAGTACATCGGTAGGTAAACCCTTTGTATGTGTTCTATTAAAAAAATGTTTTATTGAAGAACATGCTGTAAAATGGTAAAACATAAAAAAAGAAAACAACAAAAGCCTCCTCTGCTGCACTTTGCTACACTGCAGCGCCTTCAATACATTCCTTGCAGAAAACACTCTTCGCTCCGTCGAAAAGTCAATCTCTCGCCACAACTTATGCTCAGCTTTGGCAGCTTATCATAGCGGTTGGGTAGACATGCCTTCGCAACCTTCCAGGAGTACAGAAGGATCTCGCCACTAGTCCAAATATTGGCTATTGGACAATTGGCTGCTAATTGATAAGAAAACATAAGAAGCTACTGTTGCTAAAATTTATAACAGCGATTATTTGGCGCAAGAAGACGAATTTCTTGCTATTTCGAGGATTTGGTTTTCGTAGACGTAAGAATCAATTTCGAAGATGTGGATATTCTACATCATTCGCAACAACATGACGCATCATGGTTCTCATCCAAAAACACAGCCGATACAATATTTCTTGAGTTAGAAGATCCCCGCGTCACATGTTTGGAGTCAATCGCATTCAACGGTCAAGTTGGAAAGACTGGCGTCGCGACGTTTACCTTATCACATTGCAATCAACCTTTGGATACTGTCCATTTGCATAACGTATTTCTTCGGATTTGTACTGCTGTATGCATTTTCAATGTAATTAATAATTGGTTAAAAGAAATCAATGGAGGCGAAAAATAGAAGAAATTAGTTTAATTTCCAAGCGAAGGGTATTGTGTTTAACGTGGATAAATTCAAACCAGGCCAATGCTTGCAAGTATCAAGTCGCGGTATACTTGGCTTTTTTTTTCTTCTGGCAATTCTAGCTCAATAAATATCAAGCTGTAACGTGTACTGATAAGTAGAGAGAACAAAGGCGGATGAAATTATTACTTTTTTGCGGGGACTAGACAGATTTGTGTTTTATCGACTCTCGGGGACACCAGTAGGCAAATAGACCAGTAGGCTAATAGACACGAGTCTATCTGGTCGCAGCAAAAAAGGAATAATTCCACCTGCCTTTGTCATCTCTACTGATAAGTGACAAACTCCTCAATAATGCTAAAGAATAAACTGTACCAAGCAAAAAGCCAAAAAAGCCAGAAAAACTTATCTGTTTTTCTGGCAAATGCTAAGATTTGAATAAAGCCTTCATCAGGGCTGAAACATTGAACACATCCAAGAAAGCACAACCTTAGAAAATGGAAACCATCTTTCAAACGCCGCATAAGTATTTGTACCTATCATTGATAGTCTTTGGAATGGAAAATTATTAAATACACACCAAGCAATGCCCAGAAACAATAACAAATAAATGCTGCATCAATATCAACAGCGTTATTCCGGATGTGTTCAGTTCCTTATTTTCCATTCGGCATATACGACTCTTATTCGAAGCTACGAACGAGGTATATTTCTCAGCACCATCTAATGTTAAGAAATTCACGCAGCTCTCATCTAGAGAGCAGCGATAGAAACATCTGTAGTTCCCCGAACAACTCCCAAGAAGCTTTTGGATTGCTGAGCTAGAAAGGCAGCCTCATCTGAGCGTTCTGGCCACCTGCACATGTAAATGATTCTTTAGGCTTACCGTGACGTATGTAAAACCACATCAAACAGTAACAACAATAATGCTGCTAATACGGCTACTTATGGTACTGGTGGTAGCAAAAGTAAACTTCCAGTTTGGAAGAAATATATCCGTTCACATTACTTTTGCTATGAGTAATTCCACCATGAGCAGCTGTAACGTTAGTGTTAAATATATGAAGAGCTATTTACACGAACCTCTGCGCAGCTCTGTAATGAGGGTAGAATACTCTTTCGAGTTTAGTGGTGTCGTTTGTTGTGATCAACGTTTAGTTGTTTGTCTTACCAGCTACTTCAAACAGTAAACATTGTTTTGAAGTCCTTAAAACTGCTGAAAAGCGCCGAAAATATTCTGCAAAATTTAAAAGATAAGATGCTTCTGAAATTAACTAAAACATTTGATGCTACGAGATTTGTAAGTATAAATTTTCAAAAGAATTACATGTGAGGAGAAATCCATGCTCGTTATTTGTAGAGTTGTCTTCTATACCGCAATTTCTTTTTATTCATAAGAAAAAAAAAAGACTACGATTGCTATTTACATATAAATAGGAAGCTATACATCAGCAAAGAGTACACAAAGAAACGCAAGCAGTAATCGCAACAGTTTCGCTGTTCGTTGTAAGTAGCAACGGCCAAAGACAACCAACAACAGCAACAACTAACAAGCGAGTAATATTTGGAATTTCGCGCAATTTTTAACGCGGCACATCAAAGAGTCCGAGACCACTTCGCGACGAAAAAAAAAAAAAAAACACCATCGCTCCACTTACATATCGGTCCGAACTGCCGTGGCCTGGGCAAAAAATCACGAGCGGCGAATACCTCGAGTGCATGCGTACGTATGTGCCAGTGAGTTTTTACCAAATGGAATGATGAGGTACTACGTATATAGGGGATTGTCCGTCGCGTATTCTCCGCGTGCGTGTTACGTTCGCTGTGCCGTTGTGGCCGTTGTCCGTCGTGGAAAGTATTCGTTATGGTCTCCGTGTATGCGGTCGTAAGGAAAGGACTCCTTCGGCGGCGGCATATCGACGAGGAAAAGACGGTTTTTGGCGCTTGTCCATAGTTGGAGTGCAAAGTTTCCAATTACAATTTGCATTGGTGTAACTCTGTTTTTGCAAAGCGCTTATAGAGAATGGAACGCATATAAGAAGCTTCTATTTCCGCAAAAAATAAAATAATGTCGCAACTTTTGTCAAAGAAAAAATATGAATGAGATGGCGACCATTCTGTATAATATAAACGGTAAATCGTCGTCGTGGATGTCAAACATGCAAAATAAATAAAGCTCAAGCTAATATTATTAAAACAACATGGAATAGTATTAATAAAGGTTCAAAATTTTAAAATTTTCAAAGCTCTTTGAAGCGCGTAAAGAAATATGTTGAAAAATGTGTGGTCTTTACAAAAATTGTTAATAGAAAAACTATATGATTGGCATAGTATATAGTCAGTGTCTAAATGGTTTAGTGGACTTACTCCTTCCAGCTTTATCGACGTTTTCCTGAGAGTGCCTCAGGAAGCTCTTCTAGAATCTCTTCATGAACGATTTGTCACGTATTGGCTGGATTTGCTTTGTTTGCTAACGATACATCAGCTTTGGTGAATACGGACACTGAGAAGGATCTTGGGAAGCGCGTGGTAGCTTTTGGTAAACTTGTTTGGTAAACGGTGCCGCAACAACTGCTTTATCTCGTCTTGACGGAAAATTACCGTCTATTGTCGGAAGTATTAGGCTCGATGAACATTTGACACCAGTTGACCAAGATTACATCGAGATGCACTGGCGAACGTATGCTATTGTTTAGTTTATTCAGCGCTGGTGCGGAAGGACTCTGTTCAATCTGATCGTACTTTTGTCTTCGCGATTGTGCTTCGCATACTTACCTGATCTTTGGGGGAACCATTTAATTTTGCCGTGAACATTTCCTGAAAATTGGCCACTGTTGTCTGACCACCGCGACGTCACGTTTTTACGACGCTTGGCAATTTGTCTTTAACCGACGCTGATCCGGCAGAGAATTGGATCAATATCGACTTGCTTATGTCACTCACTTGTTTCTTGCTAAGCGTGGTTTGATTATCATTCCCCGATTATTGACGAACGCTTAACCGATTTTGCTGACTCAAAGGTAATTGATGCCCAACGTTAGAAAAACTCTATTGCTCCAGCTTAATCGCACCACACGGATATCGGGCCTACCGTACAACGTTATACCAACTGAAAGCCAACCAACTGTACTACTAGGGTCTAGTTGCTCGAAGGATTTCAAATATCGAAGGATCGATCGAAGGATGTTTCATTCTTGACGAAGTTTATACGAAAGCAATCGTCATTTAATGTATCCGAAATCTCGACGCTAGCTTCATTGATCCATATTTTGATATGTCTATATTAAATTCAGTACTCACGCTCCGATTCCTAACGTCCACTTAGTAGCTGTTGGTTTTCCACCTTGCTTCTTTAGCTATTTTTAAGAGAGAGAAAGATAAGTATCGCACAAGGCGAAAAAGCAAAAATAAAGTTGATACTTTTCAGTATCAAGAGTTGATTTGTCAGTTCTCATTACGTTCCTCCAACTTACAAAGAGATACTAAGAGATAAGAGTATAAGACATTAAACGTGATTTGTATTTCATAAAACAAAAGACATTCTATTCTCCTGGATTCGTGATAAATTTATACTCGCAAAAAGCATCGTAATAACGTTAACCAAATAAAGCCATACTTCTCTTTGTAGAATTATTCCATTGAAATATTATCAAACGTGCTAACTCGTCCTGTAAGTTAAAAGATACGCTCGAATGAAGTGAATTACACGTATTGTTGCATGTTCTTTGTCGCCAATAATACTGGCAATACTGACGCTATTCAAGAAAAAAGACAATATAACGGGGAATGACACGTATCTATATCCATTGTACATTAATTCATTACATTTGGATTATTGGCATTCATACTTGCAGGTAGGCGCCAATAATTTAACTTAATAACTTTAGGATTGTCTATATTCAACTTTCTGCATTGCTATAAAGCTTCTTCTTCCGGAAGTAATATCACAAACGACAATACACTTTCAATTTTGTTAGTAACTTAACAATCACTGCTTTTTTTATAATTCTCTCAAATTTTAACGATTACTTCTTGCGTCGAAGATCTATGGAATGGACACGATTAAACTATCTCTTAAAGTTTTTAATCACCCATTCTCTCATGAAATCATGATCTCTAATAATTTCATCTTCTGTAGTGCAGCGCAGCGTATAATAATAATAGAATTTATTAGAAACAAATTGTTATAAAAAGGACAAAAAAAATATTAACAAAAGAATACAGAGCTTACGCTGCGCTTGCGTAATTTTAATAATTGTCTTTCACTAAGCTAATTACTAATCTTCTAAATTCTAACGCTACCTTCAGATCTAATAAGCAATTCTATTATATTCTGTAAGTCAATTGTAAAATAGGAATTTCTATGGCAACTTCTTCTTTATTGTTGGTACAAAAATGTTTGCGGCTGTTCTTGTATATTTCTTAACCATTCAATCAGCCGCAACATATAATCAGGAAGCGAATCGCGCAAAATTTAAAAAATACAAAACAATTTTTTTTGTACAAGTTTAAGTATTTCCTTATGTATATTTATCGTTTTAATTTATAAGTAAATAGACGATTTTAGTGATATATGTCAATCAAAAATTCACAGTAATAGACTGCAAAGTTTCATGTATATCTCCTACATGTGTGTATTTGTCTCGCTTTCACTATTGTAAAGCATCATTGCCTGCAATACTTACAAAGTCTAATACGAACATTCCCGGCTGTACGTCTAAAATAATATAGAGCCCCGTGGAAAACCGGAAAGCTTTATTATTCGGGAGGACAAAGGCAGATCGTTTTGCAGCAATTAAGGCAGACTCGTGTCATAAGAAGGGGTTATAAGAAGGGGTCATAAGAAGACTTATAAGAAAGGGTTCGTCTTGCTTATTGGCATCTCCGAGTAGTTCGAATCTGGGAACATGCCTCATTTCATTAGTGCTAATCCCTTTTGTGGGAGGATAATCAAACGGATTCGTACTAGAGAAGTATTCTGGTACAAAAACAGGTCAAAGCACTTGTATTGGACTCGCGAAAGATTGTAAAAGGTAGCGCTATTGCTCTGTAAAGAGGACCGTAAGAGATGTATCTATTAAAGCCACATTGACCAATGTGATCTTATCTAGCAACCAAGGATCCGTAAATTTAAACAAAACGAAAAAGTTTAATACCTACATCACGTTACCATTCCTTAAAACTAAATTAAACGTTGCGTAACATACCTTTTTGTCAAAATAAAATTTCTACTAACTAGAAGAATTAAGAAGTGTTCTTCTATTAATGAGTAATTCAATATAAAAGATTCAAAAGCTTATTTTAACTGAAGACGCAGTTTACTCACACCTTGATGTTGCATCCTGTCAAGGAGAAACCAAACATTTCATTTAAAAATGACGACACCCTCAATGATGAGCTCTTTCTGAATTTGTAACTTAGACAATATCGTGTTTTGGATATCGTGTTAATTAATTATTGGATATTTTACTATTTTATAAGCGATATAATAACCAAGCAGTATCAAATAGCAAGTACGTTACATCCATTTTTAGAACTACCCCAAAAGCTATCCTTCTTGTTTAACAACACCTCCCCGATTACACAACAATTTGCTCAGAATACAACGTACACTTAGTGTGCTTGCTTTCCGTCTAACCCGAACAATATAAAACGACCACCGCTTCGCCAATCCATCAATGAACGAGACGGCTTGCGAAACGATTCGGATCCATCCCTCGTTCGCTTGTTCTTAATTTGAAATATCGCCAGTCATCGTACCGTCTTCAGACGTTCATTCTTCTCCGTCTTCCGAATCGATTCGGCGGTCTCCAGACGTCGGTTGCATCATCGTGTCCGTGGGCGTCAATACTCACTACAAAAGAAAAAAATAAATAGAGAGGAATGGAAAAGAGCATTAAGTGAAAAGGCCATGTATACAACGGTGATTAATTTGAATAAGGGCTTCATTACGTCTTAATTTCGACCCTGTTAACAGAATGCGCTCGAGCGTAAGAGGATCCGAATGCACTGTTGCTCATGGAAGTTGGATTAACTGGTACGGTAACGAACAAGCAAGCATTGAAAGGTGATGAGTTGTTTGTTAATTTTCGAAATTATTGGGCATCTTTTATGACCCTTTATGATAGTACTAACTTTAGCTGTATTCTCTTCATTAGGTTAAGCCTGAATAATATTCTACTTTCTTATGCCTTTGATATAATTTAATAATTATATAGGATGCTGCAGCAGATGATCAGAATAAAACCAACAAACCAGTCTCTTAAGGCTTAAGATGGTTTGACTTACATAATATATCCTCTAAGTTACTTGCTTTATTTCTTGCACCCTTCCGCTTATTAACTGAATTAAGAAGTAAGAAACTTGGCATAACTCGGCTTTGATTCAGGCAATCACGCTGGGCAATAATTGTAGAGGTGATAATATTAAATGAAATCTGACGCAAGTTTTGGCCGTTTTGGCCTGAATGCTGCCGTGTCTGTTAAGATATCAAAGGAGAAAGAAGAAACGGTAGCTGCGGTCGCTGGCAAATTTTCTATAGTTTCCAATAAGATTTTAGTATTTAAATATTTAAGTTTATTGGCATTTTAGTTTATTTTTTATCCTAACAAACTAACTACCTTGTTCACTCCATTTTGTTAATGCATCATTCTATTTTTTTTTTAATTAAATTCATTTGTCTTCCTCTTGTTTACGTTAAAGGAAATAAAACATAAATATCCTCATTTATTCAAGTCCAAAATGTGAATTACTAAGTGCAATAAACTATATATTATGGTTAAAAAATATAATAAAAGAAAAATTAAAATTAAAAAAGTTCTTCATAAGTTTTATTGCAAGTACAAGTACATTGGCGCCTTCCCTTTCATGATTACGAATTATGTTGCCGATTATTACTCTTTATGAACAAAGTATGTAATGACTTGAAAAAGACACTTATTGGACAATAGTCAGTTAAGAATTTGATCGATTCAGGTTCGGAAGCAAACTAACTTGAATTTGAAGGGATATTATGTGGATAGACGTCGCTGAATTTTTGTACAAAACTTAAGATCAAAAAAAGATTCAAAAAAAGATCGAATGATAATATATCGTGGTGAGTTATTGATGTGAAGTACGTACATTTGCACCTTCATTCGTCAATTTTTCATTATTTATTGGCTCTATATTTAAAAAGATTAACATTACTTTGTGGAGGAGAAGCAAAGTCTGAAAGATCCTTTTTCAAGAGATCATATCTTCAATATATTTTCTTCGTAAAGACTTTCAAAACTTACACAGCCCACATTGTTCGGAATCCAACGGCCTAAATTTGAAAGAATTTGGAAGAATGGAAGTTGGAGCATTAACGTCAAAGGGAAGAAAAACAGAATTTTAAGAAGCATTTCAAAACTAATACAAGTACAACACTCTTACTGTACTATTTTATATAAAAAGCATTGAAAATAATACCTATGTATTGTGTTTTAACTTAGAAGGCAATTATCTAAGCGAGTAAAAAAATTATGTTTAAGCAAAAGCAATTGTTTCTTCCGTTTCAAACGGAAGATACGCCGAAGCAGACTACTAGCTACAGTGTTCTTCAAACTAGAATAACGTAACAGTAGCTATTCACAAAAACCTGATGCATATTACCGTGAAAAGAAGTTACAAAGAGAGAGACCTGGAGCCGCCTCGTCTTCTTTGGGTTGCTAGTTTCCTATTTGATGTAGCGATCTCTTCAATTTGCCTTTATGCATTATCGAAATGGATAGCTTATTATATAAAACCAAACAAGGACAAACTATGATATTACAGTACAATTTATTATTAATTATTTTATTTTCATATGAAAAATACTTTATTAAAAAAATTCAATGTTTTTCAGTCAATTTCAGCATGTCATTTCGGCATGAAATAAACAATGATAACTATATCCGCGGGGTAATATTTTTTCACTTCGTGACATTGGAATTAATTAAATATTTTCTGTGATTTAGTGTGCTTACTTACCTTAGTGTTTGCAACGCAGAGATGTTTTCAGTGATATCGACCTAACCGAACTTTTACGAGCGATAGTGTAGGCATACGTTGTTATACATTATACATAGATAGAGGATCTGCGGGTGTATTATGGAGATGTTGCCGTCTCCGCGAGAAAGAGTGGCCAACATTATCGTCCCTGAATAGAACGATAACGAGAAACACGCGTACGGATCTCTCGTCGGGGAGGACACCTAGGCGACACGTGCTCCAACGTGAATATACCGTCGATTAGGTCGGCCCGGCCGAGGGCGAACTGACCGACCGCGCCGAATGGCAGGGTCGGGACGTCTAGAGCTCCCGCACAATGGGACGTCGATTATTTCGTCTATAGGAATAGCAGGATAAGCCGCGGTTCGCTCGTCGAGACGCCGCACGCTCCGCCGTCCAGACAACGCCCTCTCGTCGTTATTAGCCGACGCTTATTCGGAACCGGTGGCTGGATGTAATTCGATGAGCTTCCCTTCTTGATTCCTGCCGATGATTTGGCACGAGATCATCGGGGATTCTTTCGAAATGTTGTTGCGAATGCCAGAAACAATAATAACTTATTCGCTTTTGATTTATTTGAATTTAAAGTTTTCTTTGTTTCCTCAAGTTTAAGTCTTCGCCAAATTTTCAATGATTAACAGGCAACAACGCCAAGAATATAAAAGCGAACATGTAAAAAACAACATAAATAAAGAAGAAAATTATTATCTGCGAGTTTATGCTTTCTTTTTCGTTTTTCAAAGGAAGGTCCGGAATTATTGATGGTCAAATATTAAGCGAGCAAGAAATGTTGAAAATATGTATATAAATCTTAGAAATCTAGAAAACGATGATTACTTGCAATAGACTAATAAAATTTCAAACGACAGAATTAACGTTCGAATGCGAGCTACCCTGATGGTTTAATATAGAAGAAATACATATTAGATAACGTTCTATAGTGTTCTTCTAAGCATCAAAAAAGCTATATTATAAGCTTTGTAAGATCCAAACTTACGATAGACATAATACATTTAATGAAATAACGCCTTACAGTAAAATAAGTAAATTTATGGTACTTTTAAAGTGAACAAAGTTGTACCTTTGCCAGCTATCCAAAAAGAAGCGGTTCAAAAAGCACATGCTTTACAAAATAAATTTGAAAAGTAAAACTCGCATTAGAAATTGGCATTTATAAGCACCTTATCGCTAATAGTTGTTAAATATACCAACGTAGCTTTTAGAAACGATCACTGCATTATCGAGACTCGACATTACTGCTTTATTGACTGAGCAGTTCGCTTCCAATGACCGTTCAAAGAAAAAAATTTTGTGAAAAAATTGATGATTTCATGATTTTAGTAAAGGTCTGACACACCAACAACGCCCCAGAATCGCTTCGTTCAATTGTTGATAATAAAGCATCCTCGCAAGAGACTGTTTACAACTAATTTTCAGGATTATATCGCAACTGTTCTGAAAAATATCGCTGAAGGAGTCGGCATGTGACTTACCATGAATTGGTCGTATTTAAACTAATTTGCATTAGCATTTGGATGTGAAAATGATCCCTTCCCTGATCCCTGAAGGAAATGCTGGAAAAATTCGGCAAAGGAGCTTCAAAATTCGTACAAAACTTTTCAACAGATCAACAACAACGAAACCGAGACATCTTTATACAACTTAGAAACAAAATAACAATGAACTGTTTGGACGTTTCCAACTGAACCCAATGTAATAAATGTTGTTCGTTCATTTAGCGCTTCCAAGAAAGTTGAATGGAAGAAGCTTTCTTGGAAGCTTCTTCCAAGGAAATGTGGCAAGCTTTGCTTCACAACAGTGAAGCCTTTGAAGATTTGCCTAAAGGATTAATAAGAGGAAATATAAAAAAGAAAACTACCGCTACCTTTATCCGCCAAAAATGTTAAATGTCGGACCTAGCAGTCAGTGATAGGAACCCAACGTTGCACCAAGCCCTTAGTATGAGAGAAGTTGACTTGATTGGTTGACGTTGATATTTGTGCTGAAAATATTTCCTCTACCCATCGAAAGTATTCAGACTTTGTAACATTCAGTACTGCCAACTGTTTGTCGCAGAGATATTTAGTAGTAAATTAGATGCAAGGATTTATTAAAATTGCCATTGAACGCCGCGATATTATTTAAAAATTTATAACGCTTCGACAGTGTTATTACTATTGGTCTGTGCGACCTTAACAAATCTGTTATAATGCCCTTGTGTGTGTTAGAATAGTTGGAGGCTCTTAATAAGACTTTACGATCCACTTTCTTCGGTTCGATAGATGCAAGAGATGGCCTACTCAAATCTTGGCGTCGTATCTGTTTGATGGCGTAAAATGTGCTGTGACTGTTTCAGATCTTCTTGGCAAACACGACAGATTTGCTCGTCATTTTTTCCGAGTTTAAATAAGTGATATCTTAGGATTTCCTGATCTACCAAAAATTCTGGCAGCTATATCTGCTGCTTGCATGGTCGCCGCTTCTTCCGCCAGATTATCTGCTTATTTGCTTCGATCTCTTGGTGATTTGAAGCTCAATGCAGAGTTACTTGGTTATTGCTTCCCAATTACCTTAAATTCTACGCATATTTATGAAAGAGACCAACGTCGTATGTGTTGGCCTTAATAGCCTTTAAAACTGAGTACGTTTAATAGTTGCTTCGCGACCGCATTCTTTATTACAATTAAAAGCTCTTGGGGATTCTTTAATTTTACCTAAAGGTCCTTTTCCTTGAGTTAATAAAAAGCTACCACAACAATACACATATTTCATAGAAAACGGTAAATTACGATACCAAAATAGAATTAGAAGCGATGACAAGGTCCAATCTCATAATATACAAGATATCGGCTTGTATCCAGATCCAAGATAAAGCTGACATTTCCCATACGCACACCTAACAAATCACGCACAATTAGTAAAACCGTTCCTGTACCGCGAATAAAACAAATCTGAAACCAATTAGTCTATATGCGAAAGCCGTTAGGTCTTAATCAGGACGGCGTAATCTTTTCTTTAGCACCAACAGTCAGCATGTAACGTAACATACGTAATCGTTATATGCACGTATACCTACGAAGGTATAAGGAATAAGAGGAAAGTGCGATAGAGAAGCGAGAAGTGAAAGAGAGACTGAAACAACACGAGGCATGGATTGGAAGGGCGAAACGATGCGAGGAAAGCGACGCCGCCACACATGATTAATAGGAAGAACAAATATAATTTGCATTCTGTCGGAAGCGGGAATAAATCATTTTTTAAATTAAGGCGAAAGATCAATTAACGGTACGAATGTGGATGGATGGTATGGTAAGCAAATACGTATACCTCATATACATCCGTACGTACGTAAGCTGTTTATTGCTTTAGTAATGCGTATCTCTCTGTATCTTATATTACGAGGCAATATTTTACGGTAGATACCCATAAAATAAACTTGCTAAAGTATTATATGTAATAAAACTTATCAACAGAAGTTGCTTTGTTATTTATTGGTCCAGAAAGCTTTTTATTAATCTTTGGGTTTATTGCAAACGAACTTCGAATTTATCCGTTTACGACAGTTGAATTTTAAGCGATGAACAGACGTTTCTTCTAGACAAATTTGCGGACGCCATCCTAGAGAAGCTGTCTCTGCAACCTTAGATACAACGGTTGTTCCTCTTTAACGTAGTTAGGGTTAATATTGTAACTGTTTTAATCAATGTAAATACTAGCGTTATTAGAAGAGAAAAGAAAGTTTTCAAACAGTTAAACCGGATGGAGGGATAAACACCATTCGTTTCCGTGATCATTAGAAGATATGACCAAAGCAGATGAAATTATTAATTTTTCAAGCTCGTGTTTATTCGTCTTATAAGAACTGGTTCCCCGAGAGTCGACAAAATACGAGTCTGTCTAGTCTCTACAAAAAAGTAATAATTTCACCTGCTTTTGTCATCTCTAATCTCTAAACTTAGCTATGTGGATTCCTGTGTATGTTCCTCTGATTCAGTTCCAATTCAGAAATTATTCACATTTTTTTCGTTTTAATTCGTTTCCGGACTTGATGTACTTTCCGTTATTCCTGGTATATCCCCTACGCTGATAGAATTCTTTAAGCCAAAACAATCAATTTTTTTAAGCGTATTCTTTCGCTGGTTTGTTTCAAAACAATATTTCTTGCATTCGAACGTTAGATTATTAGGAAGAAATATAAAAAAAAGAGTCAATGTTCGATTAAAGGTGTAAAGCGTCAGGTGAAGCGTCAGGATTAAAGGTGTAAAGTTGATTTATATTTGTGCGAAAAATGTTTGTACTACCTATCGGTACCTAAGGTACTCAGTCTTTGCAAAATACAGTACTGCCAACTGTTTATTGTAGATTTGATAGTAAATTAGAAGCTAGAATTTATTAGAATTGCCGCTTTATTGAACGCTGTAATATTATTTAAAAATTTAAAAAATATACATATAACACTTAACTACGATGGGCAGAGGTCTATTGTAACTTCAGTGAATGCGACGCATTTTAATTGGTTAGCCATATATAACGCTTCGACAATGTATGTAATTATCACCTACACCCGCTTTTGCTGTCTCTAATCATCAGTCACGCTTATGCTATGTGGATTCTTCTGTAGTCCCATGTTCCTCTCATTCAGTTCCAATTCGAAAATTAACATTTTTCTCTTTCAATCCGTTTGCGGCGTTGATATATTTTTCGTTCTTCCTGATATGTGCGCTACGCTGATAACGCGATACGTGTTCTAAGCCAAAGAAATTAATTTTTTTAAGCGTATTCGTTCGTTGGTTTGCTTCAAAGCAATGTTTTTTTTGAACTCGAAAAGATATGCATATCTAACGAAAGAAATTTCTTTTCCAATTAGTCCTTTCACTCAAGCTACAATTGCTTTCTTTAAAAGCATATATCATTAATTTAAAAAAAAATTGTAGATTTTTGGATGGAATAATTCTTCTTGGTAGGTTCAATATTTTATGCCGAAGAAATTTTTTAAATTTAAGAACAGATCGGTTTATTTTGCGTTTGTTTACGGATGTGGACCTTTGGATACTTTTGTCATTATAAATGTTCAATATTACGCATGAATCGTGGAGTTTAAGGCCTTACGTTTGTTTTTTTTCCATTTGGAAATGATATGGCGAACGGATTGTGGCGAGTTTGTTCTGTTTATCAGAAATACGCTCGAAAGTTTGCTCAATGAATGAGGTTTCTTGGCTGAACTGACGTACTCTCACAGAGATTTGAGATTTATATACATGTACGATTACGCTTTGTTATTATTTCCAATCCAAATTGTAACGATGTCTATTAAACATTTATCGGTAGATATATACGTGCGCATAAACTTATTGTCGCAGGACAACGCTGTAGTCGTTACCGTCGGGATTTTATAAACATCAATGTTTACATTTGTACCTTCATTTGATTTGCTTATTACAACGTATAAGTTTGTTTTAATTTAGTAAATTGAAAAATTATCGATATCCTGCAACTATGGTGTTCAAAGTTTACGTAACATATAATTAATAATTTGTAACAGAAACACTACGGTGAAGTAGAAGGTTTCTATTTCTATTATAATAACGAAGTAGTTATGCAAAGATACAACAGATAAATAACTTAACATTGCACATTATTTTTGAATACGTCGAATTAGTATGGAACCTTATAATGTTACTCTTTCCTCTTACGGTTTCTCTCACCTTTTCAATTATATAAAGACACCTTTAAAAATCTGAAGCGATAATTACGCGTTATGAACGTTTGCATAAGTCAATTTATTTATTTTGTCCTTTTTAAAAGGAGGCGTTGAGTTATCCTATTATTTTAATTATAATTATCTTTAATTAAATGTCTTTTAAAAAACAAGTAAACGAAGAGCCGTTGTGATGCGGCACTGAAAGTGCTGAAAGTTTAAAAAATGATTGCATTTGTTTGTATACCGAGGTTATTGTAACTTCAATTGGTGAAATTTCTTCGCTGCGTTCTTAGTTGTTTTGGCGAGGTAAAGCGACTCAAATTACATTTTAGAGTAGTTCATAAACTGCTTAAGTCTTAATCGATAAACAATACCAGCCTTCCAATCCCTGCGAACGTCTTGAGAATTGCGCAAGAGAAGACGGGCGACAGGCGTAGCACCCTCAATCAAAGAAGGAAAACACGATTTAGTAGATATGAAACTTAAATGAAAATAAACACTTCAATTTTTATATTCACTTACTTAATTGATACATGGAACTGTAGCAAACACCTTAGGTCTCATGTTGTTATGAGCCTAGATGAGAATGTAATTATTCAACTTTAATAATAAGCACAGTTACGGGATAATCACATATGTTATTCTATTAGAATTACTACGTAGCGGCGAAGTTGACGAAAGCATCATTTTAATGCAAATGGAGACCAGTTTATCCAGACTACAGAAATTTTGTCGTTATGTTAGTACCTAATTGTAACCGTTCAAATAAAGTTGGTGTTATACTGGATCGTATATACTGCTACATTAAATGGAAACGTTAGCGATGTAATTTTTTAAGGATTCTGTCGAGATTGCTGTGCTGCTGTGCTATGCAGGGAGGTCGTACCTACTTATAGCATTGAGTTACTCTTTCAATTTAAAAAATATTTTTAAAGAATATTAATTCGTATAGAAAATGTGATATGTTTCACTAAAAATATCGCTCTTCCTTCAGTATTATTTTAAAACAAATAAGTTACAGTTTTGATTGAAAAATGTTTCTTTAAAAAATTTGATATTTCTCCCATTCAAGGAAATTGTGAATCTAGCCATAAGAGAAACATTTCATTGTGCTTGAAAAATATTCATTCGATTCTATTAAAAGCTACAATTTCTTTGAGGTAAAGTACATATACTGCCTTGAATGGAAGAAACCTTCCTATCAGTACGATTCATTTGGCGTGGATGGAATTAGTTCGAAACTTTTAAGCAGATTAAAGTGTCCTCTTCCACATGTTATCGTTTTCATATTTTCAATGACCAAATTCCTTCCAATGTGTTTGCCAATATATGGAGAACCACCCCCAAACAATCAATGTCCAACATTGTTTGGTGACAAAGAAACAATAAACAATATCGAAAATCCGTAAGAATCCACTGAAAGATAAAATCTGTAAGATCATGGATTGTTTTAACATTTCATCCGCCTATTGGTTCGGATCTCGACCAAATCACAGTTGTACGCCACCTTTACCAATTGTTTCAGATGTTCTTGCGGCTAGCGACTGTGAATAACTCAGTTGCTTGAGTGTCCTAGATTGAAAGTCTTGCACTATTAACATTCATGAAATCATAAATTACTCGTCGTTATTTTGAAGTGCTTTAGATGCAGTGTGAATACAAATCGTTAGGCACAAATTCATTATCCTTTTCGCTATCAAGAGGTTGTACTACCAAATAATGTATTCGTTACTTTGTTTGGTTGCAGTGGCGATGCTGAGGATTCAATTTTAGGTTCACTTCTTCATACGTTTTACACTCAACATTACGCACCCGCCTAAATCACTGCCGCTATAAATCGCTAAATCGCTATAGCTAACCGAGCATTTATAGAGGTGGTATTAACCAAATCTTCTTCAAAAGTTTGGCAAATTTTGTCACATTATTAAATCTAAATTATAAAGATAAGAAATAAGCCTTAATTCTTGCCGAAATCTAGTAACTCCTTCAGTTTATATGGGGAGAATTGAAAAAGGTATCCATCATCAATTTTATCGAAAGCCACATTATCCAATTACTTCGTCAGTTTAATTTTCCTTAAGCTCAAGAAGGACTTTAGGTCTTAGACCACACACACACATGGATAATCTTAGAGATCTAAGGTAGTTCAAAACAAAAGGATATTCCAAAGGGTAATACTCTTTATATTATATTTATTTTATTTATTTATTAAAAATTTATTTCTCCAATATGGGCTCCTTGCTTTTGGATACAAGTATGGCCAATGGTCGCTGGCCTACTTCGAAGAAGTCACATTCAGCAACGACATCTTGTGTGTTGCTGTTGATGATGAAGATCGAAACGTGCGTTCAGCATCAGTGAAATGTTGTGATAATGGTGAATCGTTTCAGCTTCTGAAAAGCTTGAGCCACGGTTCGGTACTTTGAATGGCGAGAGCACTAGTATCTTTTGTTATTCCAAAGTATTCGCGCAGAATCCTGAAAATCGTGATTTCTGAATCTCTTAATAATGTTGCTAATTGTGTTAGTACCAAACAATTATTCTTTTAAAAAAAATTATTTTTTTGAGGCTTCCAGGACCTTTTTTAAAGTTTTAAGTGACTCCAGCAGTCACTTAAAACTAAACGTGTTCCGGATTTGAACCATGTCACGCCGTTTCGCAAACAATAAAGTTCTTGTTTTTATCTCAGCCAACGACATGAGACGGTTTAAACCGGGAGTACGTTTAGTTTCAATTATTCTTTTCAGTAAAATAGGAAATGATGATGACGACCGTTCGATTTGGACGGGGATCTTTGCCCAAAGATTTTGAACGTTGCTGAACACGATAATTTTTGGAGATTTTCCTTGCTTTGTTAAGAAGGTGATAACTGCTCGATACGTATTTCAACGAAACAGGAAGTGAAATAGATAATTTCTTGCTGTAGATTCTTTTAGCACCTTACTGCCGCATCTCATACTCGTCAGATAATTAATATATGTGACTTGTTATTTCATTCGAGAGTGCGCAGTCATATCAATTTGTCATCTGCCAACTTATCGACGATTGCGGCAATTTGTCATAGGATAATACCAAAGCTCTTATAAGCAATCAACAGTATAGGTAATCCCACGTCTTAACGATAGCTTCTGGGGATTTGTTATATGATAAATGCGATATTCGTCACCACTTGTCTGATTAACTCCTAGCCAATTGATGTATAAAATGCTATCGAGAAACTTGTTCAAAAATGCAACCGAACGTTAAGTGACGAAGAAACGAAATAATATTATTAACTCTGTACGATGTACTATTTGTAATCTTCGCTCGATCTAGAAATATAAGGAGATCAAGAAGTTAACGAAGGAGCAGAAGAGGAGGAGAAAAATTATTCCGAGCGGTTCGTTTCAGCCCCAGCGGGGTCACTGTTCACGCGGCGTAAACTAATAAAGCAATTAGTTATGGACATTGTAGTACGGTAGCATTCGACGATCTGTAGCTAGTATTAATTCACGAATAGAACGCTGTTCGCCATATTTCTGGGCTACCAGCCTTCTTTCTTCTTGTCCGTGGCGCATTTCCTATCTCGTTTTCTAACGTTCGCGTCTTTGATTGTTAGTTAAGGCGAAGCAGAATAATACGATGCTGTTATTTATTAGATACTAGCATCTAGGTTAGTGTCTATATACAGTGTTGAATAAATGTACGATATTAACAGATCAATATTCCTCTTTGCAAACGTACATTCTCCTTCAATAATTGAATGATTTTCAGAATGGATCGTTTAACAACGCAATGCTGACGAAGAAATTTACCAGCTATAGACAAAATGGTAACGTCGTACCTTTGAGAAAAAGATCCAATAAAAATTTAACGACATTTATCGAATAATGCCTTAATTTACTAGATTACTTATTAATCTAGTTCGGGTTTTCTTATCAATATCAATGCAGCTTTGCTGCGTTTAGGTTTCGCTAGTTTATAAGTTAGGTGGTATGGTGCCAACACAGTGGATTCATGGAAAATCCTAGAAATTAATATGATGGTGTTAAGCCTGCAGAAACGAGTACGCTTCATAAAACTAGCAGAGACCAATAGGCGACACGAACCCTTTCTTGTGAGACGAGTCGGTCTAATCTCTGCTAATTTCGCGAAGCGCAGCTGGTTTCTGAAGGTTTAGCTGGTGTCAATATAAAAGATGGAATTCAACCGTCGTGAGTTCTTCAGCTGTCAAATCTGTATGCCCTTAAGTTGCCGGAACAAGTTATCACGTGTCTTTATCATTAAAGCCTAATTAAGAGTTCGAACGGAGAGCTTTCGTATTAAAGAAATAGGGAATTTGTTACAGGTTTACAGCCAATCGAATGTTAGTTCTTCTCGGGTATCAATTTTGAACAACTTTAATGATACTCGATTATTTAAATAAAAGGTTTCCTTAACATAAGCGCAAGCTTTATATAACAATTTTGGGACTTAGCAGCTTGAGAGGAGGAAGCTAACAATTATACGAAAAGTAAGTAAAAGGTTTCGCGAGTTAAACCTTGTTCGGAATGAAATTAATATTAACCGTTCGTGAACTTTTTTACCGGAATAATAACAACATTTATGGATAGAACTCGCAACTGATTGCGTGTTGCCGTATTTATACGAAGACGTTCTTTTTTCCAGAATTCTTATTCATAGTGTACATCGAAAAATATGGCGTTATTTTCTTATTTCAATCCTTCCAGATTTAACCATCATATCTTGTACTTTATTACTATGGACATATATGTACACCACTACTCGTCATTTTCCTGTCTTCCACGCTGCGTATTCGTCTTCGACGGAACGGTCGATAGTTTTATTACATTCCGTAGGTTAATTTCGTATTTGAGATGAATAAATTACAATTTCTCGGTGCTGTCACTGTCAGAATTCCAATTATGTTTGTTCTTCGTATTAATCACCTTCTTGAAACAGCCACCTGTCTTTTTATCCGGGTAATTTCTTCCTCTATTTTTAAGTAACGCTGAAATATGGAGGAATGTTAATTACGTTAGCAGTATTACGACATTTTTTCAATTTTTGTGTAAGTAGCATATCAACAACGTTAAGGTTTTGCCAACAAGTGCTTTTATACAGTGCGCCGACAAAGTTACGCGCGATATTCAGGATTTTTTTATAACAGTTACTAATTGACACAAAATAGTTGTTTTTGATCCTAGAGGACTAAGTATTGCTTTGGATTGCAGGATGAAGATTTATTAACAATTAAGAGCCGCAGAAATGTTGACGCTCTGGTTAAATTAATTGGCGTGAGTACCTTTTAGATAGCATAATCATGAATCTATCAAATTCCAGAGTTTTAAGTGCGGACTGCAGCTCTCCGAAGCGCCATAAGACACTGCTACGAGCATCGCCAAACATATAAGTTTGAAATATTCTAAAAGCAATATCCTAACCCTTCAAATCTAATAGAACTTTCTAGATCAACTGAACTAGATCGTTACTGTAGCTTGTAGAACTTCCATGAAGCTTATAAGATGTTCTAGTTGACTTACATAGCATGCTACGAGGTCGAAGTTTCGCGAAAGCTCTAAGTAGGTGGGGTGACTAGTATAAATACGGCAACACTTCGACAAACTGACTCTAAAAATAATCGAAGAGTAGAATTTTGGGAAGAAAAGTAAATGGTTTTAAGACGTTCCCTACAGGAGCTCCTTCAACCATCGACAAATGATGCGGATGGCAAAGAAACAGCAATATCGCAAATACGATGATAACTATTTGAATTTTAGCTTTACTTCGGTAGAAGGAAACAACGAAGAAAGACGACAGGGTGTGCTCTGTTTAACAATTTTAGCGTTCGAGTATACGGTCCAAAAATTAATCCGAATATGCTGCTATAATCTGGTCGTCGATCTACAAAACTCATTGTCTGTCCGTTGAGATAATTCGACGAAAATTTTTAAAGTACCATCATCTTCGATGCTTTGGCACTTATCCTTCGTAACGTTTTGATCACGTCACCCCTTCGTCTATCTTTGAGTTTAATTCTTTTGAAGTCCCGACGTAATCAAACAGATCTCAGATTTTCGATACTTCACGACACTGTTGACTCTCAGCAGATTTTAGCTAACGTAGCATTCAACTGTCCAGTGAGAAAGAGGAACATAGTATTGCCGATAAATGTTACAGATATTAATTGTTCCACATTAGGTACGTTACGTTACGAATAGTTGTAGGTCAGTTGATGCTCGTTAAAAATAATATGTATTGATATCCCCCTTGGACATATAAAATATTCAACCACCTTGACAGCACTAAATATCCAAAGCAACTATTCCAACTAATCCAAAATAATTGTTGCTAGCAGGACTCTGGATCTGCAGAATGCGATTTAGGACTTTCTAATTGGTTCTTAATGCGAATACTTACTGTGAGCCACAAAATGAACACTATAGCCTCTTTATGCATCTTTCAAGAACGAATACCGAGAATTAAACCATCGTACCTCATACATACGAATATACACATGTATATATGTCGAGGAGACTTCTTTATATGAAGCTCGAAACGATAGAAGAAGGGCTTTAAAGTATATTTTATTATTGTGTTAATTTATTACACAATCGTCGTAGAAGCGTTTTAATTGTCCAGTTTCTCCATGGCTTATATATACGCTTATCGAAGCTGTCAGAATTTACTGCTATCCATTTTATCTCCTATTTATTTATATATCTGTCTTCCTGGAATGGTCGTAATGTTTTACTGGTATTGTTATATTATATTTTAATACTGTGTGCGAGTTAGGTAACCAGTTCGAAAGTGTGTTTTCTCGTTTCACACCGTAATTATGAATAAAATAAGTATGTTGTACCTATGCTTTTTGATCTATTCTACAGAATCTAGAAGGACAAGAGAGATATTGGAGATTTACCAGGTTTCAGTGTGTAATATCGATTTAGATTTAGTGGAGCAATTATTTACGAAGTATACTTAGCGCCTTATCGGAAGAAATCTGGCCATTAAAAGACGTAATCGAGGGGGCAACGTTTCTATTTAATTTATTATCTTTTATTTTGCAACAGTTAATTCTGTTGCAACCATTATTATTATAATTATTGCAACCAACATAATAATGCTAAACTAGCTTTGATGCTCACTACAAATCGTCAAACATTTATCATTGAAAGCTATTTTCGTAACGAACAGAACGGACTAAATGAGGAATGGTCGTATTCCTTCCGGACGAACATTTGGATGAACTTCTTCCTCAATTTCCATATTTTGCAGTATCGACCTATGTATATCAATTTCATATTAACAAATTATTCGCTTTGTTACTAAATTTCGTCAAGCTGATGCATATCCCCGTTAACAGTAGACTCAATAGAAGATTCGCAGTAAACTAGTTTGTCCTTTTAGTTTTTTCTTGGACGAAGGTTGCTTCCACCTTAACAACTTTAACAGCAAAGCAAGCCACTCATACATGTTCCAGTAAAGATCAATGTGGCATGATATAGAGACCGTTGGATTATACACCTGACAGGGAAGGATTATTAGTCCGTAACATTTAGAGAAGATATCCCAATGACTTGTTGCAACCCTCTCTAAACCAGAACGCACGATGACGAACCAAATCATAGATACTTCAAGCAGGATTTCATAAAACACTAAGAGCGCTAAACCTTTCCCGTGAATATTCTGATAACCATGTGGTAGATCTTCTTCTGCGTTCTTCCCAGACAATTATCTTAGATTATTTTATTTTTTCTTCCATAAAAGAAAAAATACAATTTTTAAAGATAACACGACGTACAATACAATACAATACAAGAACTTTTCGAAACAATTCAAAATACTTGCAACATAGCAGCGCCTTAACACCTCAACCAACGCCATTAACAACATGAAAAGACGAGTAAGGATCTGTATTGAAGCTAAAGGAGCGTTTGTTAGAATTGTAACAGGATCACTTATAGGATACCACACCTTACGTTCACAACAGCATCTTAGGGCGTTTGCCTCTCAAGCAATCGCTAAAATTTGGTGGAGTAAAGTACCTTACTGTGAAAGAGGCCTTAACAGAGGCCTACATTTACAGCTGTTAACGGAACATTGTATGCTGAAGAAGCATATGAGCAGTCAATCTGGATTTAACAGAGCAAGCAGCATGTACATTCGGGAAGAAGAGACTGCCGTTCATGCGCTGTGCGACTGTATAGCACTGCTAGGAGTGGTACTCTCAAAAAAGTTGGCCCGCAATACCCAAAAGACGAATGTAGAGGGACCACTTGCAAGACTGCTGAAGTCGCAGTGGACTAGGTCAAAAGCCACCTCAGCTAGCAAAACTAATCTAATCTATCTGGGTTTAGGCCTAAGATAGGAAGCATCTAATTTATGTGTGTTGATTTTGAAGCTCTGTTCCGGCAACCGATGGTATTTCTCGATATTCAAATTAACACATTACGTTAAGAAGGCAACATTTAGACAAAAAGCCGACCTTTCACGACTTCCTCTTGGAAGGATTGTCGGTATAGCTACTTCAGTATATATTTCGCAGAAAATTTATGTAAAGTCCAAAGGAAAGATATTATTTTTCTTCAATACATGTTATATACTTTGTAAATTAAGCGTAATAGGCTACAAAGTATTTAAACTGCATTAATTACAAAACGGAATTGCGAAACAAAACCACGTAGAAATGAATTGAACTGGTTATAAGTTACATGAAATATTCTTTTTGTAAGTGTTCACGTTAGAGTTTCGCATCAATTACATATACCTTTCGTAGGCACAGAGGAACTGGATCATTAATTGAAATAAACTAACATTGCGATATAAGATAAACGGTGATGCCATAATATTGATACGGTTTTAATTATTATTATAAGTCCTGCAATTTTATTTGTTATGCACGCATTTTTTACGCTAGTAATGTGGACGTTAATTACTTTTAGCGTAATTTCGTTAAAAATAATAGAAAATGTCCAATAAACAAATCATTTGATTTATTGAATAACCGCAATTGCCTTCGCTTTTTGTTATTTATAACATTTATGTTTCAACTCTTTAAATTACTTTTACTGGAAATATTTTCCGCATGAGGTATTAAAATGTGGATATCGGTACTATTTAGGCAATTAAACGATCCGTTGAGATAAAACAAAATTATCATCATTTCAAAGATCGTCGATGACATCATTACCTGAAAATCAAGCGTGGAAGAAATTAAAGATTAATGAAAGATATTTGTTTTGAAAAAGGTATATCGAACTGTCCGATGACTTCTTCAAGTTGCTTCAAGCTTAATTGGTTTCTTTCATAATTTTACCGGACACATGCTTAAGGTGGCTTTGCATTATACGAATTGTCAAATTACTGGTTGTACGATCGAACTTTTCAATTAGTCGCATGATTTAAAGTCGCAAGTATTCTTAGATCAGATTATCCTGAGATAGAGGTATCTTTAGGCATATCGAACATTTAGGTATGAAAGAGATATGTTCCCGATGGACCGCATGATTTGGCTCGAGCACAAAATTGTTATGGTTTCTTTTGGTCCCCTAGACGCATTTCAAGCATTGTTTTGGAGAATCGAAGACAAGTTTATGCTACATAACAATCACCAACGTGTTTGTCAGAATTCATCGATGAAATCGGTAGAAGCAGTCGATAACGTGGAATCATGGCAATATCGAATCGAATATTGCTACTTTAGCGAAGATTCATCGTTTTACCCGATATCCAATTCTCAAACGTGAAATTTCAGTGGAATACAAAAGAAGGTAATGTCTTTTGGTTGGACTACCGTCCAACGACCATA
This sequence comes from Oryctes rhinoceros, assembly GCA_020654165.1. Lineage (NCBI taxonomy): Eukaryota > Metazoa > Arthropoda > Insecta > Coleoptera > Scarabaeidae > Oryctes > Oryctes rhinoceros. Next base: position 1,902,207 of record JAIOKQ010000948.1, read on the forward strand.
GTCTAACCAACGCTAAACTTATAGTGTCCTTCCACCACCCACGCTCCAAAAATAAAAAAAGGAAAGGAATTTTGTTTTATAAATCAAGCTCTCGGGCACTAGCAGAACCCTTACTTACGAAGAACTGAACAGATATGGTGACCGATAACCTCTGAGTCGTTGGTTGTTACATTCCGCTATATACATAATAATGGCGAATGTTTTGAGAAACTAACAAAAAATTTTGTTAGTTTTAAATTTATCGTTTTTATCATTGTTTTTCATAAAAATTTTACGTAGACATATTAAAGTAAAGATGGTCTTCAATTTCTTCGTAATAATGTAAATATATCCGTCAATTTAGTTAAATCATCGCCTATTTCACCTAAAAGTAACGGTGTTGTGATGAAAAGTAACTAACTAGAAAGTAGTTGCTCTTTCTTTTTCATATTTTCATTTTAGTTTCTCCTTAAAGAGTTAAAATAATTCTAACGTCGCAAAAGATATAATTTTAGATCTGTTATACCGAATATTTCCTTTATACTTTATATAGTTAGTGATTCGTTAACATTTTCTTTTCTTTCTTAGATAGAAACTCACCTGAATAGACTTAAAATAACATTATCCAGTTGTTAATATTGCAATACCGTTGAACACTTGGTGGTTTTTCCTTTTCTCTGGATGAAAATAATTTTGGCATTCGACGCTGAGGAGCACTGTGTATCTAATGAGGTGAGATCGTCAAGTAAGTATTATTTATGAGAATAAAGCAACAAAATAGAAAGAAATGGATTGCGGTAGTTGACCAAGAAATCAACGTCAATGTAATTAATATAACAGGTAATTGGTGAAACTATTCTCACCATATTAGACGGATCTTCCTTTTTTTCAACGCTTTTACACGTCTTGTTGCTTGGATTCTTGCCCTATTTATTACATCTATTTATTCTTATGAGCGCTGATCGTATTATACGTTTTTATCCAATTTAAATTGATTTTCTATTAAATATGTCGTGTGTTATATAACTGGTTTCCGAGTTATCCAGTTATTGTACGTGTAAATCTTGCCGCTTATTTTCTAGATTTAAGAAATCTTATCCTTATTCTACATAAATAACATTTAATCATCCACTTCTTTTTATTTAAATAAGTCTTGAGCAGGCTGCGAATTTTTGTTTTTTTTCTCCTCCTTAGCAGCTTTAAGCAATGAAGTGCTGTTCTAACATCATCTCCCGAAGAATCAATCTCAGCACTTGAAACCAAGCTGTTTTCCAAGTTGCAGATACTAACGTGATGTCCGTCCTGATCAAGTTGCCGCATCACCATTTCTCTTACCTTAAGTGAAGTATTAGAAATATTCAGTTGTTACTATTTTTTCGTTGCCCTTGTTTTGAAAAAGCTCAGCTTTGTTTGCCTTTGATCGATCGCACCACGCCACGGTGTTGTATTTTTTCTCTAGAAATAGCTTATCAATAGAAATTCTTTCTATTGATCTTCTATTGATTTCTTTGAAATTCTTCTATTGATCTCGACCTTTTGTCTCCATATATAGATTTACGAACTTCTTGAAAACAAAAATACTGAAAGATGTGCAAAAATGGAACAAAAATGCACGGCGATGAAATATGAAACGTACGACTCATTCTATTGCAGCTCAAACGTACAGAATTTAACTGGGGAATTCGTTGATAAATTGTAATAGTTAAATAGGTGCATTTGAGAATGGGTTAAACACTATAACATCGAATTAGGTAGGTTCTAGTCGACGTTAAACAATAAAACTGAAAGAGTCGTTTTTCACCACATGGGAAACATTTCAACGCCGACTAAGAGATTTTCGTCACTGAAGTTAACACTGAAACTAAGAAAGTTAACACCTTTGAGGTAAATGCCCTAACTTTGAAAAGGTGGACAATGTTAACGCCGCAATGATGAATTTTTCCACTGAGAGAAGCAATATTAACACTAAAACATACGTAACACTGAAAGTTTTAGCTCCGTCGATTGTGACTACTTGTGCAAATGGACGCGAGGTAACAACACCGTATTTTTCAAATCAACAAAAATGATCCAAGCACTGTAATTTGTAAACAAGACAACTTTTTCATGTTACAAGAATTTTGTTAATCTCTTAGCGTAGCCTGTACATATTTAGACCAGTTGCTCTTACTCCTAACATTTACTCAAGCAACAACAGTATTACTGCTTTAGCATTTACCACATCTTTTTCCACGAAATTTAACAAAGCCATTCGCGTATAATCGGCTACGCCGGTACCGTTTAACTACCCATTGTTATCATATTTCTCCGCAATTTCCATCTTCCTTTCGCCAGCGCGAGGAATTTTAAAGGGTATCAATAATTGTCTACGAAGATGATATACTGAACGTCTATCAATGGGTAGATCTTTCGAAAAACAGTAAATACGCATCGGTACCTATGCAAGCACTTATGGGAATGCATGCATCTATAAATAAAGCTATTCATCTAATGCATCTCTAACTCCGCGGTCACCAATTATATTTCTGCATGAATAGAGATATAAAATTTCTTCTTCGACTACAGTGTTACCAATATATTGGAGGGAAAGCGGTTTTTCTGAAGAGCTAAACTGAATACGTGCCTGAGATTCATAACTAATACAGTTATAAATGCCGCTGCAAATTCTCGGTTCTTACAGAGTCAATATTCTCTACGAAATGTGACGTATGTGTTTGATACGATTATAAAGGCTTAATACCGACGTAGGAAACGTAAAAAAAAAAGAAACAAATAATCATGTAACGGAAAAGTACGTATTTCTAGGTAGAAAGTGGTATAATGCCGACAGCTTATTAGTTTCAATTTTTCAAACTTCAAGGAATTTGATTGAAGACTTATAAGATAGTAATTAATCACTTTACCTTGCATAGACTTTCATCTAACCAGGATACCGTCGTTTTGTTTATTTTGTTGACATGCAGATATGACTAACAAATTATAAATAAAAGTAAATAAAGGATCTCATTAAAAGACGAGAAGTAATGTTTTTCTTACGTTAGATTTTATTGTGGATTATTATTTATTTGGATTATCAAAATTATGAAATTGGAGATTTTAGTTATTCTTAATTAACTTTAATTAACTTTAGCTAGTCTTCTAATAAGGAGGATCTGATTCTTTAATGGCGAAAATGAAAACTGCTTGAAACGACCAAATTTTTATATTATTTTTGACTTCCTACACGCGCACCAATTAGATGAGTCCATTATTCGAAGGCTTTGCGCAATATCTGGAGTCAAATGCCACGAATGGAGCTTTCAACGTTCAGTTTCAATTCATAAAGTGTGTTTTACAATAAGTCTACGAATAGCAATCTTGGAGAATTAAATTACAACTTCTTGAAGGCCAACGAACAATTACATTTCTTGAAATTATCCATTCACTAATGAGTTGCGATATTTTTGCTTTAGTGGCACTAGCAGTGTGGCTTTATCGAATCTATGTATCCTTCAGTTTCATCTAGATTTGGTCGATGATGATTTGATGATGCCACTATGTCGTCAACCACACCATATAGTGACCTTTTGCCGATGCATGGGCTTCTCGTCAATTTCTTCTGGATTGTTTTCACAGCAAATGCGACAACTTTGTTTATTAATATCCAATTCTATCCAACAGTATGATCCGTTTTAATTCGAACTTACTCTTCAGCTCAAGTAGCAAAGACACGCCGTTTACGATGGTTCCTTCGCAAGTTTTTTTTTTTGCAAAATATGCCAAATTGTCTTTCTAGTAAGTCTTAATATTTGAACGCGACGAAGAATCGATAAATTTAAGATCTCTGCAACACTATCTTTCAGGGTAGCAATATCTCTATGTACTTCCCTTATATCTCGACCGATATTTTGGTGTGTTCGCATTGTGAATAGTAAAAACGATATGAGGAATGGCACCCACAGAAAGACAATATTAAGAAATTTCTTTGGATTTCTTCTAAATTTGCAGAGCGCTTGCCTTCATGTTTACGTAATGTTTGTAAATCTACGACGAGCGCTCAGTCACGCATTATTTATAATATTGTTCATATTACAAGATCCTATGCAAAAAAAAATTAGAATGCTCCAAAAAAAGAAGCACTAATACATCAACCAATTGTATTTCTTCTACAAGATAGTTACAGGACGACTTCAAAAAAGAACGCCTATTCAGTTACTGTTAACTGTCAAAAAGCATTTTATTGATTTTGAAGCTAAGCGTCGATGAGTAGCTTTGTTTATTTGCTATCAGATATTCCAATTACGGAAAATCGTAATAAAAATTAAAATAGTGTAAAAGATATAGTTATAAGATACAACACTATCAGATCAGATGGCACAAAGCCTCGATATGTAAAAAAAAGGTAAAATTATAAATTCGAAATTCGAAATTTTCAAAATCGGAGACCATTTTGAAAAATTATTGAATAAGATCGCCGTGCTAGTCACCTTCATTTAACCGCCCTGAAGTGGTTCTGTTGCCAAGCGAATTTAGACGTCCGCGTGTTACACGGAGGCTCATTATGTGGAAATCGGTACATACTTTTAAGGTATTCTTTTATTCTTTGAAAAATCAACTTTCAAGGCCGTGGCAAACGAGAAACCATTAAGATTGTCCCTCAGTAGTGGCAAGCAATATAATAGAACAAGGGATGTTCTAATGCTAATTGTTAAAAGAAAAGAAATTTCCTGCATCAGTTACGTAGCATGTCATCGAGAGGGAAACAATCGATTCAACGGGTCGCAGGAGTATTTAAAATCATGATTTTCTGTTGGAACCAACCCCGAATTGAGGCAAATACTTCAGAGGTTAATGGTTAATGTTACAGCTAGAGAATTTTGAATATTATGAACAATAGAAACGAACATTAATAGGTCTTCGTTATCTATTTACTCTCATGGTGTGCTAGTCGTTAGTTTGAATTACTTATTTCGATTAAAAGATGTTAAATAAATAGGATTATTGTAAGTTCGTAAAGTATTACTCGTATTTTTGCTACGTAAGTCTTTTAGATGCAAAATATATTTTTCGAAACCACTTTAGTCAAGAATTAATGTACAACGTTAATTTCGGAATGCAGGAAACGGCATCTATCTTAAATGGCTTAATTTCCTTTTCGCACGTCTATAATCGATGCAAATATTTTAAAAGAGTGTATTAATATCAAATAAAAAGCGAAGTGAAGGTGTGCGAATCGACGGCGTGTATCCAGAAGATATTCGCGATGGTATCTTTACATCCTCCGAAGCCGGAAGTGCTTTAATTATTAGTAGATTGCAACAAATTATTATTTTCATTGACTGCACGTACACTGTCAGCTACAGAAATTTGGACGCTAAATTAAACGGAAGGAACACAATTGCGATTAAAGCGATATCGTAAATCCAACATTTATCGACAAATTTTTAAATTTGATGATTATTGACATGACACGAGTGTATCTAATCTCTGCAGAAATGTAATAATTTCATCCGGATTTGTCCGCTCTAGTCATGATATATAACAAATTACATCCTTGTTTGGATAGCAGCTTCATGGAGAAGAATTATTGGTGGATTACATTTATATGAAACGGTAAACGTAGAAAGATATCGCAGCAACTTGCTCCAACATTTGAACTGAGAGATGGATATTTCCAACAAGATAAACCGCTACAAACAATGAACCTTTTACATGAATATTTTCATAAGGCAGTATAGTAGATTTTCCACCGTGTTCTCCTGATCCAATTCTATTTTTCCTTACCTAAAACATGCAGTTTCTTGTCAACGCTTTTAGTGCCACAAGAAGGCGCGTAAGAGACAAAATACATGGGCAGCAGTTGGCAGCTTCAAGCTGTCGCAATTCATACATACGGTATTTTCCGTTGATTTTTATTTATTATTCAACACAATCGCCATTTAGCCCTATGCACTTTTCCAAGCATTTCTCCAGCTTCCTGAAGCCCTTGAAAAAGTAGGATTTTGGAGGATCCTCGAAATCCTCCGTTCCGGCGATCGCTCCCTTCTTCGACCGTAAACCGTTGTCGGTCGAGCCATTTTACCAAATTTTGGAAGTAGAAAGAAGTAACTTTGGACCAAGTCCGGTGAATACGGTAGATATTGTACTAATTCGAACTTTAATTCCATAAATTTGGACGTCGATGGTGAGCAAACGTGCAAGCGTGCATTGTGTTGATGGAAAAGGATTTGTTTGTTCTCGATTTCTTCGCTCAACCGGATAACGATAACGGATGCTATCACCTTGCCGACCCATTCCACCGTCTTCGCCTCCATTGGAAACTGTTTGCCTTCAAAAACCTATGGCTTCAACTGCTTCTTTGTATCCGGAGTACAGCAGTGTATCCATGTTCCGTCCATAGTTACGTATCGACGAAGAAGCTCGTTAGAGTTGCAACGGAAAAGCATTAAAACAGCCTCAGAGCTAACCACACGATTGGATCTTATCGAAATTTTGTTCACACTCAAATTTTTGTTGCAAAATCGCAAAACCTTGCGACATGCCGGTGGTATCAGCTATTTTATACACTTTGACTCATCAATTATTCAAAACCATATCGTGGATTTTCTCAATATTTGCGGGAGTAGTCACTTCCACTGGACATCCAGAACGATGTGCGCCTTTTGTGGATGTACGACCACGTTTGGTCTTATTTGCCCAATTGTAAACAGTTGCCAACACAGGAACAGATCTACCATGAAGTTAATCCAACTCATCTTTCTCCTACTTTGGTGTTAAGCCTTTTAAATATAAATGTTTGAAACTCATTTTTTCCATCTTTGTACCTAAACGTGCTGCTCGATCTGGCAGCGAGATGCTGCTTTACTTGGTAGCAAATTACTGCCTCTAGCGGCAGCTTGAAACAGCTTGTGTATCTAGGCTCTGACGGTTTGTTGTGAAAACGAAAGAGATCACTTTAAGCGTTAATTGTAATTGTTACTATAGTGAACGCTTAATTGTTTTTATAGGACGTTTTAAACAGAAACTTATTTGCCTGTTGTCTTTATTGTTAAATATGCCTAACGTCGTTTAAATGTTGGAATTAGTTGCCAAAAGTAGTTACATTCAACATAAAAAAATAATGAAAAAGGATATGGCCGTCTCGGCTACGTTTTCCATGATCATATTGCGCAATATGCAACCGTCGTCCGCGTGTTGGCAACGTTGATATCTCTATTTATTCCGTCGTGTTCTAGCTGCATCCGTATCGCAATGTAATTTAACAGGTGTAAAAGTAACGTTTTAAGCAAATATAAATAGAATAAATTTGTTCATATCGATTTACCGACTAGCAATTAGTGTCTATCATACGGTTTTGCCTGAATGATTTACGCGCATAACTCTCTGAATTGGTACGCAAAAGTTGGTACGCTTGATTTCATGTGTCACTTTCCATCTGCAGGTGTTTCCAACACTTTGTGCTTATTAGCAAAATTAATATTTATTTCGTTGCTTTTCGCGTATACGCTAGAAATTATGATTAATACTTAAAGGTTTTTTTGATCAATAATACCTTAATAAATTTATATATTTTGTACAGGGTGACTTTGAAGGAATTACAATGTATGGTACGAAGCGATAGTGGTTCATTAAATGATAGAAGATGGTCTTGTAAGCTAATGTGCATAAGCAAATAATTCTGTTTTCAAGATATTTTTTTTAGAAAATACGCGTCTTACAACGACGGTGATGGTATAAGTAATCAACGACCAAATACTTCCCAATCGTCCTTGTAAAAATTCCCCTGTTCTTCGGGAAAGGTGAACCGGCGCTTGCATCTTTTGAATCATGTCCAATGTTATATTTAGGGATTAAATCGAGCTTCGCCGTAATACGTAATCATGTCCTCCCTATATTCTTCAAAGGCGTTGAGAATCATCACTTATAAAAACAATTAGCAGCAAAAAAAAAAAACACAAACAATAGAACTAAACAAAGACGCAATCAGGAACACGACGAACTTAAATAAATTGTTACAATATTCACTTTATGTGCCATAATTTTATAGCCAAAAACGCAAAAGCTACGCATTAATTAAATATATTAATTTTGGTTCAATTATGTCTTCAAAATAGGAAAAAAAGGGATTTCTAGAAAATTTGAAGATTTTGTTCAATGTAATCCTGAATACTAGATACTGTAGACATTCGTTGGTGTTGATCCGACTATTTTCTTCCAGATATATCAAATCAATAGTACTCACGAAGATTACGCATTGTAGCCTAATGTCCAGTTTTAACACGATAAATTTTTCCAACATTTCTTGATAACGTAACAAAACCGATTGAAAATGGTTACCCAGAGGTTTTCAGGATTGCTGATCGGCAATTTAGCAGTCAAGATTAAAGTCTCCCCAAGAAACAATTTTGGAGAAAATTTCTTCAAATAAAATTTACATGGGCCAGCAATATTATAATATAATAAACTTGTAGCGGCTAAGTACGTAAGTTCTTGCTCTTTGGTAAAAGAAAATTTCAACCCTGGCTGTCGCAATATGTCGATTTCTGTGTAAGGTCAAATAATATTTTCTTCTAGATTTCAGCACTGCTTGTAGTACACTCTAATACATTTTTTTCTTTTCAGAATTTTATTGCGTTATCTCTGCAAGTTTCCTTCGGAATTTCTATGATTCTTTCTTTGGATTATTCAAGTGCTTTAAGAATATTCAATTTTCGATGCTTAACAATGTCCCCAGATTCCTTTTGTTATGTGTGTAGTAACTAGATGACGAAAAATCAAACCAATGTTGTAACTTGTTTGATGCCCGACGCTTACCAATTGTTTTTCAATCGTTCCGTGAATTATGGTAATAAACATTTTATATCGAAATTTTGCTGCTCTACTTCCAAGAAAAATTTATCATCGTGGCTACAATGTTCGGAAAATGTTCGCTACCTATGATTAGGATTCAACCATTGAATCGTGCGACCGGCTACCACTTTTGTTTGACGGATTTTTATCAAGGCATAAAAGGAAGATGATATATGTAAATGTAATGTTGGAAAGGTTTGTTTCTTAAATTATGTTTTTATTATCTCGAGAAGAAAAGGTCATATCCAAACAATCGAGAATGAATTTCGAAAGAGAAAAGAGAGCTGAAATGAGTTTGCTGCTCTTATAACACAAGCGCAAACACCACTGAAAACCGTCTTGAACGATTTCAATCAAAGATTGCGCAAGAAATGACATGCTTAACTCAGTTTACAAGATATTGTCGAATTGCCTTTTGTCTTATTTGCCTGTTGTCTTATTAGGAGAAGTAAAGGAAGGAGCTCCAATCTGGTTAAATGCTATTTAATACTTGCTTCTCCGACAACTTAATTTAACCTAGTAGCGAATTTGTAAAAGTTGGCGCATTTAAAGAAAGAATGACATTTAATGATTGGTCGTTAACATTAAAAGCTGTAAACTATTCAAAATGTTACCATTACAAAATTCTATATAAATTCTAAAAGAAGAGCTTCTAATTATCAAACGAAGTGACCGACTCATTCAATCAATTATTTCCTTTTAGGATCATCTCCATCCGTTTTTGAAAATAAGTTGTCACTCAAAATCGTGGACGTAACATTTGGAAAACTTGTAATTTCGAAACAATAAAATCGAATTTTTTGGGTTGGATAAGCTTCTCCGATTCTATTCTTCGATCATGTCCTGTTCGCGTTTGAGAAGTATGTAACTATCAGGGACCATCGCTTGATTTACTTCAGACTAGGTTTGGGCAGTCGCACTTAGTAGAAAGGATGATAGAGAATAGAACTGGTAGCTGTCTAGCTAAGCTCACAGTTTAGAAAATATATTCAAAAAACACAAGACGGCTACGCGCATCAGTGGTAGGAGGACTTAATCTTAGTTACAACAAGCTTAGCGATTGGAGGCTTGCCCAAAAGTGGCGGGAAATTTCCTGGCCGTTTTTGTTGGCCTTTGCAGATAATCTTCGAAGCCTTGAAAGCGATGGCTTTTGATCATTTGAAAGCGTTAAACTACTGTTATGATTTTTGTTAGTGTCAATACAAATATATTAAAATTCCCCGCGTAAATGAGAGATTTACAACAGTTGGTAGTAAAACAGATAGCTGGCAAAAAGAAAGAGATCATTGAGATAGATCGAAATTGTAACGATCCTAATTTTGTAACTGATGTTTTAATATAAAAGACTTCCTATATACACAGTGAATATTTTGCTTGAAATAAGGAAAGATATTGGCATTTAATACCCGATAGTATGTTACAACAAGTACGTAAATGTTACCTTTTTTGTTCAATATCTTTGCAATACGAATGCAAATTCGATTCTTTTTCAAATCCGTATCTGCTTAAAAACCTTATTCGGATCAGACCATGAGATACGTTCACACATTCCACTTTTCTCGAGCTGGCCGCTGAAGAAATCCATTCCGCTACCGATCGAACTAGATTTCTGAAAGAATCGCGCGAATCTAATCGCTGCTGGTAAGTCGGATTGACGCAATTGTTCTTTCCCGTTGCCTCGACACCTCTACCGCTACTGGCAACGGACACGGCGAAAAAACGAACACTAGACCATTAGCTCATTCCGTTAGTTTTCGCATTCAATAAAAATCGATTCCGCACTCAGGATGAAGGTATATACAGGCTGTCCCAAACTTACCGACCGTTATCCTAATAGCACTGATCTTAAACCTCTATTAACCATTGTCGATTGGGATCCGGATGGATGTAACTCTTGGTAGGTTTTGTCCAATTTTACTTCTTCTATATGATAAAGGTGAACCTAGAAAGACCTAATAAACCTACTACAAAATAAATAAATAAATAAGCTCCGCAAGAAATAAAAATTTATTCCAACATGTTGAATTGTTTAAGCTTTAGCATTTTGTAGAGTCGCACCAAATACTTAATTAAATAAGATTTTAATAGTCGTATTAGAACAATTGATAAATGGTCTGCAAATTTGAGACAGTCTATACATGAAGGTGCTTACATAGAATCGAAGTCGAACGATATTCAAATGCATCCATTCCGTTACAGGAAGTCGTCAGTGGCAAATCGCATGGATACGGATATTGACTAATAATCGCCTTTACGTCTGGTCGAGGATGTCGGTCTTGCCGCAAAAGATGCCGTACCTATATATATGCGTGTGTAAGATTGTATAGGAAACGTGAAATAATAAAAAAAGAAAGTCAAGAATCGCGTTTTGTTTAAAGATCGCGTATAATTGGTGTAGGATGCAATTATGTATCGAACTTACGTATTATCGTTCATTGTGAATCGAAATGCATAAAAGGTTCTTCCTTTTTTTTCCTCGGGACGAGCTAACAAAAGTAGATTTTAAATATACATTTGCGTACGGCAGGAAATCAGAAGCAACAAGAGCTAATGATGCGGTGTTCGACTCGATGCCTAATCTTCCTTGTGATTGAAAAATTATTAGAAGTTATTAAGGAAAAAAAAGAGAAAGGAAACCTTCGTTACAGATTTCCACAAAGCAATTATGGTGAAACCTTTTTGAACCTATACAAAAGTAAAGTGCTGTCAAGCTTATTATAGTTTTAAGACGCTGAAGACTTTTTACATTGAAAACTGAAATCTTGAAAATTTTTTAGCTTATTCGAGTAACTTTTAAACTGTTAAACGACCCTCAAACGCCTTAAAAGTGGAAAAGCAATACACTCTTCCCTATCTCAATCATATTCTATTGGATGTATGTACTTACTTAAAATATCTAAAGCATTAAGTCTCGTCAGAGCACCACATCTGTTACTGTCTACTCAGGCAGTTAAGCAGTAATGAAAGCGCTAGAGGAATGCACTCAATGAGTTGGGCAACCGAACTACGGTGAGCCTGGGCTAGGTATCACGACACGAAGGACATCAAGCGAACGTAGACGCAGAGGAATTAGCCCGAACAGGCTCGTCAACTGCTGAAAATCGCCCAACGAATTCGGACCGCTCAACAATGGAAAGATAAGAAGTCCCAAAACTGGCGGAAGTTCGTTCCACGTCAGAGATAGGTTAAGCAATTTCTGATTCGATACAGGCCTATATTCACAGCAGATCTGCTAAGCAGAGGCAGGAAGTCTGTTAGAATAATTGTGGGCCTGCTAACAGTGCAGCTGTTAGCTGAAGAACCAAGAGGCTAAGAGAGCTGACAGAGGCAATAGCAAACAGATTCAACTAGACGAAGAAGACAGGGCGTGCGGCTATATAGCGCTAGCAGGAGGACGGCTCTCAGAAAAAGGTAAAAGAATGCAAAGCTTGTGTAAAATTCATGTAATGAGAGATGAATCAAAATTGATCTAAAATGGTTACAATGGAACAGGCCAGGAACCACCTCTGGTGGTAATCTAATCTAATCTAATATAATATAGAAGTAAGGTCACTTACAGCTAAACCCAATTGAGTTAAATTTAATAAGAAAGTTTTGTCAGTATACAACCACGTGTTGCTTTAAGTCTCTTTATGCGACTAGCAAATCTATCTATTAAATATACTGTTGCTCAACTCGGAAAAATACATGTTATAACTTCGTCGCAATTTTCAACATTAACGCGTTGGCTTCATGCCTAATTATAGCCGGTAAAAGGATAAAAATCGGCGCAAATTCCCGAGATTGCGCACGTTCGAATCGCTACGTACGATACGTTTAAAATCGAAATGAATGCCGAGATATTTTTATCCGATATTTATGTAATTCAATACTATGTTTAATTAATTATTGTAAACATGCATTCCATCGGCATTTGAAATAATAAAAAAAAAGCATTAATGCAACATACCTCTTGACTTTTACGCACAGTTGTCGCTGGTTGCTTAAGTTTATTATTTATTACTTCCTTCATATTCCCGGAGAAATTGTATTTAATTCCATTAATTTCCTTTCTATTTATTCAATTAAGCTCGGTTATAACGAGAGCAGGTTTCTGTATTTAGTCTCATATTTCTATAGACGTACAATGGAAGTGCATATCTGCGTAATATTTAGAAGGAAATAGAGTTGTAAGAAACGTCAGTGGACTAGATATTTGTTTATGTATACAGGGCGTTAAAAGAAGCCGGATATTCTCTACCTACGTAAGGTTTGTTATTGTTAGATTTTCTATGTTGAGCGGAAATTCTAATTATTTCCCATTGTTGCATTTACCGATGAAATTACTTTTACAAAAAAAATATTTTTACTTATTATTGACATATTTATCTCCAGATGGTGCATATTTACCTGGTTACAGGAAATACGAAAAACAAAAACGATACGACAGTTAAATATAAAGTACAAAGCAAATACACAGAATGAAGGTGGTGCAATGAATGTTAGTAACGAAGACATATATTAAAAAAGAAAGCAATTTTTATTTTTTTTACAAAATCTTCTATGATTCCCTCAAAAAAATACGCTTCTTCAAATTCTTCGAAATAAGCTGCTGTCCCAGCGAGGATCTCTTCGTCGACACTAAGGGCCATCCTTTTATATTGGAGAATAAAAACAAGTCGCAGGGGAGTCAGATTGGCCAAGTAAGTAAACCAATGGAGGAGACAGTAGTTCATAGCGCAATTCGTGTAATTTGGCCATAGCGCCACACAGACCCTTACCGCGTGGAGAATATTACGAACATTGTGGTCAAATATTAAAAGGAAAATGTGAAAAAAAAAGAATAAGAAAGATAAGTAAGATAACTAAAAGGAGTTCGGAAATAAAGTAAAAGCAACATATAATGAAATCCAGAGACTAACGTTTTCGAAGAAATTCGAATTCGAAAGTTTCACGATCATGCTTGGAACGACCGAAATAAACCTTATAAAAAGGGAAGAACGTGAAAGGAATGATTGCTGAACATCAAGACACCAAAAGCGGGGACAGCAAAAATATGAAAACTACATCAGACCAAGTTAAGGGGTGAGTGATGGAATTTTCATTGTCAAGATAGCGGAGAGTGCAGTAAAGGTGAAGAAAAAGATGTGCAAATTTGCTTGATCGACGTGCGACGAATTTTTAATAGAAAAGAGAGCCTATAAAGAACTTTACGAAGGATGGACGTTCAGTAAAGTCTAATTAGGGGAATAAAATCTTTATACACCAAGTCGAAGAACTGCATCGGCGCTAGGAAACGAGCAGTAACTGTTTGAAACGTCCATCGAGTAAAATGACACTCTGGTACTGGATGAAGAAAATAAAATGATAGTTGACAAAATAAAAAATATAACGCACAGAGAAGACTCAAAGGTGAAATCATTAGATAAATAAAACGGAAGGAGGAATACTAAGATCTAAAGCAAGACTCAAAAAAAAGAAAGAAGAAGACTGGTAAGATGCTGAAAGAAGACGCCCATGAGATATAGCTTAACATAAAGAAGCATTACTTACAGTTGAATGTGAGCTTTCACGACCGTAATCCATCTTTCGGGTGTTGTCGGGTGCGTAATTAATGTCGTACTTGATCATGCTGTCAACTCCTTTAGAAGATTTCTAAAGACTGTTGTTGTTGTTGTCTCTTGCTCCTCGTTATATAACCCATTTCTGTTCCTTTGCCCACATGATTTTCTATTAGAAATTAACATAGATGGTCCGTATTGATTAAACTCAGGAATACTTTGTTCTGCCAAAACTGTCCGTTGGACCTAAGAATATGTTCGACACTACTTATGACTTACTGCGATCTAGCCTTGTCCGTGGCAGCTTATTTTTTTTTACATTTATATATTTGAGCTGGCAATGAATACGTGCAAGAGGGTGGTTAGTTCCTCGAAGCAGCTATTGAGAAGAATGGTTGCGGTCCACGAGACCGTTCTCTACCGTGCTATGCTGTTATTAGAACTACAGATCAAATTTACACTAGAATTCGCCTTTATTATTTAATGGATGTATTGGGTGAAGTGGTCTACAGGACTTCCATCTGAGTGAGTGTCTAGGTGCTGCATAGCGATTAGAAAACTAAAGGGCCCTTCGGTCCTTCTCTGAAGGAAGGTGTTGATCGTTGAAGAAATTTTCCTTGCGTAACCAGCTTGCTTCATGAACATCTTAATATGACACTTTAAAATGCGGTATCTTCGTGCATTGTTATAATATATGTCTCGTAAATACATTTTTAGAGTATTGTATATATCTGCTATTACATTGTACGTGTATCTGCGAATTCTGCTTATATGTATTATGTATTTCTTTGTCCATTCAACGTTGGTTTAATAGTAGTCGTTAATCAAGGATATTAATACTTATGCGAAATTGTAAAACGGTCTATCTCGCACAAAATCCTTAATGCTTCCAAGTTTCATTTCAAAATGTCCAAACTTCACGGCACAAACAAAGAGAGAGCACCTACTATTTGTCCCTTCTAGCGATAATTTCAGTCCTCTAGTTCCCGCCTATTGACAAATTATCCAGAATTAAGGTATTCATTTAATAATATCCATTGTAACTTTATCAAATAATCTTATCTAAAACAGTTTACCTTAGCAAGAGTCTAAACGACATAATCTTTCAACTTCGGCTTGCCGACAAAAACAATATCCCCTAACTGGAGATAATCCTGCTATTGTGAAATTTTGAATGTAAGCGAAGCTTACTCGGAGAAGGTTGTTCTTCCTTGAAAAATCTAGGGCGCCAGTTGAGTAGCAATGAGACTAAATCGCTTTATTCCGGAACGATGAACAAGTTTCGTACTATATGCAAGGTATATAAATATGTTGCCATATCCGTTGTACTGCTTTATTGTCATCAGAGTAGGAATATTGTACATATAGCAAATGAATAGAATCTTGATGTGCTTTCTGCTAACGAAATATTTGTATATCTTAATGGGCCGGCCATGAGCACTGTTCAACGCGTTTCGTGCGATTTTTCGAATTTAGAAGCAAGTTTTTTTGAAACAAGCTCGTATCTAGCATTAATAGCAGCTTATTACATCGTACGTAAATGAAGATCACCAAGAAATTAGAAAGTTTTATACAGAATGCTCAAAAAAAATTTTTTTGGTTGCCACCGCAAGTATTACACGTGATGTGGTGCAATTTTACATCGATTTATACAGGGCGAGCAGAGAGGAATGGTCTGAACTCCAGAAGTGCGTTGTACATGTGAAAATTATGTAAAAAGCTCAAATGTTCGATTTTCAGTTGCTTTGGCTGCGTAATTAAAAAAAATTAAGCAACTGGCTCAAATTTTCGTTTGTTTTCAAATTAAAACGACTTGTATCAGTAGGCGTAATGAAATATTCGAAGGACTTCGAAATCCATATACATCATAACAAGTGACAGATAGTTTCAGGCCGAATTAAATAGAAACATTTTCAAAAAAAAATAAGCGTTTGTTTCTTTCGTTTATTAAACATGTTGTAAGCATCGCTTTGGAAGCTTTAAGAACAGTTAGTGTCGAACACTATGCTCCAATTTGCTTGCCAGAAGTCGTTGACGAAATTGGCAAAAGAGATCGACAGTGTCACATCATCAAACAAAGAAGAAAAGCATCTCATTGTCGGTATTCACTTATCTTATCGGGTAACAACCCCTTTTTTTCACGAATATCGGATAAACAATGCACGCGTAGCGATCCTCGTTCCCTCAAGAAACCTTTGAAATTTTCAAAAGCCATGTTTTGGAGAGACCTTCAGAGTGGAAAAACTGTTCCGAGAATTATGCGAAAGTTCTTGATAAAGCCTTTCATTACTTTTGTAAAACCTTAAAAGGGTAACTCTCGTATTAAAATATGTTAGAATTGCTCTTTAAAATCAATATATACCCACCGTCATTATTTATCTTAAGATAGAAACGGAGTCTTCTACATCTTAATCATGCTCTCCAGTCTGCGGCCTATGTTCAGCACAAGACATATTGAGTTAGAAAGTCATGTATTCGGCTAATATTTGATATTGGTTAACTTAAATTAATCGAACATGATAAATACATTTAATATTGTCTATCTCTAAACTAGCAAGATATATAAAAAACAAAGTTTTCGTGTTGATGTTGATTACTTCCGGTTGCCATATTGGAATTTTATCACTGTTCCTATTTATAAAAGTTTGATATTGTAACGTTTTCAAGTTTTCTACTAATTTAATTGTGAAGATTGAAGGTTGCTTATTCTCTAAGTTTAACTCAATCAGCCACTCTAACTTAGAATCTATACGGAATGAATGAGTGAAAGTATTTAGCATTAGGTTGGAATTTGGCATAGTTACTTCATTTCATTTCATGAGGACTATATTTTCACTTTGCTTACTTAAGTTATAACTAAAATCAAATCTAGTTTGCTGTTTTTTGGGCGCAGATTTTCGATTTTCCTTGCAGAATGCTTTTAAGATACTAATTGCTGTGTATCATCACTATTTGTTGCAATTTCCCTTACTGAAGTAAATAAATATATGAATAAGGGTATCCAATTAAAGATACCCTAATCACATAATTTGCCAATATATTTTCAAACAATCTGTAAACGCGATCAAGTATTGCTGGCATCACCATCTGCGAGGGTTGTACGGATTGAATAACAGCTTAATCAGTCAGAGAATTAATGCAAGAAATAATTAAGTCGAACTATCCTCCAACCACCATGTACTGACACAGTTATATGGCTCATCAATACACATTTGTGGAAGATGATTAATTTATAGTTGTTAGACTGTCAGTCGATCATTGCAGCTATCCTAGATCGTGATGGTACCAACCTCTGGTTGCAATTGCAGAGGCGTGATTCGAGTAACTTTAATCACAAACATCTCATCCATATAGGTTTCTGCCTCGACCGTGTTTATTCGACAAATTGATTGATTAACTACGAACTTACACAATGTGCATTGATGAGCCGTATAACAGCGAAACGCGCGTCTCTACATGGCGCTTAGGTTAGATAGGTTAAATGATAGTCTAACTTTATTATTATTCGCAAATTTCGTCACTTCCCATCCATTATTGCATGCCTCAACAGCGTGCCTTTGTAGAAGGTAGACACCGAACATGTATGAATGAGAATATCTAGTTAAAGATACGATATTAAAAGAATTGTTGTGATGTATTCTAAATGGAGATACGGAATAAAAGACACATATCTTCCATTAAAACAATGTAAATTTATTTCAACGCGACTAATGACTAATGTTATAAAGCCCCTATCACATTTTGGTGGCAATTTGGAACTTCTCTTTGCAAATGGTATTTGTGATATTTATTGCTTCTACATCGTAAAGGGCGTATATCAATTTTTAACGTTCTACTCCCAGCTGCTCCCAGCAGCAACTTCAAATCTATCTCCTTTTTTTAGCCTTCGCTATGCAAGGAAATAATCCCGTACGTCTGGCCGGGATCTTTTTCCGAACGCATCGATCGACATCGGTCCACGATCCACGTCGCTCCTTCCTTCCAGTTTAATTGCGATCCGCGGTCGATTCGGTTTTTTCAAACGCGAAGATTTCTTCCGATGTTCGTACGTAATTATCGCGGCAGTGGCGTCCGCTCCGGATCGTTTTTTCGGACGCCACCGGAATGCACGTAAAATTGACAAGGCGGTTTTTACTTTCGTATCGCATCCGAGCAGGAATCGCTAAGGGTACCTATCGGAACTTTACATGACCGGGAAAGTGAGATTTCATCACGTCTTGATTTGGTAAAAATGCGGTAATAAAGAGCAATTCCTCGGCAATTATAGGTAACCTCGGTTTGAGGAAAGTAATAAATTCGTATTGTTGTTAGTTCTTTACGCGATTCGTTTCGGTACCTACAATGGACGATTAACATCTTGTCGTTTCCTAGAACGCGTACGTATAGTACTTTGGTGGTTATGAGATAAAGCGAAGGAAGTCTCTGTTTAGCCATTAATTATGTGGGGAATCTAAAAAATGTAAGCGTAAAGCAGAGGTATACGCAATGCAACCTTACGTTTGCCGGACGGCTGTGTTAACCTCTAGACGGGCCTTGATGTTCCCGTCACCTTTTAATATTTATCTGTGAATAAATCATTATATTCCTGCAGACAATTTTAATTCTTAGTTGGCAGATACACTTATTAATTAATTTTTTTAATTAATGAATTAATTAATTTATTTATTCATTTATTTATTTATTAAGTATTTGATTACGCCAAAAATTTCAAGGAATTTTCAGATTTTGATAATACAGCGTCGGTGACCGAAATATTATATATTGAATACTTAAATGTACATTTTTTTTGTGGAAATGGCTCACTGTATGAATACCATGTATTGTTGAGGAAATGTTACATGGTATAAATAGCTTACGCAGGTTTCCGCGGTCACTAATAGCGCCATACTCTTCGTTTCCGGATTAGAACCGCTACGTCATCACAGCTTCTGCCGACTTTTCGTCCCACTCTTACGAGACATCTTCAGAGCTGTTGCTACTTACTGACTGGAGGACTATAAGAAGCATAATCAATTGGAATTTACCTAATAATACGTGTGCTATAAAAGGTAGCCACGCAACAATGGGAACATGTAGAAGCTGGTGCTCATCAAAAGCTTCCAGGTAAATACGGTATTTAATGGATGGCTTATGTTGTTCCTGAAGAGAATCTTGTCGTCTCGGTCAGCGACATCTCGAAAGTAGGATAGATATGCTTGCTTACGGGAATTAGAGTTAGATGGGGCGACTTGCTCTGGATAGGGGATGGCGTATCGGTTAGATGACAAGGCTATCATCAACGTATCTGTTTCAGCACGCGGGCTTAAGGAACGCAGGTTGTAAGGTAATAGAACGCTTCCATAAAGCTGGAAGACGACAACCGGAGACGGGAGGAAATCCCATAGCTGCGCTTTAGATTTGCTTATACTACCATGAAACTGAAAATAGAAAGAAGAAAAGAACACTTTAATCATGTCAGCCAGATCATCTGGTTGGTTATTAGAGATGAGGATAACGGACGCTGTATCCGGTTTGAGAACTTTGGCGAGTAAGGATTCCACGTCAAAGTTGCCAAGTAGATCACCAAGATTCACCGTCAACTCTTTCAGTCGCTTGATAAAATGCTGGGAATCTCGGATGGGAGGTTTTAGAAGGTTAGAGAGGTATTTTGTTAATGTGTAGGAAAGGTTCTCTAATATAAGAGCAACTGGCGTAGACGTTAGCGGACGTAGCTACAACCTATAAATGCTTAAAAATATCCAAATTAACATATGTCAAACAGAAATTTTTGGCCAAATTTGAACACCGAAGAGAGCTTGAAGCAAGACATTGTAGATGCAACCATCGACATTTCCACAGTTAAGGTGGCACTAAATGGTCTTAAAACTTACAGTTGTAAATCTGACTTGAATAGAACCTAATGATTAAGAGAAACCAGACCTTCACTATACGAGCCATTTAAAACCACCTAACACCGCATTAGAAGATGTGTAAGAACGTAAAAGTTATTGGCAAAATACACGAGAACAAAATCGAGCAAAAGTATTTATGCAGCAAGCGAGGTCTCGGAATATCAGCAGACTTAACAACGGATTATGCAGGATGCCATCGATGACCAATACCGTCAGCACCTCAATAAATTCGATTAATATTCAAGTTCATCTAAAGCTGCTCTATTAAGGTGCCGCTACAATTGGTCCGTTCAAGTCGATTCCTTCCAAACTTAAGGAAACACTTCAAGAACTAAGCAAGGCAGTCTCTGTGACATGTTATATTACCTAGCATTAAATTTCAATGAAATCTGGATGTAATAAGTAACCTGGTGTACAGAAACTGCATGTTCGAGAAGCATGACTAATACCTTGTTGGAATTATCATTCGATTACGTGAAATCGACCAAGAGTAAGACGTTTGAAGGTCTGTCTAGATAATATCTCGAATGCATACTTAGACGCAACGAAAGTACGTATGTAAGCGTCGGTGCTATACACACGTATTAAATACACGCGTAAATGTAATGGCATACGTTTATTATTCATAAAAAAGTGGTAATTATGTTCACTTGACGTCTAGAAGTAATTACACCTATAGAAAATACGTAGAGCAGGTAGTGGTACATGGACATTAATTACTACTCAGTTTAAAACAAAACTCATCCTCTATGAAGAGGCGATGGCGTAAACAAACATTTCTTACTTCTTACTTATAAACGTACATGTCGTATTAGCTTCTTGTTTGAAGCGACCGTTCGTAGAATATTGCAAAGAGCTCCCGTTCACATCCGCGAATTTATTCCCTAATATTATTTCTTCTGATATTCCGCAAATATTTTCTGCTGTAGGCATTTCTACGATATCTGTACAAAGCATTACTATATAAGGCCTACCTTTATCCGATTTTAACTTATGGTGCTTTAGCCTGCTCGTCAACAACGAAAAAGCACGTAACGTACAGAGCAATACGTAAAGATTTATTAGAAACAGCTCATTCTGCACCTTTAAATGTTCATTCTGAAACGGCGCTTGCTTAAGCTGTAGGTGCTAATCCACGTGGCGAAAAAACTATAAGAACGATCTCCTCCTAAGCTCAAGATGACACGTCGATAAAGAGGGCCGTTATCCAGAATGCCGTACATGAATTATAAGACTAAGTCTATAGTGTGAACTTACAGAGTTCAAAGCAGTGAGTAGTTACTGCCTATTAGCGATTGGAAAGCCAAAAGACTATTGGTCCAGCTTTGGAAATCCTAGAGATGGAACAAACAAAAACCAACGTATTTAGGGCGGTTTTTAAATAAACGATCTCTTTTGATTTTCCGTTTCAACCTACCATTAGTAGAATTTTTCAAGAAGCCCAAGATATTTGTCTTTTATCTTTCTAATGTTTCGCGTATATCTTGTGCTACGGGTATTTCGCCTTTCACAATCACTATATCCCTCCCAATGCGGTATAAAGTAATATTTTCTTGTTATACTTATCATAACAGGCAGTACATCAGCTCCTAGAAGGGCAAAAGTTATCCAATCTTAGGATCTCTGCGTTATGCGCTCTTGTTTCTAACTGAATGTATACTTTAGTCCTATTGATAACTCATGTGACGCTTTTTTTAAACTTTATTGCTCTTTCCGGCGACCTTTGTAGTGCTTTTAGCAGCCGCAGCATGCTATTTACTTTGCTGCGTAAACTAATATACCGACTCATAACACAACGAATTTTGTAATGGTGGAACATGGTATGAAACTCTTTAATGTTGTCCTTCTTCGAAGGTCCTGCAACTCGAAAACATAGACTGTTGTCTAGCGATTACTCATGCTCGCGTGAAAAAGTTCAAATTTTTCAATTTTTTTGTTACTAATACTAACATTTTCAATGCAGGGTAAGAGACAGAAATATTTCTCGTTATTCCTTCATATTTCTGCGGCCAATCGCCAAACAATTTCGCGTGTTGCCGCTACAACCGGAAAAAAAAGTTAATGTGACGGCGTACAGTTGAAATATTTTGATAGATATACTCTTGGGACTATCTACCAGAGAAAAATCATTAAATCATCTGGATATATTAGATATTTATGGAACCTAAAGCGTATATTTCTATCACGGATTAATGAGGTTAATGGTATGAGGAGAAATGACCTTAAAGAGGTGCGTTGAGGCATTCCTGACTTTGCGATATATGGAAACAACTGGTATCTATTAAACCAAAAATTGGTGTGTATGGAAACCAGCGAAACTTGCTCATTTCCTTGAAGTATATATGGGCGCTTGTATCTTAAATTCATTAAAGACTCGATTAGCGTTGCTCCAATCAAAGTCTCAACTAATTTCCAATATTTTCCACCTTTTGTAAAGACAGACAACCAGTCCTAAATTCACATTTTCAATCAACAACTTCAGAGGCAGACCGTCGTTAGTCCAGCTATTCAAAATATTAAAGAACATGCTGAAAATAACAACGCTTAAACAATAACAAAGACAACCAGAGGGGACTTAACTTAAAGAATATTAATAGAAAAAGGGAGAATGATGAAAGATTTCACCAAATTTTAAAGAAGCAACGTACACAACAAACATAACAATACACCCTTTCTCTTGATTATAATGTCCATGTCCAATATGGTTAGACTTTACAGACTCACCCGGTGCGAAAATCGTATTGTTCCGATAGAATACTCAATCTTATACCACTTATCACATAGAATAAATGATATATTCCTGAATCTAACTGAATGAATTTATTATGCAAACTGGTTTATAATTATTTTTTTCCATTTATCGAACAACATACAACGTCTTCGACTTCTCGAAGATTTATCAATGATAAATTTTAAAGCGCTAAAGTATCGGCATACTCCGCACCGAAGAAGTTACTCGATTATTAGCACCAGCAATCGTGCGACCAAATCAATGTAAGTACAACATGCGCACTTTTAACTAAAGAAAGTATTCGATTAGACGGCCTTTTGATCACTCTTCTACAAATTTTCGCAGTACTTTGTCCGCATTGATTCGTCCGGTTTGTCCGCTCAATTAGTAACAATTACTGAAACAATATTGTGGGAACACTTGGGAATTACGCAAGCGTATGTATCGTATTTACTGAAATGCTAAATAAACGTGGTTTGGCGGTTACTGCATTAGATTTCAGGAATTACAACAATTATCTGAATAATTAAAACATTCTACGTCATACGTCAATCATAACGGTTGAAAGAATAATAAACGAGCTAACAATAATTATTTCACGTTTTTCGCACCTCAAATAGCTTCGTCATTTCCAGGAAAGCATTGGTCGTGATAAGAATATTACACACCTGCGCTGATTGTTAGCCGCCCTGAGTTATCAAGTACCAAAGCAGCAAGCAATTCTTTTACTTAAAAATATTAGATACCGGAGTATGTACCTTTCGTGGCTAGTTTCAAAGCGCATTTTCCTCCAATATTTTAATAAAACTTACATTAATATTTTAATGAAAATTGTTCTTTAACAATTGCACAGCTTTTAAGATTTACGTATTATTACTTTGCTTACTCCAAGAAATGAAGTATAAGAACTTTTTGGGATCACTTGAAATATCATCTTCTATTCTCATTATTTGCTTTTTATGTATTTTATTTCTATTTGCAACTAAATACGTCATATGTAGAACTATACAAGGACCTTCCATACAGCTACCAACAAGAAAATCCCAAGAATAAATAATAATTGAATGAATAGATCAGTTTGTATACGCAGAGGTAATATACCGGTAAAAGCATGCCTAACTGACAATAAGCCGGCTTCGTAATTTCAATCACCGTCCTAAGAAGCCGGTCGGCGACGATTCGCTAGCTAGAAAATGAGCTAAGTGGGTAATATATCGCATTTTTGCGCTCGACATTAGACCATTTCGCCTCTAATTTAATAACTTTTTATGATTGCGCTAAGAACCGCTAATGGACACGTTAGAATTTCTTCTTCGATGGGAGTCGGGCGTAACATACAGGTTTACCTCGTCCGAAGGTACTCGAATCGGTCATAAATGCGGAGTATTTCAAGAAAATCCGCGGGTAATTTCGCGATATCGCCGATTACGTCGATACGGAAAAATGCGTTTTAATTGAAGCAAATTTATGCAAGTCATGACTAATAACGGCTAGGAAGTAGGACTGGTTTCGCGGTAATTAGTAGTTTTCTTCGTATGTGGGTCGCCACTTTACCGTTTTCTATTTTGTTTTGGGGGTACAGACATATGCGTGGTTCTCTTATATTTCATCTGCAAAAGGTAAATGCGATATGTCCAGTAAGAAATGGTGTAAAATTTATAAAATATATAAAATTTAAGTTCGATTAGCCAAACTTTACATCTCGATATATTTTCGAAGCTTTATGGGCGATTGAATGATGAAGAAACTTCTTACTTCTATCGTTTCTATCGAAACATACAGGATGTTCGATACTCAACACAAAGAATTTACCAATTCTTTTTTATAACAGTGCTTAGCTCTAATATTAACCGTAAAAGAGATATTTAGAGATAAAGGCGAGCTCTGGCTTCGAATATTGCATCCTAATGGTTTCCTGTGCTAGCAATGTTTTAAGCTTAAGTGACTATATACGAAATAAAGCACTAAGAAAGGCATTATAGGAGCAATCTGAACAGCAAAAATTATGTGAGTGCAACACTTAGCGAGTTAAGAACAATACCGAACAGCTCCAGTAAATGATGAGGAAATGTATCTAAACGGTCATAATATAGTAAGTAGATAGTTATTAATTGTTGTAATAAAAATTACAATAAAGATTATTAAGTTTATTCGAACTCAAGCAATTCGCTCAGGGCACAGCGTGTTATAGTACAGCCTTTAGATATTGAATAGAAAAGCAATATCTACATATAAAGTTTCCATATATTGCTTCAAGTATTTTAACGTACGTTTTAAATTAACTAGAAAATTATAAATATGCTGTTGAAAAAATTGCCTCATTTAATGCTCGTACGAACATTAACGAAGTTACGCTCAATTATTAAAAGATATTCTTTCTTGTACGTGCTCCGATCTCGCGACGATACTTTACTCGCATCCTCTATGCATCGGCTAGTAAATTATTCACACGTATTCTCCATCGATATTCTCTAATAAAGGCGATGCGAATGAGGTACAAGTCCTTAGTCAACCCATCGAAAGGCGACATATGGCGAATATGTATCCCAACCGATATTGACGGGAGAGAAAGAGGTTTTTGTCACACCGTAACTGAATGCATCCTAATCCTATTTTCCGGTTTCCCATAATGTACTCGCACACACAGGTCGAGGCGCAAGTTTGCGCCGTGTGGCTGCACGACCTGACGGGACAAACAACCGACGTCGCCGCTGACAATAACGCATCGGAGAAGAAAGACGGACTGCTCGAGTGTGGCCGACCGAGATGGGTAATAATCCCTTATTTGTATGTATTTTGTATATACAACGTTGTCCGTTGTCGAAAAGCGTGGTGACATTCGTTTGACACTCAAAGGCGGAACACGGAAAAACAAGAGGTGGATTACAATAATGGTAGTCAGCGGGTAGCCGAAAAGGGATTTCGAAGAGGGACAACGAGAACAACGTGCGACAAATGTACAGTTAAACGGGTCTGCGTATGAGTTTGCTATCGTATCGGTTATTGGTTTTACGTTGTTTTTAATTAGGTATCCTCGAAGTGGATAAAATTGGAACAATTAAAAAATATTTTTTGAGTAGTGCAATGCCCACCGTGGCGTCTCATCAGACGTGGAAATAAATAAAATATTCCTGGGCAACAAAGACTTCCATGATCAGGTACACCTTTTAAGTAACTACAATAATAAGGTTCCTTATAATGCAACAATTGCTAAACAGCAGCGAGAACCCAATAATTCAGATTTCGATGAAGCTTTGGAGACTGAAAAAGTACCTTGGTGTAAGCTCTTTTTTCTGTTTGGGAACCATGGCGCTTCAAAGTGGAAAAAAGAACTTTTATTTTTGTTGAACTCTTTCTAATTTTAAAATCATGCCTCCAAAGAATTTTAGGATATAATCTTTTTAGGACATAATTTGAAAGTATTACATCAATCAAGGACAAAGTATATTGCAGAGTCTCAAGGACAATGAATCTTATTTTGGGAACATCCAACGGAGGGAGCGAGTACCCCATAAAATTCGTTTTTGTTGTATATTTCTTTTATTTAAGAAAGCAGTGTGGTATAAATGCAAATTAAGACAATTAATCATCAGCTTCCCTCATCCTTCATGGCATCGATTTCAGTAGTTGGTTCCACACATGTTCCATTAGTGGGTGACCGTGGCGAGATATTGACGTATGCTTCTCAGAACCGAAAGTTCAAGCTGCTGAACATATGGAAGAATATAGTCCACCATAACACCAATATAGAAAGAATATACCAAGTTCTGCGGTACTTCATACCATAACTCCCTTAGCTCAGTGCATACGGCCTTCAACAGAAAATTTGGTTCGCAACGTTTCCAGCACCCTCGTTTAACCCTCATGAGCCTCACACAAAAGTGAGCCTCATCGCTGAACACTACCCCTGCCACTCCAAATGCCAGTATACTTGCAAACTTCATCACTCTAAATGTTGATCTCGGTGTCGAGCCGTAAGCAATAACGGGAAATATGGTCTATAAAGTTGCAAGCCCAAAACTTTGATTCGGCGACAGACCATTCAAACGGTTTTAGGATGACATTTTTTACCTAAGAATAGCTTAGTGCCATTAAGCGAAAGTGACGGTGACTTACTGGTTAAAGCGATCTGGAATTTCTCTTAACGAAAGACAATCCGCTACGCAAGCTGTAGAGGCTTAGGGTTACCGTTTCTATTGACTCTCTAATTTTATACAAACGTAATACAAACTTGGTTGGCTATAAATTAATCACAGAATATCACCCTTGCCCGCATTTTTTTACAATTTCTGCAAAGCTTGCTGCTTATTATTAGGAAGGCGAATAAGCTTTAATATTTACTAAGAGCCTAATGTATAAACATATAAAATTCCGACATGGTCTGAGAATAAATCCAAGCTTTGTTGATGTATAATCCGCATAGTGGTCCCCATTCTTCTCGAAACAATTCGAACAATCGATCGGCGGTAATTTCGACTTGGAACCGTCAGTCAGAGTTCGTCCATCAGCACAACGGAGCCGGTCACACTTGATTATTTGATTGTTATTCAACGGGAGGCGACGAGGAGGTAGCAAAGGCAATCAAACAGAAGCCGTTGGAGATTCCTCAGGCGGCATCATTAATCTTCAGACAATGCCAGGTAATTATATTACACTTCGCACCTTGTACATGTATGTATAAGCGTACGGCGTGGTACGGTGCGGTCGCCGTGCTCGTTTGGTGACCAGGGCCGCCAACCTATAAATGATCCTCGGCGTGTCAGCGGGTAGCAAGGTCTTCGGCGACCCAGGGGGCGACGTGGTAAACAACTTGAGCGCGCTTGGAGCTTCTGCTTTCATCTCATCCGTAGAACGTCTTCCTGGTATCAGTGCGAGGCATTTAATTCCAAATTAGAAGCTGGATGTAATATACTGAGCGTCTCACGAAGAAATCTTTATGATGATAAAGATTGGACTCAAACATGAAAAATATTGAAAATTGTCCTAGTTACGTGAGAAGATATTTTCGTTGCGTCTCACAGTATCGCTAAACAAGAGCGTACAAAATACTAGAAATTAAAGGAAATTAAAGATCTAACATTACCGTAATAGATAATAATTAGTAGAAACGACAAAGGCGGGTGGAATTGTTGCTTCTTTGCGGTGACTAGACAGATTCGTCCCTGTTCGTCTCATGAGAAAGACTTCGTGTGCCTATCGGTATCCTCGAGAGTCGACAAAACACGAGTTCGTCTGATCGCTGCAAAAGGGTGGTGGTTCCACCTGCCTTTGTCCTCTCTAATGATCAAAGCACAGTGGCTGATACGATCTAAATTTTACAGGTTTCATTTATTCGCCTTCCATCAAAATAATTTTGTACCTGCCGATTTTCGCAACGCACTTACATTTGGGACAACTTATAGTTTTCCAAAAGATTTAAGTCACGATCTAAATGAAAATACGATCCTCTTCTTCCGTTACAAGTTTAATAGTCTCGTCAAACATCAGCTGCGTACCTAGCCTAAGTTCCGGGAAAATAAATGGCGTTGTTTTTCATCTCTTTTCGAATATAATAAGAGTTAAATATTTAAGCATAAAAACGATGCTTATCAATATTTGAATAAAGTCGTTTAAACAAGCAAAGATTTTATTCAGTGAAATGTTACGGTACAGGCGAAGTAATAAATAGTAACCACCCCGTATGTTAATTCGAAATTTTGGTAGCGGTTGAGGACTTTCCGGAAGCAAAACTTTTTATAAAAGATGATTGTTTTTCCTAAAATGCGAAGTAAGGAAGTTTACAAGCCTATAGCTTGGTCCATTCGGGGATGGGCTGTATAACAATTTATTATTTATCCCAATTGAGAGGGTAAAACAACCGATATATTGAAATTTCAATGTAGCTGCGGATGCGGCACCTCATTGTTGTAAATATTCTTAAAAAAAAACTAATTTTCGATTGGTTGTCTTTGCTTATTTTGCGATGTTCAAATTAGCTAAAAAATATACAGGTTGTTATAAAAACGAAAAAAAAAAAATGAAATCTACTCATTGGTAGCGTAGAGCCTAGCAGACTCAAGTACCCAGGTTCAAATCCCAGCCTGTCAACTCTCAAAGTGATATTTTTCGCTTCTCGGCGCATGTGGAGGGTACCAATACAATGATCGGTCGGCTGAAAATTCAAATTATTCGCAAAAACTGTTTGCTCGCTGCTGCTAACTGTATCATTTATTATTACAGTTATGTACGAGTTGGCAACCATATCTGATTTGATAGTTATGTACATACGACAACGAAACAGAAAGTATATTTTATGAGTAGCATCCACGTCCCATAATACGCGATATTATACAATGTCCCCACGACTAAATCCTTTTCTCTGTTGGATACGTAGTTATTATTATTATTATTGTTCCTGAATAAATTGCTTCCTGATATCGGGAACTTGAACTTCAACCGCTCAGTAAGCACAATTAATAAATAAATCTGTTGGATATATTCTAGAACATAGGACAATTTTCAACCTCGCCTTTTTCACAACATGTTAGCCGCATTTCTTTATTTTCGACTACTTTAAATGCAATGCTAGTAACAAACAAATATCTGTTTTAATCGAGGAAATCACTGGAGCAATAATAGAGCGACAAGGCGAGCAAAGTATCACGAGCCCTGAAGCACGAATAGACTTTTTCTATTGAATATTTGAATACAAAGAACTGTTTCTTCAGCATAGAAGTCAACGTACGTACTAGTTTAAACACATAAGCGTATTTTTAAGCATTCAAGTCGAACTCTATTTTTTTGAAGGATTTAAATGATTCGGACTTGATGGACGGAGCTATCGAGTTTGCCGATTGTACAATAAAGGTGTGTATTATACATTTGCTAAAGAAATTATAAAAGGAAGGACATTTTTCTTCCCATCGGCACGCGAGGCTCTAGAAAACTTAAATAAAACTCTAAAAAAACTAAAAAAAAAATAAATTTTTCCTGTCTTACGCTTGTTTTCGCTACATCCTTTCCTTGTTCTATTTATTCCTCAAGGTTCTTTGTATAGAGAGTATAACACTCTACCCACACGCTACAGCTAGATTGCGTCGTATCAGGGTGCTCTCGAGCTTTGTCCTCGATGATTTGCCTGTCGCGAATCAAGCGAAATTGGCAAGCTTATTTTCAAAGGAATGAACGTATTGGACACGCCGTACAGAAGAATTCCTCATCAATCTCTTAATCTACGGCGCACGATAAATAACTTTACGCTGTCCGATCGCATGCACACGATTACTGCGTTTTTGTGAACACGCGCCTGGCGATTTTTTCTTTTTTTTTAGCTTTTATGCATGCAGGTCATATGCAGGCTTCCACGTTATGTATTCCTTCGACACCATTCACCTGCACTTGTATAACCTACATACACTCGCGTTATATGATCTATTAAACTCCTTCAGGATTAATGCTGCGGTGATGAATATTTCAAAACGAGGGAATAAAGAAGAAGAAGTTGTATGAAAAAGAAGCCAACGCTAATTCCGAACTACATACCCACTATCGCTAGGTACTACATTACTGACAGCTCATTTGTATTAGTCTGCTGGTG
This sequence comes from Oryctes rhinoceros, assembly GCA_020654165.1. Lineage (NCBI taxonomy): Eukaryota > Metazoa > Arthropoda > Insecta > Coleoptera > Scarabaeidae > Oryctes > Oryctes rhinoceros. The sequence goes on from JAIOKQ010000948.1 coordinate 1,932,753, forward strand.
CGGCTTAGTTATTTGTACACCTTACCTGTTACTTGCGAAAAACTCGGCTTTCTTAGCGAATTCGTAGCCAGCGAATATGCCGCAATAAGCAACATATACCTATACACACATGCATAGACGTGCCTTTTTTCACCATCATTAAGCATCGACGCTGATGGCAACTTGAGAACGCACTATATAGGCATCGTTCCTTCTTGGTACTATTATTAATTCTGCCAGCATACCACCAAACATCTGCTTCGATAATAAATACGGGCAATTACTATAAAACAAGCCTATCACTTAACGTACAACGGATTTAATATTTCATTTATTACCTCTATTGGGTCGTCGCAGTAGCGTTGCGCTGCCGTTAGATCGTAGAATAGATGCGAACAAATGACTAACTAATAGGCTAAAGGATGTAAAAGAGAACCAAACCACATCCCGGAACCGCTTTCTGTAAGAAAACTAGATGATTAACGTTGAAACAATGTGTATTAGAAGGTGTATGTAATGTAGATTTATCTTAGGTAAACAAATTATCGTTTCGCTTGAAAGAACGTGACCACAATACGCGTGGCAAAGTCAATAAATGGAATTTTCAAGTAGCGTTCCCGAAGGAGGTTTCCTCGAGACGCACTGTTATTCGTAAAAGGTAATTATTGAACATTGTATTATTTTGTATTAGCCCGGTCTACTTGAAAGTTCCTTTTTAAATTTAAAACGTTGCTTAAATTGATTTTATTGTGATTCCTTCGAATTCGGAAGGCTTAGATTAACCAGTCCTAATATCCTAAACAATTAAGAAGTGATTTGATCTGTTTTACAAAGATGTACCATGGAATTCACATTTGGAAGGACAAAAGCAATCAATCACTATGTAAAGTGGGCGTTTTAGGAGTTGGAGAGTTAGTAAAAACGTGTTATTGGCTGTACAACAATTCAAATCTCTGCGATCGAAACTAAAAATTGAATTTAGAGCTAGGAAGTAGCGAGAATCTAGAGATGATTGGTCTGAAATAAATTTAACCAAACTTTTTAAAAGCAATAATTAATTTTTGATATAAAACAGAAAAGCTGTAAACCACAGTAGGCCACAGGAAAGATATGTTTTCAATAATTTCAAGGACATTTGACGTAGTTATTTTTTTCAAATAAATAAATTACAACAATTTTCTCATTTTCATGTTCTAGCTGTTTACGCAGTAAGCTGTGGAAACAAATCATGGCTAGCAATGTTGCCCATAAAAAAACACACTTTTTTGCCATTGTTCACTTCCTTCAAATTTAATTAATCCGCAGCCCATTGGGTTTAGCATTTTATCCCGGCGTCCTTTCCAATACATGCGTACAATGCTATAAATCGGGCACAAAGATGAAAACAACCTTTAAGGTAACCCTTACAATGCGAAGCTTATATTTATTAAAATTGAATCACAACAACCATCAAACTTAAACATGAATACAAGAAAATAATAATAAGTTGCAAATTTTATTTTGAAGCTGTTGTCGCAAGAAACTTCAATTAGACACTCTTCTTTCTGCGAAGTCACAGCACAGAAAACATCTTCGCATCGGCATTTTCTTCTTGAAACAGCGAGCTTATTAGAGGGCGATTTAAGGAAACAATATTGACCGCCAGTCTCATCAATTTTTCATATCCACTACGGCAGCTTTTTCCTCTACGCCCGCAACCTTCTCCCGAATATGCAAGTTATTGCTTTGCGGAGACTGATTCAAGGCATTCAGCTTGCCAAATGCACCGCGCATTGTTCGGCGATTTACCTGGAATTTTCGTTACCTTCTTTTTGTAGAAAGCTCGAATGCACGAGACAAGACATTGTCATCTGAGAGCGTACTTATTTCGCATGTCCAGTCCTAGATCCAAGAGCTCATCGACTTCAACTAAAATACTTCCTTATGACGACGATGCATTGAGTCTGCATAGCATGCGGAGCTTTGCTACGAATAAGCGCCTGCAATCCTCCATAACGATCACATGTTGTTCGAGCTCCATCAATAGACATGCTGATATACTCCAATCCGATCAGATAAGTGGCGAGTCTTCGCGCTTCCAATGAAGCTTTTGCAGACCAGAATATTCTCAACGGTAATATCATCATCCAGACAGCATATATGACAAATAAGCTGTGCGTTTATTGTTACTGTTAGTAGCTTCATGAAATTGTTGGCCTATCACTCTCGTTATTAGCTGATGCATGAGTTCGATCTACATGTTGGATATTTCCACTAATAGTGTTGCTGCACAAAAGTATCTTTGAAATTAATTTTTTCCGACGATTTCCCCAGCATAATATTAACTATGTCCAAAGCAGCCATTAGATGTACGCGACCATAAAAGATGTTAGCAGTGCGTTACTTGATTGATCGCAACTTGTTCAATAAACTCATCATATTGTGCCTCTCTTCATTGTTTACTTCCAAACCAAACAAAAATGTAAATGGTTATCTTTATAAATGGCATTTACGTTGCTTCCGTCGATGCTTTATCACTATCACTTCAATTGTCGACTTGTTTATTTAATAATAAATCCTTTTCCTACGACTTTAGACATGGCTTTTTAGAAAGGTCTCCAAGCCACGAGAACGATCCTAGAAAATTCCATTAGCTTGAAAACCGTTTCAATTTGTTTATTCTGGAATTGAATATGACGTCCCCGTTTACTATCTACGGCATCCCGAGCCGATGCAACGCACGCTTAGAGAACCGCTGACCTAAATAGAAAGTTCAATTAGACTGTCTTATTAAACGCATAATTATTTTCTTTTTCCACTTTTTTCAATACAACAAGTCAATAATAACACCGAACAAGGTAAAAAACGGTTTTCTTCGAGATATCCACTTAGTCCTGCATTTTTTCCAGAAATAACGGCTCACTCAATTGAGTTGGTAAAAGCATCATTTACAACATCTTTATGCTAAGATAAATAATTTGTTGTTAAAACTAGAGTTAACACAATTATTGGGCGTGATTGTTAGAAAATCCGTTAACACAATTTTCTTTTTTTAATTTAGCCACATTATTTTAAAGGATTGGAAGTTGCTCTTGAAATAACCCTCAATCTTTTCCAACGACACCGACTTACTATTACAGCGTAGTTCACGCATTTATCTTATTATTTATTGAACTACGTTCCCTGATTTAAACATTCCATTCGCATTCTCCAACGCACACATCGCCAGCTTCATCCGGAAGTTTCTGCTAGATGGGAACCACCCATCTTCGCAATAATGAAAGGACAAAAAATCGCGCAATTCAATTCAGCCTGCAGTGAAATACAGGGAATGTGTCATCCGATACGCGTATACCCATAGCCCGAACGGCATGCAAGAAGAAGCCCGGTTTCCATTCATCCACCGGCACTGGGGAGGCTTAGTACGTACGGAGAATGGCCGGCCTCCGCCCTCGTTCCTTACAAATCGCTTTTTTGTGCCGATGCCACAGAAGAATGCTAAAAAACCGTTATGTTGCCTTTCGGGATGCGACCGAGCTCTATTGTTACGATTCAAGATGTACGTTTTGGTATAGGGGCGTGCAAAATAATCGAACAAATTGAATTTATATGATGGCGGTAAGTAAATAAAAATATTTAGTGCTAAATTAGAAGAAGGGAAAGTCATTGTAGAATACAAGATGCGCGTACTCTTTTTGTGTGCCAGATACTGTAGCAAATTTAATTTTAAATCAAACCAATCAAAGATCGAAAGAGCGAGTTTTAGACCAATCAAAGATCGAAAGATAAAGAGACTTCCTTTTATCTTTCGATCCTTCATGGCCTCAAATCCACAGCAGGTTTATACATATGATAGACGTTACTTTTGTAACAATTCTTCGTTGTATTATGCAATAATATAGGATGTTCTACGTTCTCAATGGACATTCGGCAGAAGTATATATTTGGCAAAATTAAGTCACGCAAGCAGATGCTTACAGCAAGTCTCAGATATATAAAAATATACATTGCTAAGCGTGCTTTTTATTGAAATAAGTTAATGGAAGGTTATCAAAGCAAAGATCTTCGTAGAAAAACGACTTGAAGGTTCTTGTATATTCTAGAATTCATTTTTTTCCGTGGAAATGTATCAAATGGATATTAAACGATTGAGCATTCAACATTTGGAGATTTTCAACAGCCTCCAAGCTCTAACATATTCTCGTAGGACTTTACCAAGGGTATTGCCACATATTGTAGCTTTGTTGATTGTTTTGTTGATTGTCTTCCATAATGGAAGTAATGGAAATTTAAGCAAAATCCCAGATTTGCTTAAATTTAGCAACTTCATTAGCCTTCTCCAGCACTGCAATTATTCTTTATACTTTCTCAAAGAAGCCTTTAACCAATGTAAAAGAAAAGCTCTTGTAAAAATGTTAATTTGCAGTATTCACTCTTTAATATTCACATGATATGACAGTGATACAATGTCTCTTTGTCCAAGCATAGACGAAGATCATTTCAACTTTAACACTTTATAACATGATTGTAATGAAGTACAACAACTTCTCTTCCCTTCATTTCCTCAACTGCTAAAACATCAAATTTAATAAAAAATTAGGCAACAAAAAGCATTTCTCAAGTAGGCAAATACTACATATTCTTAGATATTATTTAGCTTCTGCTTGATAAATTTGTACGAAGCAAAAGAACATTCTGCATTATATTTTGATATTATCAAGCCTTTGTAACGTGGACTATTTGCGTATATTAACAACCAATACTTGTATACGAAACAATCTGAATTTCCACATTTTTAGCTTCAGCCTCTCGATTTTATTTGTTACCTTTCATAGCTTTGAGAAATATTACCAATTTGCAATGGAAACACTTACAATACCAAATTATTGTTAACCATAACTAGCATAAGAGAAAAGCGGTCCTACATCAGTCTAGATCATAACAGCAGCTTCTTTTCAAGTAGAGCATCTTTCAAGAACTAATACAGAAAGATACCTTTACAAGCGTATACTTCTGGAGGTCGCTGTATACGAACAACGTATTCTTCTCAATACACCTCGACACAACGCGTTTGTCCCATTATACGTATTTCAAGCCGCAGTTGTACGTAGGTACGCCATTATTGTTACACGGTGTGCTTGCTGATTGCTATAATTTAGTGATTTGTACACGGAGATATTTTAATTTTTGGCGCGTGCTCGTCGTTCGCTTTGGCACTCCAGGCACCCCACATCATTATTACGGTATATGTGCGCCTATTCCGAGTTCTATCACCCTCATCCAGCATCATTTTATAATAACGGTAATTTAAGTAGGTGCGATGTTAAATTTTCGAATTGGTCGAGATTAATTCTGAAAAATGGACGGAATAGTTCTTTGCAATGTCCGAAGACAATTAATTCTACGATATTCTGGACATTAGGAGATTGAGAGATTCCTTACATTTGCACTTAGATATTCCTATTCTTCAGTTGAGAACGTAATAAGTCATTTCCACATCTTAAGATAAAGTACAAACGAATTTGCATGGTAGATGGTTGAAATGTTGCCTTGAATTATTCATAATTTTGCTAATATAACTCCTATTCACTTTTGGATAGTATCTACGTCCACTAAATTTGTCTAAATTTGTACGTTAAAAAAAACTTTAAGAAAGAAATATAAGGTGCAAATGTCATCATGTACGACCAGCACTAACTAAAAGTTCTTAAGCCTAAACGCATGAATTTAACCTAACGCAGTTAGGACTCAAAAAAATGGACCTTTCATCGATCGAAATACTTACTAGCTATCGTCTGCAGAATACCTCCTGAAATAGGAAAAGTAGGAGGATAACCGAAAACAATCAAGAAGCCTTGAAGTGCCAAAATATCTCTGAATAAAATTAAACGAAAAATTTCAGGTAAGGCTTTAACTACTATAACCACTTTTCTTCAACAAACAGATTTTCTTGTTACAAACTTTGTTTTTACTTCACCAATATGAACATCCTTTATTGAATTTTCTAATTCTTGTGTCTTTTCTCCATTATCGAGCATTATTTCAATTAATAGGAGAGGCCCTTGATTCAAAATATAACTTCAAATATTCCTATGATCTTGCTTATAAAATATTCACAATGTATTAATTATTACACATATAAACTGACCGTATTGCATGAATAATTCATAGGATATGTGGATATTTAGATATTATGATTTTCATGTCAATATTACATAAGTTCGTAGTCGTAAATGCAGATAGAAAGCTGCTAAGCTCTAATTGAAGCGAGCTTTCTGTTACATGTTCATAATTGGCCTAAACTTCAGTTCTATGGGGCATGCGCAGTTTCATAATAAACTCAAAGCGCCCTCAAATCTTGAAATCAACTTTAACTATTAATTAATAAAATGTACATTAGCCATAAATTCATTGTAAAACCGGTCGTAAATGACGAAAATAGCTTATCGCTACTTTAGTGCAAATAACTTTCTCAAAACTTTCCAACAGGGTTTAACAAAGTAATAAGTTCTAAATGTAAGACAGAAAAATACCAGATTTATTCCTTTTGTTATCTCTTTTCTTTTCTTCTTTCACAACATTTATTGTAAAATAATGTATTCACGAAAAGTAAAGTAATCAAGCAATCTCTATGCCATTTATTTCAATTTTAGTAAGAAATCGAATAAAAAAAAAATATATCAATTTGAAAACAAAAGATGTATAGTACAAAAGGAAAAGTTTAATTAAACAATGATTTATTTCAACTGTTAAAAATCATTTTTAACTAGAAAAAAATAAATTATTAAAAAAAAATACTTTATTTTACTTATGTGTCTAATAAAAGTTGTCTAACTTAAAGAAATAATTTCAACGAATCCGTCCTCCCTTCGAATGCTATGATATGGTTTGTTTACTCAGATATTTCGAAACATGGCTCAACATAATAGTGAACGCTTAATTAGGACAGTCTTTAATGTTGCTTTCAAATATGTCAATATCCATAAAAGGTTCATAATTCTTAATTTCGAGGTATTCCCGTAGAAAGGAATGGCATGCAATTAGGTTTGGACACCATGAAGACCAGTAATTTTTCGAAAATTTCGAAATCCAGCTACGTGAAAAATGCTAACTCTGTATCAACGTCATAAGCCTAAGAGACCCTAGGCTTCAATCTTCCTTACAATTGGTTTCCATTTTCTTTTGTCCTTACGCCAGTTTTTCTTTGGTTTTTCTCTTGTTTTGTCACACTTTTTCAGCTATTCCTTTCTTCTGCATTCGAGTAATGTTCTCTAACCACCTCATTCACCAACAATTTTTGCCCGAACTGAATAGTTCCTTATTAAGCTAAAAAAATTGTAGCTTTGGAGGAAATGCAGGTACCTCTCACAATTAAGATTTTGACGGAGAAAGAATCGAAACATTTGGTTATTAAAAGTTCTACTCGAAATATTAAGCTCAAATGAATATCTGTCACGTGATTCTGTGATAAAATGGAGATTTTCATCAGCTTACCGCCGACGGTTTAGAATTAACAATTTCCTTCGAAGAGAATGTACATTCATCCCTGGAAAAGGTTTATATCTCCATCTTGCGTGTATCGGTTTGTACGGCCTGATCAAAACGAGCTTTGCAGCATTTGCTAAAATAATTACTTCCATTTCTTTAATAAATTCTCATAAGTATAGAACACATGCAGAAAAAGAAATGAAAGAATCCAGTAATTCAATAAAGAATTTCACACTCAACATCGTTCGCAAATTACACTACTACCTCTTTAAATACCATTGATATATAAAGAATTCCTAATAAAATATATTCCAACTTACCTTACTCCTTCAAAGCATTTTTAATGCGAAGTAGAACATTAATTATAGGCCAACGTATATGAGTTGATATCTTTTAAAAATATTATAATGATATGTAAATGGACAAGAAAAATTTTTCTTCGCTAAAAATCGATCCAGTTTGCAGGAAATTCCGCTAATAAGAGAAACGCCCGTTAAGGTTTAAAATAACGAACGAACGATATTTACAGATATTTACTAAATTCGTACTATACAGAGTGTCTCAAATTAACGTTTATTTTAAAATTTAATATAATAAAATCTAAATGCTGCGTGTTTTTTAGGATTGTTGATTAACGATTTATGGAAAGGATTAGCATGTTCCTGCAATTGTAGTACAACAAGAAATGGGCTGTCAATTAGATGGAGTAACCCAGATTTTTATTTATGGTTAACTATTCAAATATTGTGACGGAATAACTCAAGCCTTCGAAGGCGTCGGTTGAGAAGAATGGAAATAACAGGAAACGATGTTGGTTGAAAATACTAATTGAAATATATAGAAATACGTTGAGCACATATAAATTATTACCAATTTTATTTTTCTGGTAATATTAAGGTTTCCTCCAAACTGGAAACAGATGAAAATCAATTCCCTTCGTAAATCGTTCGAAACGGTATTTGTCTTGCATTATCCTGTTGCAATAACGGACGCTTATGCATCTTTCTACGCCGTTTTCTTTCGGCAGCTAACCTATAAAAATAATCCCTTCGCAATGAGGGGACGCCATTCTTCCGATTTATGCCATTCTTTGGATTGATTTTTGGTTTCAAGATCGAAATAAGGAATCCACGTGTCGTCATTGGTAATTATCTGTTGCCAGAATTCATCACCGTAACGGGTTAACAGCTCTTGAAGTTGACGAAAAGTGACCTATTAAAGTTCTGTTTCGGTCCCAACAATCTTGACACCCAGCGGGCTAAAACTTTGCTTACGCCTAAACAATAATGCAGGATGTAATGAACTTTCCGTGCACCTATCCTTTGACGTACAATAATTTGATAAATAGTCATTCACCTGTCCTCTTTCACTAAGTCCCCTACCGCAGTAATGATTTTTTCGGTTACCGGTGTACTTGAGCGAACGATGTACGTGGGTCACCTTCTAATGATGTGCTTTAAAACGATCGAACGATTTAAAATGACCAGCTTTAAAACGATCGATCCACCGATCCACGCTACTTTTAGATTTTGCAGACTCACCAAGCACTCTTTTTGCGGACGTTGAATAGTTTCTGAAGTTTTCACACCCTCCTTGCATAAAGAGAAAGTTATTCCTCTTTGCGTTTTCCATGGTTACAGAAATAGCGCCAAGAAAACGTGTATGTATCAGTTGAACAATTGACTCATACCGAAATATATTATTCTGGATAGACGCATAAAAATGACAAGACTTGTCAATCACCAATAGTATTGGCTATAATTTCCGCGTAGTTTACTTAGAGCTCATTCCCAGAACTTTGGAGATATCCCTACTATATAAAATGGTCGACTTAGGTGAAGATACTTGCAGAAATACTAAATAAATAAAACAGGTGCATTTGCACTACTTAAGATAATTCTATTGCTTACATTTTGAATTCCAGCTAAATAACATGTGTTACTATGTCGATTGTTTATATATAACCTTTTCTCGGTTGAGCTGTGTACTCCTTCAAGAAAATTAATTACAACAAACAATTTTTGTCTCAAAATTTTTGCGTTATATCTCACCATTAGCGAGTTGGGTGTATGCATAGATTGAGTGGAAAATTTCCAAATTTCAAAAATTTATTTCTCTCAAAATGATACTTTCTTAAACTTTCAGGTTTGGGATCATTTCAGCCATTCTTTTTTTTTGAAAGAGATCTTCAAAAATTTAAACTAATAAAATTTCGGAATTTTCCTTATTTAAACAATTCTGTTTGAATCGTTAAAATAAGCAAAATTAATTAATAAAATCGTAAAAAATCCTTGAGAGGAATTCTTTAATTTCGCTGTTTAATTTAAGTCGTAGTAAATTAACGTTTTACCGTGAGGAGAAAGTAACATACCCTAAACACACGATATATGCAGGGATACAATCAGAAAAGAGACAACGTTTAAATCGATAATACATGTTAGGATGATGCCGAGTGAGACACGACGCTAGATGTAAAAAAAAAGAGAAAAAATAAACAAGACTCAGATGCATCTACATATGTGAAAAAGTACCCACGAATGGTATGTACCTACCTGGAAGGATACATTAGCGTTGATGATATAACGCTTTGATAATGAATTTATAATTACGAAAAGGGAATTTTTAGTTACGCTACGCTCATCTCAAATAATACCAGAAGGAGAAAAAACGAAGGTAATTAATCAGAGTAGACGGATCTAAAGTTTCCTTTTATATTACGACGAATATTTGCGATGCTATTAGAGAAAACAGTAATGAGGATATGTTTCGTAGTGTTAAAGAACGTACGCTCATATTTAAATTTATAATTCGAATAACTGTTGGTAAAACGTGTCTGTGAAATAGTAGCAGACCAAAAAAAAAAAAGGAAATTGGAGTCGTTCTAAATTTAAAATTTAAAGAAAGTTTACCGTATTTCGATGTAACTTTTACGAATTGCAACAAGGTTATGTTCAGAGAGGACAAAGGCGGATGAAATTATTATTTTTTCGCAGAGACTAGACAGACTCGTGTTTTATCGGCTCTCGGAGACACCCAGTAGGTAACACGAATCTATTCTCATGAGGCGAATAGACACGAGTCTATCAAGTCGCTACAACAAAATTTTAAAGGTTTTAACACAATTAATCCTAAGGTTCCTTATGGTCTCCTTAGGCTTAAGGAGATGTTGTTATAGGCCTGCTTCAGCTTAACTACACAAAAGAAAAAACCACTCAATACGGTCCAATCGTCGCTAGGTTTACAGTTAACGGGTACGGTGCTTCAAGACTCGGTAACATCGATCACAACGATTTGAAATTGCAACCAAACCAGTGATATTTGCTATAAGTTACGTCTATTTGCCTAATTTAACACTCGCTAATCCTAACGCGCTTGCAGTATCCGCCTAAGGTAACAAAGTGGATCTACGAAACCGTAACCATGGCACCAAGGTTAATACCGGGTACAATCACCATTACCACGACTACCATGACTTGACTGAAAATAAACGACGAAGTCGTGAGTCTTTTTGGGAGACATCAACCAATTCCAGGAGAACCTAGAGATAGAAGAAGACAAATTCATACTTCCGTTCGTCCTCAAGAAACATTTGTCGCAGACCGTTAGCGATGAGGATAGTCTATGTTTCTTCGTGGTTCACCCGAAGTAATTGCAACTGTTAAGGTCGAAGACCGACTATATATTATTCAAGTATTCTCAAGATTCCAGTCAGAAGTAGTAACGTCTTTGCTGATGCCAACCAACTAATATCATCATCTAACTATCAAATAGCCTCAAACGTGCTGATATATACTACCAGAGAATTCCATACAAAGAACATCAAAGTAATACGGCTCACATCTCGGTATCTTCCACTCACGAAAGAATCTAAACTATCACAGCTGAAAAGGTGTTAAGGAAATGGAGCAAACGAACCAGTTTAATGTATTTGAGATTGTCCAGGAGGGATTTTCGTATGTTTGTAGAGATCTTATTCGTGGTTGCCAAGTCGAAGATGAGACAACGGAATTCAACCAACGCTAGCGTACATCTCTTGCAACTAGCTATAGCATTCGCTATGTCAAAGGATAGTGAAATAAGACGCAAGATAAACGGTGGTGTAACGCAGAGAAACATTCGGAGCAACGCTGATGAGACCAGCTAGGCAGGAAGATGTTGGGTAGTATTTTCCCTGCTCAGATCACTATTTTTGCCTAAGTTCTTTTATTCTCAGACTAGTTTACGTTTGTGTGTGATTTGTAGAAATACGCTATTTCTACAAATTCATTCGTTTTTTAAAATATACTAATTTCTGAAAATAATAGAGACAAGCAATACTCGAAATGAAAACTATTGAAACCGTGAAAAACATTAAATCCAAAAACATGTGCAGCTTACGATATCCACCAGATATCCCATCAATATTTATGCATTCATACTCTTAACTAAATTGAGTTATTATGCTGATATATTCATACAACTTAATCGCTACCTTTCTGCATTCGATAAATAAAGATTTCTATTCAAATCGTTACGATTGTATCACACAGGAGAAATAATAGAATTACTTCGCGTCAGTTTATTTCAATTATTGTCGAACTCGATTCAATTAACTAATTAAAATTATAACTTAACGTATTTAGATATCATTTATCTGTTTAGAAATTCTATGTACGCACCAAATATGAGTATGCATTCACCTATAATTATCTCTGAAACAATAAACACATTATTACTTCGCGTTAGTTTGATAGTATACCAATCTAGTCGTTTTATTGGCGTAATGATCGACTATAATATTTATTGTGTACGGCAACACATAATACATCTATCTGCCAATAGAGTAGTGAATATATTTACATGTCGTTGTGAGTTATTCTTTCTACAACCATATAAATATCGCTTACTATTTATATAAGTACTATATATAGTCTCAGTTACAATGACCAGTAAATGTATTTAATACTGGTATGGAAATTTGGCTCGATGAGCTTTACTTATATTTTTAAGACATTATGCCTCAAAAAAATGTGCTCCTAAACTTTGGAGAAGTTTGATATTGAACTATTCATATCAACGTAATAAATATATAATAAAAGAAGTGAAAGAATAAAAGGAGATAAAGAAGTATGCCAAAATGAATGTGGAACCCTAATTTATTACACTGAAATATCCATTCAATTGAGACATCATCAAATTATTATGCATGTACAATTATTCCAATTAAAATTTACATTCTAATACGGACAAACAAGTACCATACTTCTCGAAAATGGTTAAAACCTAAGAAGAGGATCCAAGAAGAGATCGAAGCGACTCCATGATAAAAATGTAATGCCAACTTGGAAATACGACGAAGCCGCGGTCCATTGCTACGAAGAAATTCCTTGTGTTTTGCGTTGTAACTGAGGCGCATAGAAGCGAATCGATCAATTCCGCAACCGCAGAGGAATTATGAGCCATCAGGATCATCACTTCGAACAATTGCAGTTTCGCTCTTACATTTCTCGAAGGTTTGAAAACGGACCGTTGTTATCGATATCCTCAATTAGAGATTCTTTGTCAAGTCAAGTCAAATAAATATTGGAAGCGGTGATTCTAACATAACATAACAAAAGCTTCAAGATGATCATTTTTAAAATGACTTAAACGGGACTTAAAGTAGAGATAACTAGGCTGAGCATCATCTCTTACCGGGAGGATATTTTCTGTATGCTAGGGGGCTGTTTTGAAGCAGCTCGGGAACTAATATAATACGTGAGGCGAATCCCCGCAAGTAATCTGGCGGATTTCGTCGACGATATTGCAGCCGCAATGAGAATGTCGCTATATGGAATCCCCAAAGGATAATGGACGACATTTAAGATCAATGAGGTGAAGAGTGTCGCCGTTTAGCTCACTGGAAGACGTATCCTTTCTGAGGACAACGTATTAATACTCTTCTTCTATAGTGTACCACGTTACGATATTGTCATTTTTGACCAAAAGCTTATATGGAATCCTCACGTCGAAGTTTTCAGGAATAAACTTATCGGAACTAAAGGCAACCTATTCTCCCTTTATCTGCAGATTCGGCTAATGCAGTAAGCGAATATGAAAGCGGAAAGAAGTCAGTCACGATGCGACAACAACGTACGCTTAACACATTGCGCTAGGCTCCGAAAAAATTTAGTTTCCATTCGTGTATAGTTAACTATGAAAATAGCTTTAAGCTAAAATGTCTTGAATATAATTCCATTTTTCTTTATGTGTACTTACAAAAGGCAAATTATGTTAACATAATATAACATAACACAATAGAATATGACATAATAATAAGGAGATACTTATTACAGGGGTTGTCTGAACAGTATCAAACCTCAACATAAAGTTATTCGTCAAAAATATTCTGGTGACTATGCTGAAAATTTCGGCCATGTTGAACGCAGAATTGTTCTTTGCGTCGGTCGGTTTTACCGTTCCTGTAAAAATGGAAAAAACGAATATCAGACGAAATGGACGTTGTTTACGGGTACTCATCTGCATCATCATTTGTTGCGGTGAAACTCTAACAATCACACGATTAACACGATCGAATCAGTAGACTGCGAAGGGTATCAATATCGTTTCACACTTCAATGGTCGGTGTCGCAAGGTTTAACAAATGGCGATTCAAATGAGAATCACCTGTTTACCAGATCTGTTCCTCGGCGGCTTTTCCTGTTTGATCGAATGGGAAGCCTATCGCATTCAAAAACGCTTACTTATGATGATGACGAGAGCACTGTTTTAGACTTTTCGCAAAAAAATATTTTTTGGTAAAAAGATGTTAAAAAGAACTTACACTACGCGATTCTGCCCATCAAAGCAAAATCCAAGCAGGAGCCGAAATATAACGTTGAGAATCTGATAAAAAAGAAAACTTATTTGCCTTTGAGCTAGAAAATTTTAAGGCTACCCTCGTACTTCTAATTAGGTAGAATATACATATATAAGTGACTAACAGTGTACAAGAGTAACTCTATATTGAAATTGTATCCGTTTAGTTCATGATTTATGCCAGCATTTAACATCTTTAATCAAATTCCTGTTGCAAGCGACTTTGTTAGGCGTATTTATCCTGCCATTGTTATGCCTCTTGTTGTTGTTATTGTTACCTCTACTGCTGTCGTTGTTGTTATGTTCTAATACTTGTAGCAACTGGGATTGCCCGAAAATGTTATGGAAATCGAGAAGCACCGAAATTACGTGTAATTTAGCTCTTGGCGCGACAAACGTTCCCGTAATTGTCCGCCGTAATTGTTTCGAAAATAAATATCGTTTACCTTTTCGTAATAACTTATGCGTACACCTACGTCTTTGTATTGTTTTCGGGAGTAGTTTTAAAAAAGCGAAACGTGAGCATGAATATCGCGTTTGATTGTTAACGGCGGTAGTGGGTGAACTTCATAGGAATAGATGATTATTTCTATCGATAGATACTTCATCAAAGTACTAGGTTAACATACTTACATCCAATTTCCGGATGATTATCGATTTGCAGCTGTTTAAGATGAATTTAGGGATATTCATTTTAAGGCCAATGGTGAGTTATCTAACATAAAGTTCACAATAATGAATTATATTGCAGATATCCATTGTTTCTACCCAAATAAAATATATAACAACCATTATGAAATTACAGGTTCCTTTATAGAAATCTCCTACTAGAGAATGGTCCACATCTATTAGTTACTTATTATTAAGAGGGAAAGTCGTTAAATAAGTGTTAAAATGGTGACCCTTCTCGAAGAGTGCTCGGTGGAAAAGCAGCGTGTTGTTTTTGGTTTTTTTTCTCTGGAGATTAGGATGGGAATTTCTGAAACATCCAGCTTATAGACCCAACTTGGCCCCAAACGACTTTGTTTGGTCCATTCAGAAACCATCTTGGCGACAAACATTTCGAGGGTGATAACGATGTTCAGGAAGAGATACACAGGTGCCTCAGAGGGCAAAAGTGCTAAACACTTTTATGCAACTGGCATTGGCGCATTGATGAAGCGATATTAATGCAGATGGAGATTTAAAATCTGTTCTTAGCTAACTATTTCTCTAATTATTTTTGTAATAACCTTTTCAGGTTTTCTCCTTTGGTTCTTTTTTGGCTCTTTTTTAGTTCTTTTTTGGTTGTTTTTTGGTTCTTTTTTGTTCTTTTTTGATTCTTTTTTTTTGGTTCTTTTTTGGTTCTTTTTTGGTTCTTTCTTGGTTCTTTCTGATTCTTTTTTTGTTCTTTTTTGGTTCTTTTTTAATTCTTTTACGGTTCTTTTTTGGTTCTTTTTTAATTCTTTTTTGGTTCTTTTTTGGTTCTTTTTTTTGTTCTTTTTTGATTCTTTCTTGGTTCTTTTCTGATTCTATAAAGAGTTTGGACCTTGTCACATTCGTCTTTGTACATTTGGCTGGTTCAGTTGAAAGCCTTCGATAAGTTCTGCATTGTAGATGTCGTTTTCAAAAGCTTAAGGTTAATATTGCTGACCATCTTCGAAACGCCGGCACAGGCATCGCTACTTTTGTTTGCAACAGCTTTCGCTGCTTGCAAACTACGGGAAAATCGTTTTACACAAACACTGGAAAACGTGCGCTGGTATCTTGCTAACTTCGGTTCTTTATTCCGGTATTTATTTAAATCTAAGTGTCGACATATTAATATCTAGTGTGTGCTTACTCCCGAGATTCGTAGCAACGCTTTCAATTTCATCGGGTGATGAAATGACTGAATTCTCGTTCTCCAACTTCAGGTTCTGTAACAATGCGACTGAGTCTGTGGATGACTACATTCAGATTGCTCACGGAAATCTGACGAATACGATATATGGGGCCCCAATTCGTACCGTAACTGGACTAGTTTCATAGTCGCAATTGCCGATGAAGCCCTGGTGTTATCATGATAAAAAAATGTTCTTCGCTAAATGGGACTTTTCTAATTCAGCGCCGAATCGGTTCCGTGATCGTTCTTCTCTCAATTCTCTCAATAATCAATTAAGGTTATGGCTTGCGAATCCCAAAATGTCATCACTATAACGCTTTTAATTGATGGAATCGCCTTCGCCTCCTTTGGTGCACGTTCGCTGGTGAAATCTGTGTCAGCTGAAGTTAGCTGACACGGTAACCATCTCGTCGATAGCTTTGTCATATCCAATTTTGCGGGATGTTCATTTGAAATGTTTATTATTAGCATCTCTAATTTTGGCAGACGTCGCCTCACGCAGAGGTAGACTTTGGCAGACGAGCCCTTTTCATACCATCCTTGTATAGAGCACAAAAATTTAACAAAACAAAGCTGCATATGGACGAATGCTTTTTGAAATAAAATTACATTAACCGTAAAAACGCTTGTATTTGTTATTTAACAATAAATACATTGCCTTTGTTTATAAAACAAACATATGATAACACTTATCTTCAAATTAAGACGAAAATTATCTTAATCTCTTCTATTTTTATATTTCGATTTTTCAACGCGTTTAAAGTCCTCCAATCCTTTAGTTCTTTTTTTTTCAGTTCTACACGTTTATGTGCGTACTTACACGGTTAAAGTCGCCGTTTTTTAACGTTTTCCGCATCTAATTGTAACAACGAGTGACGAGCTCGAAAAACATTTCCTGTTAGAGACATTCCGACGCAGCGGGCCCAACAACAAACGCTAATAATAATCTCGTAGAAAGCCTGGGATGGAACGAGGCGCACTCTATGAGCCGCGAAGAGAACAAGTGACCGTTTTGTTTCTTATTCGATATACGACCGCGTACATAAACGGCGATTTTTGTTTTCCGATGGCCAACTTTCTATGTTTCTGCGTCGTTAGCAAAATGCGCCGCCTTTGTTGCGAATACTAATAACGCGAATGATGATTATAGGTAGAGCACCGGAAACGAATTAAGAGCGCTGTTGATTTTTCGAATTTTAGAATTGCCTCGAAGGCGATAGTCCGTTTGGCATTGCGACCGATTGAAAGTTGTATTGTTTTTGAGCCGGAGGTAATGGAGTGTAATGCAATTCGACCTATGCGCGTATTTTGTCCATAGCTGATATAGTAGAATGACAGTTGCATAGGCAAACCTTGAATTATCTACGTATCGGGCGTTGAGATTTATGTCTGATACCTGGAAATGAGGTGACATTGTGAACGTGCGCGTAAAACATAAAATTTCGAAATTCTTCTGTCGAAAAAATCAAGTTTCGCAAGACAACGCTATTTGTCAGAGAGAGTGAGAAAATTTGCATGGAAGTATTAAGAATTTATAAGGTAACATGAAGTGATACTGCGTGCAATAAGTACACGGTACTACGCATCTGCAAACCAGATCATTTATGCTAGATATTCTTAGAAAAAAAAAGAGAGAAAATCATTGGATGAGTATCAACTCAAAATGAAGAGCAATATACGAGGCTTGATAAAAAAAATACGCGAATTTTTTCTCCAAGAATTTGTTGTCCTTCTTCAAAATACTTCGTTTGAAATATAATCCATTTACACCGACGCTTTCTCTTGGAAGCACTTCCCGAACGCAATTTTGGCTTCCTTAATGATATTTTGCCTGTCCTTATCTCTTCAATGTTGGCAAACCGTTGTCTTTTCTTGGTTCTTTTCAGTTTCTTCTAGTGGAAGAAGTCACAGTGATTCTTTCGATAATGGCTTCATTACCAATTATGTTCCGTCTAAGCTGCTCTGGACCAGCCTCGATTTGATTTAACAGCTCCTGTTCGTTGAAATTCATTCTTTTAAGATCGAAATTTCTCGTATTTTTATATCCAAAATGGCGAGAAAATTCCATTTAAATCTACAAAAAGATGGGAGAATGAAGGCAGTGTCAGTGACAAACGAAGAACTGGTCTTTGATTCGATTTGATTCAATATTTGAGAGAAAACCGGTTTGAAAGTACAAGAACAGCTGTTCTTGAAGCAAATTTTCCCAGTTCTCGCTAAACGGCAAATCAGAGACTCAAAGACAGCGAATTCTCTATCTTATATCCGTTGCTTCAGTGTACCTTCTTCTTCATTACATCGCGATGATTTTAAGCGGTACAAAGATGCAAGAATTTGTTTGACTCATGCTTTAAAAATTCCGGCACCAGCAAGTTGGTCTACTTCAAAGTGAGCAACTTCAACACCCGGTATACTGCTTGTATCGCACGGTACGATGTGATTTTTTGAGTACTCTCTAGTGAAGAAAATTACCCAGAAATTCGAAGCGAGAGTATCTAAATCAAAATCGATAATCCAGAGATTTTTCTTGCGAACTACTTATTACCCGCACCCCGTACATCCAAAATAGAGGATGAACGAACATACTTAGGGAACGGAAATACAAATTAGGAGCAATCAGGACCAATCTCGCGGTCAGCTGATTGTTACATGTCCTACTCGATTCTCTGCGTACTCCCGCTGAGCCCAGCTATGAAACATACAACTTAAATCCATTGCATAGAGCGTGGGCATTCCCTACGAAAGAAAAATACCGCGCCACCTACGCGTAGTACACGAATCCACGCGCACATGCACGTATTAATAGCGAATTTAGAGAGGCTTAACTTGACATTTTGCGCGTTTTCAATGCTGCACGCGTGCAATTCGGTTGCCAAATCGAAAAACAACGCGTGGATGATCGAGAAAAAACTCCGCATTCTTGAATGAAGGCTTATTACTGTTACGAGCCGTACGAGCGCGCAGGATATGACTACCAAACGGCGGAAAATTGACGAAATAACATGGTATTAATGTTAATCTCGGCGTGGTACTCTAATGCAAGACCTTACCCGACGTAAGTCGGAGCTTATGCATCTAATTGGTAATGTCGAATACCGGGAATAATGACTGACGATGGTGATTGAGCGTTTGAACGCGGTTTAGAATTAAATATGTGTTGTTCGCAAGGACTTCGCAAAAATTATCGGTTTCTATTACTACGACAAGTCGATCGGTTGATGTGATCTTTGCCTGCGGTACCTTCAAACGCATGCTTCGCTGTTATTCTAAATAAAAAGGAAATCGTGATGATGTAAAAATATCTACGTATTTAGCTATTGTAATAAGCAACTTTGAAATAGTTCGTTTTTTTTTTCAATTAATTGATTAAATTGGACTGCCTTTGTGTATTACACAGTACCAAGTTTTTCGTTGAACCTCGGTATTAATTTCATTAATATTCAATCAGTTACATCATTTATCATCAATTAAAATCAGAAGAAAGAAATATCTAATGTTATACCCTTTCATACATAACGCCATCTGCCGAAATATCTCGCTTCAACAATAAATTAAATGTGACTAATCCGAAACCTGGACATGGTAATAATAACATAAACATAACAAAGACGCTAACGAACCCAAAAGAAAATATGCAGATATAGAGTCTGATAAGGTTCAGCATGTAATTAGGCAAGTACTGAATCAAGTACAAGCACAAACTTAAAAGCTTAAAATTTATTAAATTAAACTTAAAATTTTCAAATTGAATGAGGAGGTCAAGGTCGAAGGAATTCTAAAATTTGCCTCAACATCTGCGAGTGAAAGAATTTTAAGAAACTTTCAGTCCTGCCGCAAAACCAGATCATTTCAGATGCTCTCATTCTTAGCAGACTGGAGGAATTACAACCTATCTGATTCATATTGGAGACGATGCGATTCCTATACAATACAACTCTGATCAGGCCGATAAGGCGCTCATTGAAAGCCTCAATGGCACGGTACACTGTTCGAGCATAGTGGGAGTCGGAACCAGTGGTTCGCATCTCCTAGAAGTACCTCTCCTAAAGCAGAGTAGCAAGCGTCGCTGTTAAAGCCTAGATGTAAGCTAATACAACTCGACGCTATAACCAACTGTACGACGGGTCCTAAGCCATCAAGGAACTAAAGTACTTAAAAAGGTAAACAAACTATTTAAATAAACAGCAACGATAGCTTTCGTTAGTCCTTACTCTGATTGTGGTCTGCAAAATGGTCACAAAAAACAAGTAATCAAGAAATGCGGGTGCTATCGTTTAACAAAGGTTATCAAGACGGACTAACCGGATTAAAATCAAGAGATTTACAAATTCGTGAAAGAGTATCCCAATTTATACATTAGCTCAGGCTGGCAGGGACAGTGGCGTTGTAGCAATGGACAAAACTGATTACATAGAAAGAAAAACACGTTGTTATTATAAAGTTCATCGCCTTATGAACTTCTAATTCTGTTTAACTGTTTAATTCTGTTTTTCTGTGAAGTGTATTGTGGTTTAAGAAACCACGATGCACTTCTAAAGAAAAAATCGCCCCCGCTAGACAATTGTTACATAAACGGCTAAAACAACTTAAAATTTGCTCCAAAAAGCTCAAATTTTTCCTAAATTATACTCCTTGTCTTGAATACGTAAACCTAAAAGTTCGCTCAGTCTGTATTATTAGTCCCATTAACTCGACCACATAAAATCTTTAAAAAACTTCTTTCATGAATTCCATCAGACTCATTAGCAGAATTCATTGGTTACAATGTTAAAGGTGACTTTAATTATACTTTATTGGTAACAAAACTCAACAGCAACAGGAAGATTCTAATTGCCCAAAGAAATCAAGCATTCAATATAGTAAATAGTGATTATATAGATCAAACACAATCACAATGACTCAGAAGTCGCAGAAGCCAACACAGGAGTGATTGTCGTTTAGGAAAGAGACGTGTGCTTTAGCCAAGAAGAGATCACCATTTTGTTTTTTTGTTTTTTGAGAGTAACTGCAAGAGCAGACTTGAAATGTATAACCCCCAAAAAAAGCATGCAGTTAGTTTTAACTAATGTATTACTTAATTAAATAATATAACACAATGTTATATACGAGGGGAAAATTTAGAAATAGTTGATTTTTTCAACCTGTTTGATTAAATTTATGCTTCGTAGACTTCCAACGTAAATTCAATATTCTTTCTAGAGATGACGTCGGGTATGCAGAAACATGTTCTTCTTTTGTTGCGTTTGCCGTGAATTATTCTATCAATACCATGAGGAAGCTAAGCTAACTTAGCAATACCTATATATACTTTAGTATTCGCAGTACGACTAACACGAGTTACTTGGATGGCAATTAGGCTGAAGGTCACAATTTCTTTAAGCAAATTTTGACAATTTTACTTTTTCTAAGTACTTTTGTGACGAAGCGCTACGGGAACTCTTGTTTCCAGAGTAACCTAATGCAAGCGATGCTCGGATGCAAGTGAAGCGCTGATCTATACCGCAAATAACTACGCAAACTTAAACTTTACCGACAAATAAGGAGATACCTCTAAATTATGCTGAAGATTGTTGTACGGCGATTTCATTATCTACCCCGCTCCCTAAACAATAAATTAATAAACAAACTTGATACCAATAGCTTCCAAAAATAAGCTTACACCTACTAGAAGGAACTTACGCATGATGTATTTATGACAGCAGTGGCAAGTTTCCAATTGTAACGCTACGATATATTATATTGTCTTATAAGGACAATAGCAAATAGCTTAACCCATTTCATCTGTTTTCGATCCATTTTCTTTGTCAGTCAAAATCATGCTGATCTTTTTAATTCCTATTTTAAACTTGTTGGCGGGTTTACAATTTGATATTCGAAACATTTCTTTCCTCTTGTTGAATAATGTTAAAACTCTTACTTTAAAATTATCGTGAAACATTAAAAATGTTCCACTTATTTTCTATCAGATCTGATCGGAGATCAGGTTTGCTGTTTCAAATTATGTCAACTGCAAGTAAAAACAATTTTGATAATTTTATTTTATTGTTATCACTAGAGGAGACAAAAGCCAGTGAAATCACACCTTTTTTGCAGTGACTCGTGTCTATTTATCTCATAAGAAAGACTTCTTGTTGCCTACTGGTTTCCTCGAGAATTGACAAAACACGACGGTCTAGTCGCTGCAAAACAGGTATGACTTCAGTCGCTTTCGTCCTCTCTAGTTATTAGTAGAGAGGACAAAGGCAGGTGGAATTATTCCTTTTTTGCAGCGACTAGATAGACTCGTGTCTATTCGCCTCATGAGAATGAATTCGTGTTGCCTACTGGTGTTCCCGAAAGTCGACAAAACACGAGTCCATCTAGTCTCTGCGAAAAAGTAATAATTTCATCCGACTTTATCCTCTCTATTTACCACTTTTTGGCAATTTTGGCTCGATGAAGATGTGAATAAAGAATGGAATATTAACTTGAATAGTGAATAAAGAAGACTTTTCTTCGAGCCACGAACCGGTTTCATTAGTTATTTGCTTTGATATATCTGCAGCATTAATAATAAAAAGAAATAATTGATTGAGATAATTGTACGTTGTTTATTAAATTTTAATTTCGTTTCTATGTGGAAACCTGGCGGACTTTGTCAATCCGGTCACCCACGTTTTTCGTTTTTACGCACATTTTTCGTATATTAAAAAAAATGTTAATCTTGTCTAATTTCTTTCTGTAGATGTCTTGAGTTATTAGAAATTATTTCTGAATCGCTGTACCTTCTAAAGCAATGGTGTAGAGGTATTCTTTCCTAATCCACCAGCTATTATGCCTTTCTGTTCTACATATATGGCGCTGACATACTTTAATATGTCGCAGCCTTGTACATATTCCATAATTCATACACAATACTCTCGGATTACCATACGAGATTCAGATTCTATTCATGTTTACATGGGAGATACACCTAAAGAGATGCACGAGATACGTCTTGCCGATAAAATTACTAACTTTACGTCTTATATTCATAAATGTAAACGCTAAGTAAGAAGCAACATCGGTAAGGCCTCTCTTCTAAAGGTTCCTCTCTTGCATAAATACGGTAATAATAGATGAACACATTGTTCCAAGTCCCAACGTTAAGTATTCAGCGTCTTCTCCTTTTCTATTGTATACCTTATACCTTTTTCTTGTTATTTTGGTCTTTATTTCGCTTTAGCTCAAGAATAAAGAATAACTATCGTAGGTACTTAATTACCATTCTTTTGTTTGATGTGTCTAATTGGAAAAATGTAAATTTGTATCCATCAAGCTGCGCGGATATTACTTATGTTTTTTTTTCATCATTCGTCTGTTTTGTTTCCTATACTGTTGCATTCAAATAGCGTCATTCGGAAATATGTAAATCGACGTTATGCGGAGTAAAAGGTGAAGGAAAGGACGCGGTGTAACGATAAATTAGCAGAACACGAAGTACGATGCTTTGTAGTAAAATCCTTATAATTTCTAATTATATTTTCATGTATAAGCCATGATTTTATACCCCCCATGGTGTTATAATTAAGGTGATTCATGAGTAATGAAAAGCTGTGCCGTTGCTTCAAAGCAACGCGGTCATGATGGATTATTCGGTTCTGAGAAACTGTATATTACATAGTTTGTGTTGGAGTGTTACACCCTGTTTAAATTTTAGGTTGCATAAAATCATAACAATACCGTATACAAGGATGTGACTAATTAGCCAATTAGATATAATTTCTACAACAGAAGTAAGCAATTGATCAACTTTAAAATCATTTCTTTTTCAAATATCCTCGGTTGATAACGTATGGAATAAATGATGCTATTTAAAGGTAACACATAACAAGAATACCACCAGATTCCATAGTATGACCTTCGCTATTTTTAATACTTATAAATTGGGCTAACAAAGACACTCATGAAAAATTTCAAGTATTTCTGTGCGTGTTTATGGTATATTTGGACATTCATTTTTCAGCCAATAAAGCCTGTTGCCTATTGGAAACCATGTACATCTTGAAAAACTGTTAGTTCGTTGAAGATTATAATGACACGTATGCATTCTACAAGATCGACCATAAAAGAACATTGCTGTCACGAAAAGCAGCTACTATCAGAAGCAAACGCGAGCAGCGACAACCCAGTTCGTTCTCACTGATGGAACTACTAACTATATCCATGTCCTGACGTTGATCCATTGTTGACGAAGATCTAACTAGTCAATTTAATCCAACTTTCTTAAGCGCATTTTATTGTACGTCTCACACGCGATCTTCTGATTCTTGGTTAAATTCCCTTTAAGTAGAAGAAGGTATAACAAAGAACTTAAATTCATAGAAAGAACATAGCTAGCCAAAGCGGTTACTCTTCTATAGATGTCGATTGTGACGGTGTAACGGTGAAACTTCCTCTTCGCAACATATCGAAAGATCAAGATATGGACGTATGTATCGGTTCGCGTAAGATACTTAAAAAGATCTTCTTGGCAATCCAGATGATAAGCCGAAAGTGGAAGAAAGGCCCGTTAGGTACCAGATTTAAGGAACATATCGGGCGTTATCGCTTCGATAGATTAGATTCGTCAAGCGCAGACCAACACGTCAACGAAACTGGGCATAATATTGAATTAGAAAACTTTGAAATCGATCAAGAATGTAACGGCGCGAGAATTAGGCCTGTATTATCGGGGTAAAGCTTGTTGCATATGTTTTACGTGTCTGGCTAGAATAATAAGAAATCCTTCCGTCTATTTGTCCGAATTCCGTAATTTTTCGCATGTTTCAGTTTTAAGGCACATAAACGGTAAAAGTAGGTACTTGTAAATAATTTTTTTTCGAAAATCTATACTTTCGAAAAAAATTTTATTTACTCTTAGAGGTTTCTCATATCATTAGATCACCGGTTGGCAATGCGGACCCTTCGTATCCACGAAAGTGCCGTCGCTGATCGATTAGTTAAACTTATGCGGCGCGGATGTTACCGACATGTTTGTGTTGTTTACGATACTACGCCACAGTCCTTGTAATCATTATTATTGACAATAGTTGAATCCTCAAAAAATTCTAGACTTTCGGGAATTGATAGTATTCGTACTTAAACACGCGACGGTAATTCTCGAGATGTTGACAATTTAAGAGACCATTCAATTCTTTTGCGGAAACGCTATGGAATAAGCGGCATAGTTTTCCTCGTAACTAAATAAGCGCAAACAGGAAGTGTACACAAGCTAGCATTTTTGATCTTTTATTGTTCTTTGCATACTTTAATTATATCTATATTCTTAAGTCTAACTCTGCCATAAATGGCTTCTTAACAATAAATTATATCAGCGTTCTTTAATAACTGGAAGTAGGCTGTAGGAAGCTACTGATCTAAGTTGTGGTGATCTTCTTAAAATGTAACAAATTTCAAAGTTTCTCAGAAGTTGTGAACATATTAATAGCTTCGATAGTGTATCTGATACGCGTTAAGCTGAGCGATCCCAGGTTCGACGAATCTTCAAAATTGTAAGAATTATATTAATGTAACCTGTTACGTAGGCATCTGCCAGTTAAAACGGCATTAGTGCCTTAGTTTCTGTGGATGTTTCGTCTTCGCTCGTATTTGACAAATTCAGGGCTCTTACTGTCAATGTTCACCAATTGTAATTGTTTTACTAAGTAAACAGTTAAACATTCTGTTTTATTGAGACAAAAGGGATCTGAAGGAGTCTGAAATGTTTCCAGACTAACAAAGTAGCAAGTACTTCTTTTGCAAAATTCAGTTTCATTTCAAAATACAGCTTCCTCATAAACTTACACATTTTCGCAGCGATGCTTCACCCTTTTCAATTCGTCGTTTTAATTCTGCTTTGGTTGCAGGAGAGAGCATCGGTGGATCTAAGTTTTGTCTACAGTTATTAATCGCGCTTAAATTGCTTCAAAAAGCTGTAGATGTGTTCATTAAAACGCATTTTTGGCCAGTGAATGAGCCAGCATAATCCTCAATACGCGATTATCCTAATCTTCAGTTAATAAAAAAAAAAAACACGTTCTTTAGAGATGTCCGCAGCCTCTGTTATCTCTCTAACCTCAATTGAACGGTCGTCTAGCAGCAGTTGGTGAACTTTCTCGATGCTATCGGTAGCGATACGCAGTTGTGAACCAGCTGGAACGTCCATCGTTAACCGAGTTGGTGCCACCACGTTGAAATTCAGCTCCCTAAATGTTCAC
The DNA here is from genome assembly GCA_020654165.1 of Oryctes rhinoceros. NCBI lineage: Eukaryota > Metazoa > Arthropoda > Insecta > Coleoptera > Scarabaeidae > Oryctes > Oryctes rhinoceros. The sequence continues at coordinate 1,959,117 of JAIOKQ010000948.1, forward strand.
CGCGGCAAAAGCTGGTGGAGGGTCCGCTCTAATAACGTCCCCCTTGCCATAAATTTGCGTAGGCGTATTGCCTTCTAAATGCAAAAATTTAATAACGGCTCCATATTCGATTTTTTTAAAGGAAAGACTGATATCGGCTAAGATTAACGACATGTCTGAAATTTTCAAAACCATCCTTCAGGGCATTCGCAATTAGATTACTGAAATAATTTAAACGAATGGAAACCATTTTTGTCTTGAAACTTTTCAGACTGCTCTCGTACGTCTACATTTAAGTACAATAGCGTGCATTTAATCTTAACTCTCTTGCGTCATAGTAGACCGAAAATATTGTCCGCAGGATGTCCTTTGTTTCCAATTATTTCTCGAAACTTTTTTACTAAAGCACGACGGATATGATTATTTTAATATGAATTTGTTTAATGCACAAACACAACGCTAATAAAAATCTTTATTGCGGAAATAAATTTTTATGTCGTATTTCGAGTCAAGTACCACAATAAGCCCAACCACAATAAATAGAATCGTTTTGCATTTAACAGACTCCTGCTTTAGAGCTAATAAAACGTATTGGCTTGTACAACCTGAGACAACTTACATTCGACAACATTCTTCGTTTAGTTTTAGTGTTTATAAGCAATAGAATTAGTCTGCCTGCTTTTTTCTATTCCCTATTTGTAGGTGCAGATAAGATCTATCGCAAGAATCGTATAATACATCTATTGAGCTAAAAAATGTTATATACACAAATATTTAATGTAATTGCACCCAGCTTATGCGCAGCAGAGTCTTGTTACCTCAATTACCATATATAATGATGCATATATCACTAAATTAAACAAACATGAAATGTCCTAATACGTCCGAAATTAAGCTGGACAAACCCAAAAAAGAAACGAGACGATACACTCGACAAAAAAAATCTCATTATTTTATTAATTTAATTATTTTCGCATGTCCGTTTCATTAAGAAGATGTACGCGCTCGAATAAAATTAAGTCCCGCCGGGTGTAATTTTACACAATACTACTAATGACGGCTACACGGATATACGTACATCCAAATGCATAAAAAGAAGGCAAAATCGAATTAGCGCGAATTTAGGTGCGCTGGTCATCGTGAATGCGAACGGATGAATATTTAACGACGAGTAATAAACAATTTCATAAATATTTAGGTTTTTACGTAGCAACCGTCTCTCCCAAAGTCTATCTATTTTTATAGTTTTACTGCGTTCATGCGGGATAATTTGAATAACATCGTTCTGGTATTGTTTCTCCTCTAATGAAGATATGTAAAATGTTGTTTTCCGTCAATTAGTAAATTGCTGCTGCTATGATAATTTGTTGCATATTTTAAATATGGTTATTTAGGTTGGAAACGTTTTTAAAATAAAACGTCTTAGGGATTTCGTGCCTTAAGATGGTGAAGCTAGGCAGCCATATATGCAAAGGTGTTTGACGGTAAGCTAGTGTTGAAGTGTTTGAATGTGTGATTTTTTTATATCATTTATATTTTTACAACTTACATCTTATAACTTGATTCGACACGATTTCCTGAAAAATAGCGATTCTTCTAGTTGAAATAATAGCTTCGTTTGCACAACTGAAATTATGATAAGACTTCTTACGCGTATTTTCAAACTTACGCTTTGCATTGGTATTTCTTTTAAAGTATTCAATCAAAGTTGAAACGAAAATAAGCTCTGAAATGTTAATTTAGCCTAAGTTGATAATTTGTAATAATGCAAATAGGATATTTCTCAATAAAAGAGAAAAACATATCATTCAGCTTCTCACATCATTCTTCCTTTGCATTGAAAGTTTCAATCATATGGGGAGAGAAACAAATGCAGAAACATGTTTTGGTTTAGTTTTATTCTATTAGAACGAAATTAAAGTAACTAAACTTTTCATTAATAATAAAAAGAAAACAAATTAATAATACACAGCTAAGTTAGTTTTGTTTTATTGGAACAAACAAAGTAAATTTTACAAAAGATAATTCATAAGTTCTCTAATAGGTTTGTTATCCTTTAAATTAATGAAATAATGCATTTTCTTAACCTATTTTCGGCCAAGCCCAAAAATAATTCATTTTTTCTTTGTTTCTTGTGCTTTTCTATAAACTCTTCAATTAAAAATATTTTGACCCAATCTTCAAAGAAAAATGTTCTTATGTTTTTTCTTATGTGGCGGGATATAGTAAGTTTTCATTGCTCGAACTGGATTTGTATAAAATAGAAAAAATAGTTATTTTATGCCTTATATTATTGAAAGTCCTACGTTTCTCATTTTACTTTGGCACATTAGTCGAGTTTTTACCTTGATTTTCGATTACCATTAACCGCATCATAATGTAGTATATAAACTCAAATTGGGCAATATTTAACTTATCAACAAGGCGATATAGCTTCCAACCGTTGATGGAAGTTTAGGAAGTTGGTAAACAATGGGTAATAACATTTCTTCCCATTACATCTAACTCTATAGTTTGCCACACCATTATCGTGTAAATTGACTCTTCCCGTACATTTATTGTATTCCGAGATAACTTTTGGTTGAGGAATATACATTTCTTTTTTTTCTTGTTTTCTTTCGTACCTTTTTACACGTTCTTTTTCTTTTTTCTTGCATTAGGTCTCATCGAAGTAAAATTCGTATCATGTGAAAAAAGTTGCCGAAGAAAACTCTGAGGTCCTTGCAGCTTTAACAAATTCAAAACCATCTCTCTCCATCTAAACGATATTTTTATTTTGATTTTAAAGCGTGTGCCTCAGCCTATGGTATAAATTAGAACAGTTAGCCGTCAAAAGAACGCAGATACCACATTTTATAGGGGCGTCTACTAAAATGGGGTATTATCTGTTTCTATTTGTAAAGAGATTGCTTGCAAATACTTCGAACTGTATGAGGCGCTAATGTGGATCAAAGTACGGCCTTAGTTCTGCGAATTTGTCCGTATTATCTATCTTATTATAATGTCTTTGTCGACTAGATGTGAATTCTGATTTATTTTCCAAAATTTACTTGCATTTATGCAAATTTAATAGCACTAATCCATCTGGGCAACAGTGCGATGTCCAGTCAAAAGGAGGATTTCGATGAATTTTTCTAATAATTTTTCTAAGAGCGTACTTATTAGAAAAATTCACAACCATATTTAACATTTCGTCATTTAAAAACATCTAATCTTGTATCTTGTATCCCAATTCAGCTAGTAGCAGCTGAGTCTATTCTTGCGTATAGACAACAATAGAAGTTGCATGTGATTATTTCTACATTACAATTCAATAGTTTTCAACACTTTTATTAATTAAAATGTTAATGGAAATACACATTAATAGCAAAAAAAATTATTTGACCTATTGTGTATACGCGACATTGGCTGGAAATGGGTTATTCTTTGCTCCTTTCGCCTTCGCATTTTTTTTATATTATTCTTTTTCCCAAAAATGTTCAAGTCATTCTGTGGATTATCGTACGGTTACCTATAAATAAGATATTTTTATATTATGGTAATCATCTACATCGTTTTAAGAGATTTTTCAGTCGACACAAAATCTTATCGCAATGTATATTCATGATTCCCAACACAACAATTAATACAATTGCCTGAAATAGATAACAAAGCAAGACATATAACATCGCGATAAAAAATACCTTGTCTTTACTTATTCCTCGGTGCACTGCATCAAAGAATTAAAATATTAATAACGTCAGATATAATGGTAGATTGGATTAGATTACCACCCGACGTTATTCTTCTTTTGATTGTTAGCTCTCTTATTAGATCAATAGCTTTGCCTTTTTGTTGGATTTGAGTGGTTTCTTTACGTATGTTTCGGCGTTTGGGTATTACGAGCCCATTTCTGAGAGCGATAAGCCAGTCAGTGCTGTACACATGCACGGCAGTCTCTTCCTTCACCTGGCTGAATCATATTGCTGCTTCCTTTATCAGGTCCAGATTGCGCACCTACTTCTTGAGTATACAGTGTCCTGTTAGCAGGTCCTCAATTGTTCTAACACACTTCCTGTCTCTGCTTAGTAGATCTGCTGTAAATGTAGAGCTGTGTGCAATCAGAATTTCTTCCACGACTTTTGAGAATTCTTATCTTTCCATTGTTTAATGGTTCTTTTTAATATCGGGTATATTGGAATAGGGAAACTGAAAATTAGCAAAAAACAGTTCTTCAACCTAACCCCTTTAATTATTATTGCATTGTCATAAATAAAAAAAATAGTAACTTTTGTATAAAAGAATGCAGATTGTTCCAAGGAAATTCTCTTCGGCAATTTACTAACCTGCTTCAGCAATATTAGCTCTAATATTTAAGAATTTGTGTGTCGCGTATCAAAATGAACAAATTCGAATTGAGCAGTTATAACATTCTCGACGAAACAAGGAAAATCTCCGAAAATTATTATATTATGAAATGCTAGCATGTGCGTGGATGGTCAAAATTGTATAAACATGGCCAAGAGTCATTGGATAGCTGGTCAACCCGTTGACGCGATCATCGATACTATTGAAAAAGCCATGTGTTTAGTATTAGAAGATGCAAAATTTAAAAAAAAAACGACAATTAGCAACTTTATTCATGTTAAATAACGTCAGAAATCATGAACGCTTTCGCAAATTATTTAAACATGGTCTAGAATCACTGGATAAAGATCCTCGTCTAAGTCTGACTGTTGACGTGGTCACTTCGTGTGTGTGTGTGTGTGTGTGTGATCACACATGCACGATATTACTAAAAAATAAAAAATAAACAAGTCTTTGGTATTGGGGAATACAACATTAAAGGAGAGATTTTGTTGAGAATTTCACGATTTTCAGGATTCTACACGAATACATTGGATCTTCAGGATGGGTTTTCTTTTTGCGCTTTCCAGAGATGAACCAGATTTAATTGTCGATTAATTTATCACCAGAGATGAAACCTGGATGCATCATCTTGATCCTGAATCAAAACAAAAATTGTCGCTGCTTTAATCCTCTCGAGATGTTTAAAATCGTCCCTTTTATGACTAGTTTTTGGAATTAGCAAGGGCTTTTACCGATCATTCGGATAAGGGTGACACGATAACAGAAGAATATCGTACCAGCCTAATGCACCAATGTTTCAGAGATTCGATTGAAATGAAAAGGCAATGTGTCCTGTTGCTCCGCAACAGGGCACCAGTTCACAAGTCAAGTCTTTCGAAAGTTGCCGTTGCTAAATGTAGCTTCACACAAGTTGGGCATCTATCCAGATCTAGCTACCTATGACTATTTTCTACCTCCATGTCCCAAAAGAATACCAAGGGGTACAAAATTTACGTACGTTGATGATCTTATAGGCGGTTGTTGAGAAGATACAATAAGTACAAAGTAATAATAGAAAAGGATGCTTTACGTTGCGTTTAGCGTTATACAAAGGAATAGGAATCTAATACCTCATAAAAGGAAACCGTCTCCCAACCTATTGCAGACCTATAAATTAACATCCGTTTTGTTATGCTCTGAAATGCTATTTACAAGTACGAAAGTTAATACGTTCCTTAAATTTCAATGACTATATTGGACCTAACATTAAGACAAATTCCAATTTTAAACTAGCATCTTAAACACTATAATTCCCAACGCAGAGGTTTTCACGAGTATTATCGTAGGATAACATCGCAACAATTTTACGCCAGACACGACGATCAAAATGGTTATTTCGAAACCACAACTGCGTTAACAAACAAAGCCAAAATTTTGAGCCGAGTTACGCAATATCTCGTAAAAAGCGAACCGTGTTATCCACAAACGCAATCACACAACGGAACCTTCTACTTACGTCCGTTACGTAATCAAACCCTTGACAACTTCGAGCAAAACATTTGACGTTAGTTTTGTGTTCGTATCTACAAAAGTTCTCGCCACTACGCAACCGTCAATTACATCGAAAACCTGACGATTCTGCCGAGAGCGTCCGATCCTTTATCCTTCCTAAAGGTGTATTCCACACCGCGCATTAGGAATTAAAGACTCTCTTTGATCAATTCGAAAGCATGCTGAAAGCTCGACAATACGAATTAAAGGATTATTTTATTTTCAAAAAACTCCGTCAGACGGTCCCCGCGTATTGTCGGTCGTTTAACGTGAACATAATATTTATACGCCTTCGTTTTAATTTAACGTTTCCTTTCAATAGAAGTATCGACGTTACAATCGCTGCTAAGTTCATTGAGTTGGCGGATAAAAAGCTATATTAATAGATTCGGATAGGATGATGCTGTTGGCGTAAAGGAGTTCGTTCGTTGATGAATGTATGTTGTAATGATCTCGTCCATTATCAACGTAAGAGAGCTTGCACGAATAACAACGATGGCTTATCGTACCCGAACATGTTATTACGTTTGTGTAAAAAAATCTGGCAGTCAAATGCATTATTTCTACAAGGAATACATAAAAATTGCTTAAATTTGTTGTATTTAAAAGCAATACTTTTGATTCGATAAATACTGAGTATATTTGAAATTATTTTAATACGTCTAAAAGGTACCATATATTTAGCAAGCAAGCATCTCCTACCTTTTTGTCAACCTTATTAGTTTTAAGTCTACGAAGCAGAAAACAGAAAATTTCATATACGTAATCTACAGCATCCCTTTCTGCGTTTACATTCACCAATCGACGTCATGCAACCTCGTGGAAGGTTTTCTAATTTTTACCACCTCCTGGCAATTGCTTCACTTCCTGCATAATAACAATGAAATAACAGTCAACAATGAAAATTCAGTCGATATTCGACAAACACGTTTCTTCGAGGTGCTCCTAACGTTTGCTACCCTTTTAGCCTTAATTAGATGCTCGTCTAACACCATTTGTTGAACTTTTCCGTTGTCGGAAGCGGTCTGCAACCACTGTTCACCTGTTGTTGAACAACGGTTCCAATTTTGGTCGTCCGGAAGGTTCATCGCTAACCACCCTTATACGAACAAGTTTAAATTCAGCTAACCACTATGCAAAATGATGGTTCAAAATCAACGTAAACAACGTTCGTATCGGTTTTATTTGTGTTGGCGTATTGGGTTTTAATCGCAACAACTTAATGACTGCTCCATATTCGATTTTCTTCATATTTACAGGAGCACCAACGTCTACTGGCACAAACCATCGTTAAACAACCAACATGGCTGAAATTTTCAACATCTTTGCAATTATATTAACAGGATACTTTTAACGAGTAACGACACCTTCATATCGAAGATTGTAAACTAACATGACTAAGAGCTTTTCTCGGTCCTCACGATTAAAGATTAAATTATACTAGCATAGCTTTCCATTGCATCTGTTCTACTGCACAAGGTAGGACTTCACTGACAACCGTTAGACTTTGTTCTTTTGTGAACTGGACTAGTGCATAGTTCATAGATAGGCCAATAGAAAGCTACCTTTTAAACAACGTGACATGACCATAATTAACATTTGTTTAGAACAACATGGAAACCATATGAGTTCATTGAACACTACGTACTGCTTAGCATTTCTGTGTTAATAATAAACTTATTTCATGTTATTTGCACCATTGCTATGTTTGAGCTACATTACATAATAACACCAGTCGTCTCACTATGAGGCTGATATAACTTCACATTAGAGAGATACTGCGCTCTAAACATGATGATCATATTTGCTAGAGTATCTACGAAAAGTTTAAGCAATTACACCATCGCGATAAAATTATAGGTCAATTAGAAACGCGTCTTTTTAGCTGCCTTTAACAGACCGTGACTTCTGTTTTGTCCAGTTCACTTGATCTTCGGCGACTCTTCAACTGTTTTCACTTCCCTTCCTATTTTATTTCAATTTTATCGGCTTTTCATTCGGTAATGAAACAATTGCACGTCAACATTTGATGGTGTACTTCTATACAGCAGAGATCCATGTAACACAACACGCACAGGCCCTAACCACTAAGAGCGGTTTAGGACTCTCGACACGATTTATCTGCGGCACTTCATCAATTCTCTTATCACTTTCGAATCTTTCCCGAGTACCGCATAGAGTCAGCAGCAGTCGTACGATGTACTTCAAAGTCTTCACGTACGTACGTACTTCATTGACCGCATATGCGGCAAGAGTTCTTGAGCGGCCACGTCGTAGGTTATAATACATTGTTCAAAGGATCTGCAACGCGAGCGCGGGACATGTAACAGTTGGCACACTTGTGCAATCCGTTGCAGTGGCACTTGACCGGGCACTTGTGGTCGGTACAGCAGAGACGTTTGTTTCTTTCGAACGCTGATGAATAGTGTTTGTTATCTAGATGCGATTTTCATTATTTCGACGCTGTAATTATTCTATTATCGTACTTGTGCGATATTGAGGATTGTGCTCGGTACGCCGAGAGGAATTTGTCAATTGGCGAATTTATTCATTAAACGTTAAAATACATACAAAATACGCATCAGCAGGATTTGAATCAAGTCAATGAAATTCAAAGGGTCGAACAGCATTAATTTTAAGAATGGACGTGTTTGCGCTAAACAGCCGGAGGAAAATATAAATTTTGTCTAGACGAGTCGGAAGACATTGGCACATTATTCAGGTACTATAAGTACTGAATTGTTACAAAGTGTCCCGTTTCACATAACATGGTGGAACGAGCTACTAAATTCGAGCGGTTCAGCTTCGAGGAAATTTATGGGCGAACGTCTATTAACTGTAAAATCTAATCCATTTACATACGTTTATGCAGTAAAAGCTATATAGGTGCACGGGAGGCCTTCGGTAAATCGCAGAAACATTTTTTATAGCGCAAAAGCTATTTATCGGAAAAATTCCTTTGCACTGGCTCCACCTGGCGAACGTACGGTTAAACGAAGTAAAGAAATTTTGTAATATCGATATTATTTACCTAACTTTGCGTTAGTCAGATAGAACTCGGAAAGCCGTAGGATCAATATCAAAGTAGCGTCCATGAAGGTAATTTGAAAGTAGTTCGGTATTGTTGAAACTTAGAATGGTCCAAGGTTTCTCAAAAAGAAAACAAGAAAAAAGATCTTATGTAGGATATGAGAAACGACAAAACCTTCTACCGTAATTTAGATCATTTCTACGTGTAATTCCATTGCGAAAGATTAAAACGCTGATACGTGTCATTCTTTCCGTAAGCGCTTACGTACAAACATTTCTGAATCGTCATTTTGCCGTTTCTTGTACACGAACCAAAATGACCGACCTCACTGTTCTGCATCCGCCGAGCATGACTTCTTTTGTTTTTATCTAATAACAATTGACACGCTACCGGCTTTCGTTTTTCAGAGGCTGCGTGCGAACCGAATAGGAACAAAACGACGTACTCGAGGAACGAATATCTTCTCTCTCTCTGCGCCCGTGTGTGTGCGTACACGGCAATCCTCTATACCCGTTCCTCATTAAGATCTGTCACATAATGATAGCCATCCACGATGGAGCGACGACGAGAAGGAATTAGAACGGATTTTGTCTCTTCGGAGGGTATATGTATTGTACAGTACTGTGAATATGTTCCTGATTGAATTTATACATTTCTTATTTGTATTTTACAACGTTCTGCAGGCGCAATAAACGCTTGAAGAGAGTAGAAGAAACTGAAATTGAAGCAAAGGTATCTTTTTATCGAAAACTAAATTCATCGAAATGGTTAAAATGGTCAGTTACACAAGGCAGTTGTTAAAACAGCTGGAGAAAGCTGATTTTCAGCAAAATAAATTTTAAATTTGGTTAGTCGTTGAATACGTTCTTCGTTTGCTTCTAGAGCAACTATTTCCCTCGCGAGTCCTTACAACTGCATTCGTTCATCTTCCCGTACTTTTGATGAGGTTTTCGCTCAGTTCTTGATCTGTTCCGTTCAACGCGCCTCTTGTTTGCTCTCTTGCTGATACTTGCTCGATCGGATTCAGGTTAGCGAAATACGCTGGTTAATTCATTGTTGTTACACTCATTCGGTTCAAATAAAGAGTGGGTAGCATATAGGCGTGCATTATCCCGCATTAGACTAAAATTTGTTGATGTTCAGGACCAAATTCTAGACGCGCCATGCGAATAATTCTTTGGAGTCTGTAGGCTTTTATTGACATAGAACTAACTTCTTTAGGTCTTGTTGTTAAAAGCTTCTAGATATAGACCACACTAAAAAATACACTAAATTTCCAATCTGTTCGTTTAATTTTGCCGGTATGTGTAGATGATCGAATATCTAATTGGTCTTACAAACGGAATCGTTTTGTTTGTTATTGTATCACAGTTTATCGCTATTCTCTGTTCTTTCGAATAAATTAGATGCAATAAGAATAATTTATTCGTTTGTGATCTTATAAATTGCAACCTGCGTGCAATTAAACGTCTCTAAGAAAAAGCAATCCTCGAAATGTGTAGTTCGAGCTTATTCGACTTTTGCCCGTCTTCGCTAAAGCAAGCCTTAATGAGATGGGAAAATTTGAAACGACATACGGTAACCTTGCCAAGTTGGAAGTTCGCTAGCGAAAGAAATGCACGTAAAAGACCGAGGAGCATCCCGCTGCGAGTCCTTGAAAAATTCCTTATAAAAGGGAACGTAAATTGGTCCACAGTGAAGAGAATGTTGAAGAGTCATCCTTATCACATTTTATACGTTTGTGCTAGGCAACTTTCCGCAAAATATGTTACATTCAATGGATACAGAGAGAGAACCCCAACAAATTTTCAGTTTTCAATTCTACGCTGAAAAAACTTCTTTATTCAGAAAAGCTATCACTCATCACCATAACAATCCTCACGGCTCATTGTATGACCATCATCAACATCAATTATCTGATAATACGGACGCCGTAATTGTTGGAGATCGGTAACAGATCCGCATCTTTCGTCCATAAGATGGAATGAAGAAGTACATCGCTATTTCGTTGAAGAAAAACGAATAATCCAAATGTATCTTATGGTAGCTATCGCTCCAAAAGTTCTTTAAACGATACGTATCTAAATCGGTAATTAAGTCGAGAAGGCCAACAAAGATTGCGAGTAGAATATTTTCAAATGATTATAAATTTTAATAACAATGCCTTAATCTTCGTATGGTGATTTTACTTCTTTAATGTGGTAACATATTATTTCTGAAACGAAAGCAAGTATTTCATATAAAGACTTAGCGGTCGGAAACACGTTCACACTGCTGTATGTATGTATTTGTGCGCGCACGAAGGTCTGCCATGGAACCTCGCGCGGAACATATAGACGCGCCGTAATGTCTACGGGGGACATCATCTCGTATCGCCATATTAGCAATGATGCACGCGATTGTCTTCGTACGTGTGTGCCTATTTAGTAGAAAGAGCTTGCAGGTGGTAGCGCATGTTCGAAAGACAAGTTACTGATTCCAAGTCGATGGGTTTTGTCGGTTTTGGTTTTTGAGATGACGACAGTTAGCTCTGTGCAATTGAATTCTGTTTAATGTCGCTTAACGAATCATGGAAATTACAACCTTTAACAGGCATATTGAAAATGCAGTTTGCGGCGCTGTTAGGAAGCACAAGAATATATAAAATAATAAGAAAATAACTTAAGCACACTATAATAGTAATAAGAGATGTCGAAGAACAAAAACAAAATTTTTAGAAGATTGCATCAACTAAACAAGTAACATAGATAAACCAGAAATATCATAGTCAAGATTACATTATATTAAAGTTATTGTTGGAACTATCTTTTCCGCTTTTAATTATTTATTTCTTCGTCAACAATAACGCATCGTGAGCTTCGATTAAAGAGGCCTAATAAACTACATGATGAGGCTATGATTAAACTAGCCAATAAAGCTAACCATCTCATCTCCCAAGCAATAGAAAGGAATTTCGTCCCCAAAGCTTTAAGAATTAGATTCAAAGGAATCAAATGGGAATTATTTTTTAAAGAACATCGTGCGTACTAGTTGGGAGAAGAATAAATTTCCGTATAACAATTAAAAAAAAAAGACGGCTCAAACTACAGTGATAATAGTTGATGCAAGTCATTGGGTAACTAACACAACGAAGTCATGAGTCATGAGAGCAGCAGTGCGATAGAACCAAGAGCTAATTAAAAGTTAGCGCCAAACACACAGACTCAGCAAAAATAGGATTCCATAAACCCAATAAATAAGGAAATAGTTGCTTTAAACTCTAAGAAACCACGAGCTTGCCGAAGAAGCCAACCATCTCACCTATTTTACAAAGCAAAAGAAAAGAACATCGTTCCAAAAAGCCTGCCCAAAAAGGCAAGGAAAAGAATACATTTCCTTATAAAAAAAACAAGAACCTGCTGAAGCTGCAATATGCACAGTTAAGGAAATGTAAATTTGTCTTCACTTCTTTTATCGTAATTATGAAAAGAACCATGCCCTATGAGAGTGCTTGTATTACACTTGACAAAGACAAATATTTCAAAAATATCTTTAAAATTTCTTTACATGAAATATATACCTACTAGCAGCCATTATATTTCTCACTGCCGTCTTTTGAAATATGGATATAAACAGGTGATAGCAGGAAATCATAATATTTCGTCCAACAGGATTCTTTTAAACGGTAAAAAGGAAACCGTACAGACGATAGCCTCATTTCTAAGTATTTTACGCGCGTCGATAGTTTAAACTGCGAAACTATTTTCTTTTGAAAAGACCTAAAAACTTTACGTTTTATACTTGTTCAATCAATCTAAAGCAAATGACTTTCATTGTTTCCATTAGTTCCTTTCAGGTGTAAAGCAGACAAACGAGGTTTTACTTTTATCAAGATGCATCCGTTATTTGGTACAGCTAATCAAATTTTCCACTAATTTTTGCTTTTTTGTCACAAATTGCATAAATTATTAAATATAATGAACAAAAGCGGTCCCAACGCGGAAATTGAACCATAACGCCACTTGTTAGTTCCAAATCTATCTGAAAATTCTCCGTTACTTAAACTAGATCCCAAAGATTGAACTTAAGACAATCTGATTTGTTCAATAATAGTGATTGACCGGCCAAATCGTAAGCTTTGCTTAGATCTATAGAGAATCCAGCGTATCTGTCCAGCACATCTTTCATTGTGACCGTCATACAGAACATTAGGAAGCTGTATAATCGCAGTATATAGTAACACAACCATTGTCAATGGCTAACTTATTTCTACCACCGGGATCTGCAAAGTTTGAGCAATATTCATTAAAACAATTACCAACATCTTTCGGTCTGTTTAAGACACAATCATCCACAATATTCTATCTGATTAATTGAATTTTAAGTATCATCCGAATCATTCAAGCTATTATTTATTACCTGCTAAGTGGCCTTGCTTGTACTGTTCGCGTAATTAAATAAACATTTGGCGTTTTGAATAACTATTTTTTTTTTTGTAATTAAAGTCATCTTCGTTTTTCATATCTATAGCTTTTTTGCGTGGATTTACAAAGGCCTTGGAAGACTTGTAAATACAAAGCGTTATTCATAACTTCCTGCAACTTGATTTACGTATCAACGTCGATGGAAAAGCCATGTCCTCACGGTACTAGATGGTAGTTATAAATTTTTTAAACGTTTTGTAATGGTGCATTTTTAATTGTAGTGCATTAACACTTCTTCGTTAATAATACCGCGCATTGAGCTCAAGCATACATACATATGTTATCCATTTGCTATCGCACCTATCTTGTTTAGTATTTTAGAATTTTCACTAGACAATGATAGAGAATCATTAACAATAGCGATAATAAATTACATTACATTACAATCAGAAATTCAAAGCAAGATACACAAACATTGAAGAAATAAATGGGAAACTATTTGAAATAAAAATAATCTAAATAATCTAAAACCATAGTAAAACAAACGAAGAGCTAATTGATCAATTCTTAATTAAGTCACCAAGCAACGATATCCAACCGCTAATTAACACGAAGACATCTCGGTATTCTTCTCATTACATAGAAAGATGCAAAGGTAGATTATAAGCTAATTATTTTACATATAAATAAATTAAGTTGTACGTTGGCCGTATATAAAACACCATAGTTTGCGCATCGACATGTACATATAGAGACGAAACGAATTCCATTAGAAGCTGTGATGTCCAACACGGTACATTGCTTTAGTTAAACTCTAATTATTCCAGCTCAATTACAGTTAATTTAAGCAGAAGACTGTAAAACACCACTTTACTCGCCTATCGACAGAACTGGAAAAAAAAAAAGACGGAACCTAAGTCGCTTGCAGGAGTCGTCGTGAACAACCCAGAAGATCTCTTGGAGAAGAGAGCCAGCTGGATATGTACAATGGCGGACATTTTATTTTCATAAACTTCATGGTAAGAAGCAGCGGCTTCTCCTTACTTCCTGAAAACTAATTTGGTTTCTACGCTTTTTTCAATTGTTATTTCTTCCAAATTTAACACACACAGATGTAAATTAAAAAGTCCCCAAAAGTATCTAGCATGTCCCATTAAATTTAAGTAAAAAAAGTTGATGGCGCTTCCGATCAAAACGGAAATATAGTAACAACGAAAAATAGGAACTCAGATGCATTATGCACACTTCCTCACAAAGTTTCATCAATTTCATCGTTTCCGTTTTAGAACCATTTGGCTAGTCCCGCACCTTACTCCAACTAACTAACCGTCGGAAGACGGAAGAAACTAACCGTCACGCCCATCTTTTAACGTTCATAAACCATTGTCCACCAGTGTATTCTGGATGGAAGTAATACCAAGTGGTCGAAGAATATCCTTCGCGGTGCGTACGGAGTTCGCACCGCATACTTCGACATTTTTCACGGTCACATAAAAGAGTTCACTTCTTTTGAACGCCGCTACCTATATGCCGCTCGCACCGGCGACATTTTATTATCAAATAAGAGACCGAGATGCGCGGTTTATAGGTTCAGATTAATCGGCGCGGTGAGACGACGACGCGGGGAATTTTTACCATGTTTGGCCGGCCGCAAAACGTTTGAAAATACGTTCGGAATTGCGCGCGGGGTTCTTCCAAGTAAACATTGGATGTTGCATGCATATCTATAGTTACTCGGTCGCGTACATACGTCCATATGCGTCAAGATGTATGCGTTTATTAGGCAGCTAGTGATAGCAAGAAAGAGAGATGCAAACAATCGCGCAGAAGACACGTATAACCTAGATTTAATACGGTGCCGATTTACCGTGTACAATGCAAAACTCCTGATGTTTAGAAGGAGACATGTACTTCTGCATTGTCATGTAAAAAATGTTAAAGAACCATTCTTTTGCAGCGACCAAACGGGCTAGTTTTACTGAAACCGTCTTTAGAGTGTAATTAACAAGCTTTGCGTAAGATATGGCGCCAATTCTGAAAGCATAGATTATTTCTTCAATGCTCCGGAAATACCGACAGAATAAAAATAATAAAACGGTCAGTTTTCAGCAGTTTCAGTTTGAACATTTATTAAGTTCAAGATACCACGTTTCTACATTAACTTTTGTATTTATCAAGCAATAGAACGATTCATAATTTTTCATAAAACTGAAGCAAATAAACGAGTATGTAGCAGAAAGTAAAGATTCTTTTTTACGTTCTTTGCAGAATTTTTCCGATTATAATATTTAAGGAACAGTTCTTTCGATACCCAAACTAAGAGATAAGTTTGGAGCACGCAACAGTTCTAAATGCTAGTGATCCGGCACATAGCTTTATTACAGCAACAGGTAATAGTTCTGTATAACTATCCATATTCGCTATTTATTTTAAGCTATTTCTTCTTCAGATGGCAAATTGTATTTACGATTCATTGCAACACATAGGAGACAAAATGATATTTGGGCATTTCGTTTTCTGAATATGTCCATACGATGGACAATGAAATGTTCAATTTGAAGCTATTCAATATGTCTACAACGTTGGAAATTTTGAATGTTATCTAGGGCTATCGACGTTGCTTTTAAAATGTTTACAAAATCATCAGCCGCTCTCTTTAACCATGTATTCGATATATTCTCGTACACAACGAAGTCCATATTTTAAAATAAAATATTTTAAAATATTTCACTTTTTCAAATATTTTACGTAACAGTATTTTCGACCGTATTTTTCTCGATGGAAGTGTGTATCTAGATCTTAACATTTCTTTGACTATAACTACGTACTTCTGGATGTCCGACACATTTTCACATCTAAAGCTAAAGTTTGTCACAAATATTGTCGTAATTATTTACTCATCAAGTTCTTGTTTCATGTTAGCGTAGATGTTCGCACAACAAAACATCTTAAGCTACAAACCTTCCACAGAAGATATTAGAACAGCTATAGGCAGTAGTAGGCCTAACTACCAAATCACTACCATAAGACCTCACACAAACGGAGATCTCTGCTTTGGACTTGTACGTTATAGAGAACCTCTAGACACAAAAAACACGTTACATTGCGATGGGTCCGAAGCCATCAAGGGATTGAAGACGATGAAGGGGCAGACAAGCTGTATTAACTCGTTCTATGGCCTGCAAGAAAGCCACATAAAACAAGTGAAAGGACAAACAGACTAAAGCGCAAACTCGCTTAAGACAGTAAAAATAGTGCTATCGTTCAGCAAAGGGGACCTTAGATTACTGACGTGATTTCTAACAGATCGTGCAGCCCTAAAATATCACCTATTCTGCCTAGGAAAAAAATTATGAAGATTAAATCTGTCGTTTATGCCTAGAAGATCTGAAAGCGGCAGGACACAAGACATCTACTGAACTGAAAGATAAAGATCCTTCAGTAACATTAAGGTATATTGACAGCTTTCGCCTACTTTAACACGTAAAGGCACTTTATTACAATAGATCTATTATGGTCCCGGTCAGTAAAGGTACTTATGCCATTGGCCTATGATACTAATACTAATACCAACATTTCACAGGTTTAATGATCTGGCCTGATGAAATAATCGATGAGAGATGACGGAATCAGATTCGCTAAAAATCAAATTCGAATCAAACTTCGAAATTCTCACTTTTAACAAAATTATGGAAATAGTCCTTAAAACAGCAATAACGAAACATTCAAAAGAACATTGACGGAGTACCCAAAAATTTTTTTAACTAAGAAGATAAGAAAATCCTAGCAAATTTTATATTTCTCCAATGTTCAACATTAACATTTAAATATATCACTCATCAACTTTAACGCCATCATGATAACGAACTTCTTTTTAAAGAGAGTAGGTGCTTATATTGGTGCCACTTTCAAACTAGCATTACATTTGAAAAAGTGACTATGTCGTGAAAATTCTTTTGGAAGAAGTACCGCTAACTTTGTGAAAAGAAAAATTATTATTTGCTTGTTTAATCGTTTTACCATCTTTTCAATCAAATAAGTTACTTAAATACACGCTGTATATTGTATTCACCGAGAAAGTAAATTATTTTTGTTAAAATTTAATGTGTATCACTTACCAGCTTTTGTTGATGACAAAGCTGAAAGTAACAGAATATTTCAAGAAATATTTGATTGTTCTTGTTCATTTTAACGGGATTTATTTCTAGATTTCGTAATGCCTTTCTAAGCGTCGAATTAATCCTTGATTCCTTTATTATATTCTTTTACGTATGTAAAACTCTTATTCTTGTTCCTTTCTTACTCATTTTTTCAGTAAAATGCTGCTATATCCTATCCATATTTCTACCATTCATGGAAATTTTAACACGAGTATTGTAACTATTGGATAATAGAATGTAAATGCAATTCCTTCAAACTCAAAACAAAAATTACATGTTTTGAGCAGTTTTGAATAAGGATAGTTTAAGCAAACGCACGTGAACGCCTAAAATACGTTTCCTTGGGTGTTACTATAAATCTTGTTTTCGTTATCGTTTATAAAAGAGAAAGGTTTATTAAAAGAACAATAGCACCAACAAATCTTTTAAGTTCAAAAATGAAAGAAACGTGGTTTATTTGATTTCTTTTAATCAATAATTTTTGATTTTTTAAAAATAAGCAATGATTTCTGCCAACACTGCTTCGGTAGAAAAGTTTCATATCAAATATTAAATTAACTGTTTGTACTCAAGCGTCCAAGATCCTTCGGATCTTTATCAAGTTTGCATCATCTAATTTTAAGTTTTCACCTTTCCCTTTTTAACTGTTACATGCTTAACTTAATTTCCGTAAGAAATTTCTACTCCCATTCCTCAAAATAACGTCCATATTTCCTTTGCAAATGTAATCATTATTCAATACTTACACCAACCTGTAATTTCTCCCAAATTATTTTGATCAGTTGATATTTACATACATTATACGTACACAACGCGATATACATACATACATCTATCAGCTTGTTACGTAAGTAATACGATAAATACATAAATACACAGAATGCATAAATATAAGGCGAATACATAAGGGCGCATGTAATATAGAAAAAGAGAAAAGACGACAGCCACCGTCGCACGTACATTCTTCCATTTTAGCGGAAGCACTAAAGTTCGAAAACTCGCTCCACTTCCGGTCGGAACTTTTCACCCTTCGCCGCTTCTATTGGTAGAGGGCGCGCAGGCGCAGGTAGGACGCGCTTAAGGGTGGCGAGGGTACGGTGACGGCCGGGGACGTCGTACCCTGGTAATTCGGATGGTGTAGCGTCGCACATGGGACAGGTTACGTTGCCGTCGACGTCGTTTCGCTCCCCCTTCCCGTCGCGTGCGCCGGACGCACCCCTTCCCTCTTCTATGATCAATATTTCAATGCATGCGCTCTTTTCATAATGCTTTGCACGGACGACGAGACCTTACTCACCCCCTATGTTGTTCGTGAGGATGATTTTCGTATGTAATATGTAATGTATGTAAATTAAGTAAAACAAATAAATCTTTATTTCAGCAGCTACGAAGGCCTCGAAAGTGTTTTTTTTTTGGTTATTCCGCGAGGCCACTAAATTATTTTAATTGATTGAGCAATATTAAACCCGCATTTTTCAACAGCTGGAGTAAAAAAAAATAAAATTAGTGACGCAAGTATTTATCGTATTGTCTTATGTACTTTCAAAGATTGCGGATACAAAACGCGTTAAACTGAGGCAGCTACAAAGACAAAATTAAAGAAAATTGTTCTTATATAAAGATATGTACATAATATCGATAATTGAACGATACGTTGGAGAATACCAGGATAAAAGGTATTTATGAAATATATCCTTATTTGACGACACTGAACACTCGTTTCTTAATGTAACGGCTGCTTAAATAAAATACATCACGTCAATGTCAAGGTGGCCGAAAGTATTGCAGAGCATCACAAAGGAAGAATTCATAAGCGCATTTCTGTTCGACTTCGACACGTATAAAAGCTCATGTTTTGGCAGTGTGCTCCGTAGCGCAGCTATAAACGTATAGGACGAAGAATCGGACGAATCACACTCATTCGTTAGGAGATTAACACATATTAAAATATATAGTAGCGGCGTAATTATTTAGTCCATTAAACGTTCAGGACTTAATCGCTTTTTACTTAATTCTGCCAAACATTGCATTAAATTCTTCCATTGCTTACAGTTATACGGATATTCCCGGGAGTACTCTTGTAGTCAGTATTTCCGTATACAATGGCTGTTTGAAATGTGCAAAAGCAAAAGCAAAGGTTGAAAGCAGTCTGCTGGTCTTAATGGAAATTTATCTAGCTTTCGAAACATAGCTTAAGCATATGTTTAAGCTATGCTGTAAGCTATAGCATATGTTTGGATTTCGTTCCTCCTTCAAGCATTATCACTTATTTGTCGGGTGAGATAGAATCTGCTCGTTGGCTTGACTCAAAACTTGTAGGTCCAACATTAAATCCCTGAAATTTTCAGATGTTAGAGAATATACATTTAGATGCTAAATTCAAATTCTAGCAGCACATTACCAATTAACTATATGGCTTTGAAAGCTTTACTTATATCCTCGTACGTATAGAGACATATAGGAAGCACTTATCCGACTTTCTGGTCTCCTCGAAATTAAATCTTTGCATTATTATGTATAGTCCCTGCCTTGTTTCCTCATATAAAATTGATGTCCTTGTTGCTGGAAGTAAGTAGATCATTCTATCCTAAATGTCTACATTGTTAACGCAGTATCTTTAAAAGCAAACGTACTTTAAATATTTGAAAGATTATCTTCCTTGTCACTTCTTTCAAGCAGAAGGACAATTGGATACTGCCAGTGAAAGGTATTTAATCTTCCACTGATAATACCGCGAAAAGCGCAAAAAAACAGGGAAGTCTATTGTAAAGTAGATCTACCGCTTCTTTTTGATAAAGCATTATCATGTGCGTTTCGAGAACGTTCTGATGATCTCTATCTTAACTATTAGCAGCGGTTATATCTTGAAAATATGAATGTTATTGACAATAGCAGATCATTCCATTTCGCGTTTATTTGAAGCCTTGCAAGAGGTTACTGACATGCTAAATATTTAAAAAGTACGGCCTTTACGGGAGCTTGAGTACGAGCGCAATTCTTTCACCGCAAAGAATCTCGAAAAACGGACGTTATAGGGCCCAACTATGGCTATATTAATTCGCAGCCATGCAATTCGGATTTGATCGCGACAAATGTGTACGCGCAAGACGCTTGCGGCACAATAACCTCGTTACTCTGCGGTAGAACTTGAGCTGTTAAGGAGTCGAAGGAAATCAAAAGGCAGATAAACTGGCCAAATATGCGAGAAGAATCGCAAAGCATCGTACTGGGGAGATTGAGAGAAAGTACTGATATTAGGCACGCCGATAACAGTAAAAATAAAAGTATTCCGCAAAGGAGGCTTCAAATTAGCGACGGGATTTTTAAGAAGCTATGTAGCTCTAAAATATCAATTATTTAAACTAGGAAAAGCCGAAGATCAATGATCTTCGGCTTCTTTGATACGGGCCTCCAGCTATTTTAACAGTCTCAAGCCCAGACGAATGGAAGCAGCGATCAGAGCTAGAGGAGGATCTACACGTTATTGGATTCTCCTCATTTATACCATTTTCATTACATTTGGCGTGATTCTTTCCTTTTGTTACTTGCCATGTTTTCTCCTGATGATTCTAAATCTTTCCGCGAGTTACGAATGTATCACAAGTGATGTATTGTTTGGAAATCGAGCGTACAAGAACGTTAATTTCGCTAACTTAACGTGTAAAATCAGCCACAAACACTCAATTCAAGTTATATATATATACGCGTACCTCGCTTCTGCCTATTCTCTCCTTTTATCTCATAGATTAACTCGTAGTTGTTATTATTATCGTTTTAAGAACTATACTTATTTTGCATCTTGGTCGAAGATTAAAAAGCAAAATAAAATTATCCGTATTTTAATTGGGACGGTGCACGAAATCTACCCGAATGCTATATAATTTTCTCTCCACCATATAATAGTAATAAGAAAAGAAATAAGTATCATTCGCCTTCACGAGGTCGCGGCCGTCGCAAGAGAGCTGGAAAGCCAGCTCTCGGGCTGCTTAATAATCTATATTTTGTCGGGCAAAAGTGGTGTCATTAGAAAAAGGTCCGTCCTGATGGCGAGCAGAAACAGAGACGGCAACGAAAAATAACACACACACAAATACAGATAAAAAAAAATAATAAAGAAAGAAGGAAAGAAACGAGAAGGCCGCACATTAACCGAAGAGTCAGACGGTCCTTTTCCGAGAGCACATACTCGTATATATGTATCATTGCTGGAGATGCCAAGCTCCTCTCCTACGTTCGGTTCGTGAAATGATTATAATTATGTATCCTAAGTTCGGCAGACGCCCGCCTACGGCGCCACATGCTTTTCTACCCGGAATATCCGACGGATGAGAAAGAACAACGGAGACCAAGCGAGAAAGAGCAGTCGATGGGTTTCGAACCGATATAGGGGGAGCGAGAACGATGAGTTGATGAGTAGTTTTTCTGAATGGATTTCTCCGACGTAATGCCTTTTCCGACTGCTCCGGTACACCCGGCTCTGGCGCTGAATGGAATCAAATTAGGGTGTGTATCTGCTCCGGCGTTGTCGCAAGGGTTGCGAGAGAAGCAACCGCGTACGCGACGAGAAGAAACGACGGTGACAATAACGATGTTGGGAGGCAAAAGGCAATGCTGTAATTATCATTAAAATTAATTGTTCGATGAAGGTGTCCCCGTCGTCGAAGAATATCTACTGAAGAGGCTCCGCAAATATTAAAATTCCGTTGCTGCATCGGTTTAAAAGTTATAAATAAAGATTTTGTTTATTTTTTGCGTGTTTCACTTGTTTGATGATTATATTTTTTGAGATAAAGTCGTTTGTTGAAGGAGAGAAACGAATGAAATCTTTTGTGTCTCTTCTTTATTTTATTTCTGCGACGTTTCGTTTGATGGACGTTAGCTTATTGTACTCACAAACTGCACCTCACGTAGACACATGTATTAAATAATCCTTTCCTAAATGTTTCATCTTGAAAAAAAAAACGACGAGAATTGTTTTACGCAGATATTTATTTTACTAACTTCTAAGTCCTAGATTCAAGCAATAGGCTGTTATATTTAATTATTGTATACTACCTTTAAGGCGTTGGTATCATCATACGCAAAAAAAAAAGAATCCAACACCTCACATAGTTTACCAATTTTAGCAATATTGAAGCAAAAACAAAACGCCTACGCCATCTTTTCTTTTGTCAATGAGCGTACACTTGGGATATATCCATCCAACCGAGTTATTGTTCGCTTTGGAGGCTCTGCATTTCACGTAAATTTATATGTTTAAAAGTGCAATCTACGGTGTTATGTACATAGAAACAAAAGGAAAAGAAAAGGAAACATATAAGAAAACAGAAAAAGCAAAAAAGAAATTAGTTTAGTTAGATAGGTTATGTATCCAAAAATTTTAAAAGCATCTTTGCAGGCACATGCTGAAAAAAATTGACAACCCGTGCAACGAAACGTCGCGGAAATAAAATAAAGAAGATAACGCCCAATATACGTTTTTCGTTTTCTTACTTTAACGAACGATCTGTATCCCCTCAAAAAATAAGATAAAAACAAAACATTGATGAAAATACAAACACTAATTTGATATACCTACATCCATCAACTTTTCCAGAATTATTCATTTACCGAAAAAGCTAGATAAATTCGTTGAAAAATCAATACGATCAAACGATGATTTTCAGCGCTTAGAGAACATGTGTAAATTTTGTGGATGGCAAACTTACGTTAATTTTAAGAAGAATGTATTCTGCTCATTTTCTGTGATATAGTCCTCTCTCGTTTCTATTTTTTAGAACGTATGAAGCCCTGTTAGGTCTCTTCAAACAGTAATGAATGCAAGTGTGAAGATCTGGCCTCGAACGTTCACCAAATTTATTCATAGGATTGCAATAAGAAGAAGGGAATTATGAATTTAAGTAAGGATTGACATTGTTTATGGATAGAGACCTACTCTTTACGTACTGTCCAATGAAAAAGAATTTAAATGAACTTTTTCTGAAAATCATTAGTTCTAAAGAAGTGTGTAGTATAGGGATTGGTCGCATCCGACAGGTATATTTGTCCTGACAGATACGTTTTCCCAGCAAAAATGTAACTCATTTCAAACTAATTGCCTTAAAAGGAATGTCATTAAACGTTATGAAAGCAATAGGTGAAAGTTTTAAGTTTAGTCTCTGTTGAGCGGTTATAAGCCCGGATCACCTCTAACTTTAGCAAGTGTCAGGTGAATAGCGAATCCCGAATACGAAGGAACATTATTTGCGAAAAATGGATCAACTCGTAGCTTCAAAGAGCGATCATCCTAAATGAAACATGCTTGTAGATCTTAGCCTATTAGAAAAGCTGTGTTTGCAGCAATGGATAAAATAAAAAGACAAACGCAGCAAACTCGCGACATATCAACGTAGATTATTTAAGAAAAAGTCAACTCTGTCCCGGAACACAGTCAACATTCTAGCCCTGCCCGCCATGCTGTACGTCAAGTGATCGAAAGAGTTCGTTGGGAAAATCTACACTGCTTCGAAAAAAGAGAACAATGGACGACGAAAGTTTTCTAGTTTACGACTCATCCTTTAATAATGGACGCATACTTAAAGTTAGTTGCCAAAAGGCCTCATCTAGCAAAAGTTTTACCTCTTGTTTTCGCATTCACCAGCAAATCACAAGAGTGTTACATTAATTTATTTCGAAAGCGATTAATTCTTGCAGGCAAGAACTTCCAGATGTCACTAGATTCATCATCACTAGATATTGAGATATTGGAGATTGCTAAGAGGTACGGCGAAGTATTTAGTTTGAAACTTCATCATATTTCAGTTATCGCTTTTATTCAGCCAACTGATAGTCCGTCGTCATTTGATGATCTAAAGCTTCTTATTCTCGTTAAAGCAGATAAAGTAATACGGTAGTTTGACGAAAATTATGCGCAAGACAAATGAGACGAGCAGCGAGAAATGGTAAAATTTCTCATTGCTCATTTTTTTCAAGAGCTTTTGATCCATATTTGCTCCAGTAAATTTTGGAATTCAACAAACGCAAAATCGAGTCGAAGAATGGTTAAAACGCATTTTTGAGATGAAGAAGGGGTAGTTCAAAGCGAAAATGAAGATATTATTCGCGGAAAAGCTGTGTTCCTAATTCGTAGAGATTACATTAAAAGATAAGATCAATAAAACGAGCACTTGTTTATTCGACACTGCACACGCACCTTTTTATAGAAAATGAAAATATCTATGAAACGATAGGAGAATTTGACAAAAGTCACAAATAGAGAAAAACCCGCAATTCTAGTTAAAATAGCGACAACGTTTTCGGTCTTTTCGGTACTTTTCACAAAGGAGCTTAATCGATAAGGTAATGCTTTTCTTTGAGTTATTTTTCATGTTAATGACATCTGTTC
Organism: Oryctes rhinoceros; assembly: GCA_020654165.1. Lineage (NCBI taxonomy): Eukaryota > Metazoa > Arthropoda > Insecta > Coleoptera > Scarabaeidae > Oryctes > Oryctes rhinoceros. The sequence goes on from JAIOKQ010000948.1 coordinate 1,983,954, forward strand.
AAATCTGAATAAATCGTATGAAAATTTGATGTATATGGCCGTGATAAAGCAAATAAGATTCTGCTTAAAGCGTAAATGACTAATGCTGTAATCTAATTAGACAACAAAAATAAGACTAGCAGAATAAGAAGAAATATTTTCAAATGAAAGTAAAAGAAGATTTCAGAGACATCTATCAAGTGGTTGGAAATTTTTTGGAAGCGGTTTGACTATTTAGGAATGTCTACGCAAAAGAAAACAAAACATAAAAGGCAATTTATTTATTTATTCCGTTTTAAGTCATTTGGCAAAAAGAATGTATAACTAACTCAACGTAAGCTGTCAACGTAAACAGTGTGTTCAAATGTGGATTATGTCATAAAATTAGCCACTTTATTAAACATTTCCAATTGTTTTTGTTGTCCCATTGTATCCCATACACAATATAAAATAAAACTCGCCGCTGAGCTAAGTGTGACAACAGCATTACAGTATTATAACAAAGCCTGTAGAAAGGAATAAACTTCTTGTGGGCTTCACGAATTTAGCAGAGACTAGACAGATTCGTATTTTGTCGACTCTCGCAGAAATCAGTAGGCAACACGAACCCATTTTCATGAGACGAATAATAAGGAATCTGTCTTTGCCAATTTACTGATTTCCGCATGCCTAATTATAAAATCAAAAAATCAACAAATACCTGCTGTTCAAGAACCTGCAAAATTCTGCTATGGCTAGCGCGCCGACCGAATAGATGAAAACTAGAAATATCCTTCCAGTAAGGCTAATTAAGATATCACGCCAGCAAGATATCTTACTGAAAAAAAAAAACCGAAGGTGAAGTTCGTACAATCATAGTTGCGTCGAACATAGCCATTCCTCATTCCGTTGTTTTTGTCCATTGTGAACATAGTTTTCAAAGATAAATGTTTGGTGATCAGTCGAGTTTAAAATTTGTAAGATACGTCAATAAATAAACGTAATTTCACTATAAACACAATTAATATTTGAAAGTAGTTTAAGGTATCTTAGATAAACACAAGTTCATTAACCGTTTTAATCGTTAAGGCTCGTGCAACAACGAAACGAAAAAAGAACACAATAACTAACAATAAAGACATTTATAGAACAATCTTCTAAAAAGGAACGCTTCAAATAATGTATGCGAATATCATTACTTAACAGTACATTACGAGGAGGCATTTTTTATGAGATGATTGAGCTTTCCAACAAGACAACATTGCACTTTCTCCGGATAATTGCAATCTTACGCGTAGCACGAAACCAAATGCTACAAGAAGCGTGCCCAACGTCTAATTTACTCCCTCGTACAAGTACGGTCATACGGAAAATTATTTATTTCTAAAATTACACTACGGAAGTGAATTCTTAAGCTAAATTATAAAAATACCCGCAAACGCAACGCACTCCATCATTCGGCATTCAAAGGTAACAGTAATCTTCAGGAAGCAGAATAGCAATAATTTTAGAAAATTGCCGTCCGTTATACGCGCGGGGGCAACACTTCTTAGGGCGACATTCACAAGTACTACGCCATATACGCGTACGTACTCGCGTTTGAAAATATCATTCTCTTCTGCCCGTCTTCTGTTCTATTGTCAGCCCTAATAACAGTGATTACGGCTAACGCTGATGCTACATATGACTCACGGCTTATTTTTCATTTCTGCCGTCGCCGATAATGCCCATCTTTTTCGCAAATTGTCTTTGGCAAATAGCAAAAAGTATACCCGGCCACATAATCACTATTCTACCGTAGACCATGTGTTCGGCTCCTGGCTGCTACGATGATACGTGCACTGGTAATTTCTGCTTGTCCTTTTTTAGCTTTTATTTTCTTCCTGTTTTCTATGTAAATCTAGCAGATGTCATCTGCTCGTGTGCTGCTAATACTTACCTATGGTTTTCCTTTTCTTCTTGCGTCGATGATGCATAGAGCAAACATAGCGTGATGTCAGTAGATGCATTTGTTTTTGACTCGTTTTGCTTCTCTCGGCTTCTCGGAATCTGGAACGCGAAAGCAACATTTTGCACGCGTATATTAGGAAACGAAGAGAATGCGGTAGGCGGTGCGATATACACGATACTTCAAGAAAGTCGTTAATTGGAAGTTTTAATGATGTTATTACTCAAATTTTGAAATGGATAGTTGCAGCATCCGAAATATTTTCGTGTACGACATACTTCCGGTTGAATCGGAAGTCACTACCAACCTTCTTACCTTAACACAATAACAATGATAATAGTCCTTTCGTTAGAATCGACTGTTCACGTCGTATTTAAATAATTTTTGTTTGAGTATCTTATCCCTGAAATCTAGCGTTTGCGACGGTACTTGTTCAAATTAAATATCTAATATAAATGGAAGGCCATGCGTGCTACACCATATCTAAATTTTATACAGGCTGTTCATAAATTAATTCCAAATATAGATATGTTAAAACTGAAAAACTGAAAATATAGATATGTTAAAAATACCGAGCGCTTTTTAATTTGAAAATACGTATCTATACTTGGAACCACTTTATAAATACCCTGTATAAAATGTAATAACAATAACGCTAGGATATGGCATACATGGCCTTCCATTTCGTAAATACCTTCTTCTTTATTTGAAAGTTTACCAAATATTATTTCTTCACCTAGCAACGACCTCCTGGAATCAATCTGATGCTATGGCTTCTTAGTTGTTGCGTATCGTAGTACTTCTTAAACCAAAGAAATATATGTCAACAAACCTTTCGATTGCCTTCCTAAAATCGGCTTATTTCTTTTGAAAACATTAACTTCAGTTGTTCAAGAGTTAATATCAGAAAACGGAGAGGAGCGGATATCCTAAGATCCTTCATTTGTCATTTAGCGGTTTCATTTGTTTTTAAGTTATGGCGTATTTAATTAAGAAACCTGAACAAGCATTCTTGTGAGTGGTCCTAGTTTTCGCTTGTTTTCGACTTAATACATACGTGTTAGATAAAATTAAAATATTCTTCCATGTAAAACGGAACATCAGGTACGCTCCACATTAAAAGTTTCTTCCAGGACTCAAAATCAATTCAATAATTTTGTTGTTCTAATACGTGTTAGCGTCAGTGTATTGCGACCTATCACAATTAATATAAATATATACATATACAGTACCTACTCCATATACGTACCTGTTTTTGCATTGGATTAAATGAAATTTTATACGTTTCCATTGACTTCGGGCCGGAGAAATTAATCAAAACTAATGAAAGCGCTGCGGACACGACGAAGAAAGAAAAAAATTATAGGTATATAACGTAAATATATGTAATTTCTGATAAAATTGCAAAATAAATATACGAGCTGTGCGACAAAATAAATTGCTACGTTTCGAATTTGCATTTTAATAGCGTTTATAATGGCTGCATTGCTACATACGACGCAAGTTGTACGTTTGAGGTTATTGCTGCACTTACGCTGGATGTTACATACACATAGGTAGCTGTATTACACCGCATAAATCATCGTTGTTCGTTTTTTTTTTGTTTCTCTGCTGTTTTAGGTTATTTTTATGCGCGGTGTGTGATTGATTGCTTACATACTGTTTTGTCGTGTACTTACGCATGAATAAATACCTGCGTTGTGTATCAATATCATCTCCTTGCGGCTTAGTCCAACGATGCTCTAATATTTTAACCCGTCCGAATATCAGGATTTGTCGAATTGTTTCCGTTTTGGCAATCGCCTGTTTTTTTTTTTGGCGCGAATCGCTTTTCACCAAGCCATCTTTTCAAGTAAAAAAAGAAAAAAGAAGTCACGGGAGCCCAAATTAAGCAAACACGGCGAAAGGAACAACAATTCGTATCGTAACTGGATTTGTGATAACTGAACTTTTCTCTGCTCTAATTAAGGAGCTTTCATCTTTAGTCAAGTGTAGAATTGGACCAATAAACCAGCGTAGTACTCCTTTGTGATTATGCCCTCGAATCCCAATGTCTTCGCCTTTATTGGTGCCGGTTCGCTGAAGAAAATCAATTTTTGCGATGTTTGATTTCCGGCGTATATCTACGTTTCATCTCACAATAATCACATGATTCCTTTTTTGACCAATCGTCAGCAGACCTGGCATCCATTTTATACGAGAATGTTGTTTTGCATATGCTCAATCCCTCTAATCTTCACCCAGCGGTTTGCTAATACGTATTATGAACCTTATTGATCATAAAATCACTACAATGGAACGACCAGGCCGCTCCTCATCGAAGACGGATGTTTGGCAATATTTCAGTTCATTAAACCAGTATTTGATGGCGGTCATAGAAGGTGTACGGTCCTTAATTACATTCAACTCTTTTTTGATGTCTGCACTAGTTTTCTCATTCAAAAAGAGAAGCGGATCGAATCAATGATTGTTTCCCGTGATACCTCAAACACATAAACTTGCCCACTTTCGCCAACTCATTAATTAACGTCGATTAACGAATAGTTAGTCGACAGAGTACTCTTTGTCTTCAAACACGGGTACCTCATATCATCCTTGCATCGAACATAAGTAATTATTGCAAGTTTTAAATTTCGCCGTTTTCATATGATCCGTATGCTCTGCCTTATCGCTTGACATATGGAAGTATTTATGGTGAACAGTAACGTTATACAAAGACAAGAAGTTTTGATTGTGTTAAAAGTGTCGCGTCTCCTTGGAATTTGCTGCAAAAGAAAAACAGTAATTTAAAGAAAGATGGATAAAAATTTAATTCAGCAATTGCTACCAATTTACAGCTTTAACTGACGATCCGGAACGGTGTATTTTACGTGAACTTTACAATTAAATTTGGTATTACTGAATAAGTCAGCGGAAGCAGTTGCTAACAATAACAAAGTGAAACTAATCAGATATAGCCATCTTCGTGAATAAGTTACAAATAACAAACATCTTGAATCGATTACTTTGGCGGGGGCTATTAATAAAAGAAATCTATCGGAATCAGGACCGGCTGCATCAGTTATTCGTGAAAAGAACATCGTAAGCTATTGTGAGAGCTGGAGTGGAGAATATGGTATTTTTTAATACATTGGTCCTCTACATCATAAGGAATAAGTATTATTAATATAATTTTAAATGGTAATGGACACTGAACAAACACTTCTAGATTTAGTAACAACCTCAAGATCTACGATTTTATTGGATTTTGTCCTGTTCTTATAAGGTAGCAGCTTATTACAGTTTCAGATTTGATAACAATAGAAATTTACACTAAAGGTATTCGATTGGCAAGCTTCAAAATAGCGTCGCAGCATCTGGAAGAACTATGGCGTTACAATCAAAAGGAGTTCCAAGCACAAACGGCCCGCACATTAAGAGTATAACCAAATCTTAATTGTAACGTTGGAAAAGCTACAAACGACGCAAAAAAATTCTGAAGTGGCTAATAATAAGATCGGTAAAATGGTTGAACTAAAGAACGCCATCGCTACAGTCCTAGGAAGGTGGGGAAGATTCTTCCATCAAATTATATCCGATGTACATTGCGACCAAATACTAGCTCGTCGTCAGTAGTCCAAGTTTACTTTTATGATGTTCACAAAGGATACCATTAATTTAAAGAGAACTTTCAAAAGGAGGAGCACACTACCGAAGCTATGTTCTCCCAAAGCTCGGGACATATAACCATCATTATTATTTTTACTGGATTTAATTGGAATAAATCATTGCGTTTGTGGTAAAATTAAATACTGAAAGCTGTGTGAAAGTGCGATCAGGAAAAGATCGAAATAACACGAGAAAAATATTTTTTTATTAAACTACTACTCCCTCAAAAATTTCTTTGTTAAATCAACCTTCCGTAAACTTCCGATGGTTCAATCAAAACAATTTAGTTCTTCTGATCTAGCTTTGAAATAAATTTCTTTTATTGGCAGCTTTATGCACAACTACATTAATAATATTTATTTATTACAAAAGCTGTCTTACTGACATTAACAATAGTGTTCTTCTCCTTCATATTAGCCATATTATACATGTTTTTCTTTAGAAAACGTTAGGATAAGGAAGGACTAACGCAAAAGCGCGTAGCAATCTTATGCACGCCCAACTTGAATTTGGTTTTATTGTGTGAATAACGCGATTACTTTGAGGTAAGTTCTTTGTGATAAGGCGTTAGACTCGCCAGTTCTTTCTTATTTCTCATACTTAACCAACTATTTTCTTTGAATTTATGCTAAGATATGAAGACCTATTTATGCCATGAATCTACCACAAGCATGTAGTTAGAACTTTTTGCATCCAGTAAACAGTGACAATGTTTAAGCATAGATGAACCGTATGTAAAACGGGAGGAAACGCAAAGGCCGTGTTGTTCGGATGAAGTTTCTTCAATGTAGAGTGTGACGGCTACATACATTTGCTATGTTCACGTGCCATCCATCGGCAGGTTTACGAACAACAATTCAGCGTTGTTCGTAAGAATTTGGATGGAATTTCGTAAGAAACTACGTGGTTCGCCATTTACGCAGATCAACAAAAAAAAGAAAAAGAAAGGGATTTGATATAGATCATAAAAATTGGAAAAAAGGACTTTCTCATTTCAGTCTGGCGACTTAAAAGAGTAATAAAATTAACAATCATCCGCTTATAAATAAGCCCTTATGCAAAGAAGCATTATTGACGAACTATAAAGCCAAAGTAGAATTAGGCAATAAGTTGATCTGCATGAAACTTACAACAATGATGACGTTACGTCGTTTAGTTTCACCGATTGTGACTTACCAGTTGGGAAACTAACAATTAAGCACAGATTATCCTTTATAAGACCCTTCTCTCTTGAAACACTCAAAAGGGTGACCTGATCTATTGTATTCAAGGCTTTTGAGAAATCAAAAAGGACAAGAATTAGCGAAGAAATGTTAATATCTTTGGTTATTTGATCTTACTTCGGATGCAAACATTTAATACTTAAAGAGCCACGCTTCTCCGAAACCATATTTCCACAAGGATAACGTCGATTAATTTTCTCATTCAGTACGGCGTCCCTTTCTAATATTTTCTTTGTATTACTCCGCTACCGTTTTTGTTGAATACAGCCGAGGGAACGGTCCTGTACGAAATTCGCCACCTGTGGGAAACGGAACGCATCGAGCACACCCGGACCTTTAAAATTCATAGCCGGCTCATCGAAAATGCATCGGGCGTATTGTACGTACGCCGGTCCTCCACGGAACAGGGGAGCACTCCCTCCCCTCTCTCCCAAAATTCCTATGAATTAGATCAATTTCTCGTTTAATTTTTCATCGCGTCCGCTTAAAATATACATATCGACGGCTATACCGAATTAACCGTAATTTCCGAGTTAATAATGAATCGGCCCCCGGAGTCCCGGGGTCGGTAAAGAGACGAAGAAGAAGAACCAGAAGAAGATGGCCGCTCCGGCCGACATTTTCTACGTTGCGCCGCGTCCCCGGCATCTATAATTCAGGAGCGGCCGAGCACACGGAGCTAGGCTATATGTGTGTATGTAGATGTATATGAGGTATTCTCTTTTTTTTTGTTTCCTTCGTTCCTTTCCGATAATTTCGCCATAGATTACCGGTTCGGGGAAATAAGTTGTGTATAAATTGAGGTTTTATAATTAATAGTAATTCGTTTTAGAAATTATACGGTCTCTACGTATATGCGGTCGGTATACGATGGTTGGTAGGTGCGTAGACGGAAGAGTTGGAGTTCAATACTTACTCATCCCCTTCTCTCATACGAATACATATCATTTACATGAATCTATGAGCTATTTGGTATGCATATGGGAAATGTTATGGTCATATCTTTTATCGAGGCAAATAGTTAACTTACAAAGAGGCTAAATAGGTTATTTATAATATAAAAGATGTAAATAAAGGTACCAGAAAAGCTCGCCACTATTCTTTTTTAATTTCGAATTTTAATAATTGAAGTGTGAAAAAGAGAATCAGCCATCATTCACTTTCCCCAGCGATGCTCCCAACATCCAAGTAATAGTTAACATTTTAGTTAGTGCAATATAGCCGAATGTAAAAGCTTGCTCTTTCACTGTAAACCTTTTAAAAGCTTTGTAAATAAAACTTTGAGCCTAGGAAATATACAAAATCGCTGGGGCCGGATCTGATGAACAGAACGAGCGCTCTATCAATTCGAACGCCAATTCGTCAATTTTTGCAATGACGACGGCTGAAGTTCGAGACGGTGCGATATCTGTATAGAATAGAACTTTCTTTTTCTTCAAACGCGATCGTTTTTTCGCAATTTCTGCTTTCAACTTGTTCAGTAATTTTTCAAGATAGCAGCTTAACATGACTCCTCTCTACATTACTCTCTGCATAACTCTCCATGATTCTCCGTGATTCTCCATGACTCTCTCCATAACCATAATGCTCTTTTTTCAATATACGTCAGAACCCCGTCAAATTGCTCCAAGAATGTTTCGGAAATATTCATTCGAATGTTTCGAGTGGTTACATTTTTCATGACTGAAACTTTTTACGTTCTTTCGAGATGTCCACAACCTTTGGTATATATATATGACCTTAATTCGACGATCGCCTAGCACCATTTGGTGAAGTTTTTCGATGTCGTGTAATGGTTGCAATCTTGAACCGTTCATCGTTAACCGAGCGGATTGGCACGCTTAAATTTAGAAGCTCACCGGTTCACTACGGCAAATGATGATACATAGTTCCAGTATACGGCGTCACGTTGATGCGCCAGTTCGTTTTAAAAAAATAGCTAGCGACATCTTTCATTTCTTTATTTTTTAACATGGAAGTTTTATTTGAAAGTTTTCCCAAAAATTGTATCGTCTTTGATTATTTGAATAAATTTAAAAAAAAAGCAAAAAGCTATCAACTACTCAAAGGAAACTCAAAGGAAAGAGTAAACCCCAGAATTCTGAAAAATATGGTGGCATCGATAAGGGCTAGGTTAACAATAGATAACTTCAACCTACCTCCTACGAATTTGAATTTATAGGAAGCTTACTTACGTCACAATAAATATGTGTCTATACCTTGCACTGAAGAACCCGATAAAAGGAAAACCTGGGATTAAAGAAGTCCTGGTTATGCGATATTATGAAGCTTGCCATGCATTTATTATGAAACGTCTAAATTTCAAAATTTAGTGTCTTAGTGATCACAGCTTTGTAATTAGTTAAGGTTACATTAAATTAACTTAATCGAACAATATGCATTTACTGTTCCCATTCTCATACACCATTTCTAATATAAGTACTCACTGGAATGTAAAACTTATAATATGCACCTAATTACTCCAGATCTATTCTTCGTAACACATTTTAAACCGGACATTAAGCGTTTAATACGCGTTAAATAACACCGTTGAATTAAGATCATGAGCAAAAATTTCTCCGACCTCGTTATCCCGGATCGTATCAGCTCTAACTTTTAAACAATTACACCGTAATGCTAATTAATTTTTTAAATACCCGACACCCAGCTTTCATAGAGATAGGTAGCCGCGCTATATTCGCTTAGGATATTTATGAATAGTTTAGCGGCTAGCTCTTGTATAATTATTGCCATTATCAACGATTAAAATTAATGACCCACGACTCTAAGGTATCCGATTTCCCAATCGCGATAACCGTTAAAACGTTACAATGTTAATTTCACGTATTCGCCGTCAATTATGAGCGCTACTATTGGATAAATGTCTTGAACGGTAATAGTTCCGTAGATGGTCCTTGATACTCATGTCTTCACCTCGTATCCTATCGTTTCGTATATCGTATTTATCTACCGACTAGAGTTGGGTATTACTTTAATGCGCTGTCAATTAATAGATTAAATATATACTCACTGTGGACGGGTCAAAACTAACACGTTCGACAATTACGTCAAACGAGGTGGGTATGATATTTATATAAGGATGTCGTTAAATGCCACTTGGTGAATTCAATTTCATGAATATATTACGATGCCCCATTTAATAGATTAAAGCTCCTTGTAACGTAGTATTTCCCTATTTATAAACAAAGTTGCTGATTCGATGAAATCTTTAATCTCTCTAATTGTAAAAGTTATCTGTGGGTTCTGGTTATTTATCATTGCGAGACCTTTGAATTGTGGAATACCGTTACTGAGAAGAAATATACTAATTTATAAGATTCCAAGCGCTTCAAATAATTTACGATTTCTTTTAAATTTTAGCAGAAACACAAAGCAGATTTATTAAGAGTAACTTAAAAAATTATTTTCTTCGAGGACTTTTTATACACTGCTATACAGTATCGAAAAAAAAATCTGTTTTATTTCTAAAAATCTCATAGATGATCATTGAGGGGCGTCAGTTTGTTTCAGACAATGCTGAACAAAAGAAACAAAAATTTGTATGATACAATTGATGCTTCAAATTTTTGTGGCTCTCTCTGGCGACGTCTTTGAAATTTAATGAAATGTGATTATTACATGCTCTTTCTCAGCCAACTGCTCTAGAGTCTAGAAAATCTGTTTTATTTCAAAACATCTCGTACATGATCCTTGAAGGGCTTCAGTTTGTTTCAGACAATGCTGAACAAAAGAAACAAAAATTTGTATGATACAATTGATGCTTCAAATTTTTGTGGCTCTCTCTGGCGACGTCTTTGAAATTTAATAAAATGTGATTATTACATGCTCTTTCTCAGCCAACTGCTCTAGAGTCTAGAAAATCTGTTTGATTTCAAAACATCTCGTACATGATCCTTGAAGGGCTTCAGTTTGTTTCAGGTAATGCTTAACAAAAGAAACAAAAATTTGTATGATACAATTGATGTTTCAAATTTTTGTGGCTCTCTCTGGCAATGTCTCCGAAATTTAATGAAATGTAATTATTACACGCTCTCTCCCAACCAACTGCTCTAGAGTGTAGAAAATCTGTTTCATTTCAAAACATCCCATAGATGATCCTTGAATGACTTCAGTTTGTTTCAGACAATGCTTAACAAGAGAAGAAAAAATTTGAATGGTACAAGTGATGTTTCTAATTTTTAAGGCTCTCTCTGTCTACGTCTCCGAACTTTTATGAAATGTGATTTTTACAAGCTCTCTTCCAGGCAACCGCTCTACAGTCTAGAAAATCTGTTTTGTCTCAAAACATCCCGTACATGGTCCTTAAAGGGCTTCAGTTTGTTTCAGTCAATGCTGAACAAAAGAAACAAAAATTTTTATGATACAATTGATGTTTCAAATTTTTGTGGCTCTCTCTGGCAATGTCTCCGAAATTTAATGAAATGTAATTATTGCACGCTCTCTCCCAATCAACTGATCTAGAGTGTAGAAAATCTGTTTCATTTCAAAACATCCCATAGATGATTCAGTTTGTTTCAAACAATGCTTAACAAAAGAAACAAGTGTTTGTGTGATGCAATTAATGTTTTCTTCCTTGAAATGTTATGAAATGTGATTATTACACGCTTTCTCCTAGCCAACCGCTCTACAGTCTAGGAAATCTTTTTTATTTCAAAACATCCCATTAATGATCCTTGAAGGGTTTCAGTTTGTTTCAGACAATTCTTAACAAAAGAAACAAAAGTTTGAATGATGCAATTGATGTTTTTAATTTTTATGGCTCCCTCTGGCAACGTCTCCGAAATTTTATGAAATGCGATCATAATCTAATCCATGATAACCAATTGTCGGTTGCAATACGAGAGATAGTTTTCCACCATGTATCCCTTCGTAACGTGCAGTTTACGTAAGAAGTACGGGTACGAACCGAAGAACAATACGGGTACCGGTAAGAAATATGATCAAAAAGAACCAAATCGTCATGTAAGGATTTCGACCACGCTAAAAGATAAAAGCTCCAAAGCTTTTGTCTTCTTTTTATTAAATAAAAGAAAAATTACGTTTTTTCTCTTTTTTTAATCTAGAACGTCATTTGTTACAGGTCCATTTTCTCTTCGGGTTCATAAGAAATTAAGCCAATTTTCCAAATTTAAACCTACCCTATATATACTATAATAAACGAGATCGCCATGATGAGGGTAGAAAAGGAATCAGTATGTATATATATATATACACCAAAACCGACAACTTTTGATTACTTCCATATTAAATTCTTATCAACATCTACGATCTATAGATCGCGTATTATCCAAAATTGAAATCTAATTTATTTTTATTACGTTAACATCTATTACACACCAGTTAAACGGCATACTCTGTCTATATACAAACGTTGCTCCACGCAACCGATCTCGCCATCGCTTCGTCCATAGCTTGCATACATAGTGTACGCCGTGATGGAATAAAGAAAGTAAAAATTATTAACCCAGCACACGTATGTTCTCTAGCGTGTTCCCGACCCGATCATACATATTTATAAACCAATCCTAACCTATAATAACCCTCGTCTGAGTCTGGCCGATAATCTTTCCTTTTATACTATGTTCCTATTGGCCGTCGTGAGCGTTGTAGGTGTGGCGTACGCATTTTTCTGCATAACATTAATTTTTATCCATTATTATTATAAGGGGGCTTCGCTCGCTGAATATTTTAATCTCGGCGTTCTTCGTTACGTTCAGTTTTCGACTTAAAAAAGAACTTTCGTATTAGTTCGACTTTAATTATGCGTTTACCTTAATGAGATGCAACGCGTACACTCCATACGACAAGACGAAACTATGTAAGAAGTGCAGGAGTTTGTTAAATAGGCGATGGGAATAATTACAGGATTAGAAATGGAAAGAAATTAGATTGTTTCTGGACATGTCTAAATGCTTGGAAACCATAAATTACGTGAACAAGCATTAAAAGTCTTATCTTCCCGCCTTTGTAGCAATGCTTGTGAATAGTGCGCACATGCTAGTTCATCTTTTGAAAGAAAATCAACGTTCATTTAAAGCAGATGACCGACTAATAGAAGAATACGTAGCAACTTGAAAATAGCTTTAGGTCTCTTCAAAGTGTACAAGGCAAAATCCACTGAATTAACTCGAAATTCATTCAAAGACAAGGAAGCATTTACTTTATGCATTCAAGTAGGCTTTCTATACATTTTCATAAATTGTAAAGCAAAAACTCAGGGAACATGGTAACTTACTTCGGTCACCGTCCAATTAAAATCGAATAGTAAGTACTTGGTTTTTGTTAAATATATTCTTTTCTACAGGTATTGAAAACTTAGAATACTTGTGAATTTTAAAGCATATTTCACTACAATATAATACCTTCCATATTTTATTAAAAATTACTTTTTAACCACGGCATAGTTTTCTGCATTTACATGTCCAGAGATTTCTTATCTGTAGCTTTGCAAATGCTGAGCAAAGCTTTGGATTAAACCATATCCCAGCTATGACGTGCTAACTGTTGCCTACCACATTTGCGTCTCCTGAACGAGCCGCATATGATTGTGGGCGAAAGGTCAAATTTCCATTCAACACAGATAAACAAGCCATGGTCCAAACGTTTTTATCGTAAAATTTCTTAAATATTAACATTGTAAAAATTAAAAAAAAAATTCTAAAGCTGATTTTGTCATTTCGCATGGAGCAAGAAGTTAACATTAAATGGAAAGCTTTTTTGTCGTAAATACTTCAATTAAAAATTAGTTTTATTTTTCTTTAAGCTGATATTTTTTCAAAAAAAAAAAGAACCTAAATAACTTTTGATTAAATATCGGTTGCTATCTTTACACATAAACGCACCTTATCCTTACAAATATTTTAAAATGAATTTTTTTAAATTGTTCGTATGAGGCAAGCTTTTTGTAACACGCGTTACATAGTTAAACATCTTGTATTGCCAGAGTTGTCCTTGATAAACTTTTTCTGGTACTCTTGGTTTTATAACTTTAGAAGGTTGCTAGATGCTGGAATTAGTGAAAACAGAAAATATACACGACATCATTGCATTTAGGGAAAAGTACGCTTTTACCGAATATGCTAGAAACAAAGCAAAAAAGCAAATGGAGCAATTATTTCAAAACATTCGATGACTCAAAAAGGAAATTTTCAAAAACTCAACATTGGCTTGTTAACGAGCTATTTTGTCAAAATTTTGAGACGAATAATAATGGCACAAGTACTAAATATATTGAAACCATCATTTCACGAAAATTTAACATAAAAATAACTCGAAGAGAACTTCCGAAGAAGTTCACTAATATTATCAAATGTCAAGTTCGAAAAGAAAGTGGAATACAAAGATAGAAGCGACATATACAGGTTAAGGTTAAAATTGCAACAAATAAAATTTGTTGCAATTACTAGCCATGTGGTACAAAGGAGTCTTTGACGACGTATGGTTTCCCGCTTTAGGGCTGAGGAGCGTATCGAAAGTCTGCAAAATTTATTTGAGATAGCAAAAGTGGATATTAACTTCATTATGGATTAGCTGTAATATAAATTTGGTGCTTTCTTTCCTCTTCTGCTACCAAGTGAATCTAACGAACGGTGATCTAAGAGATTGCCGCAGTTTACATTTCTTTCCGGGTGTGAACCATCACAATGCGAAAACCTACTTATACCTTATAACCTACTTATGTACATCATGTAACAATACATTAACAATAACTCGATCACAACTTTAAATAAAATAATATCTGTGACAGCAACATCTAACAATTAACAAAAATCCGATTAAAACAATGTAAATATTACAAGTTCCGCCACGTACGAAATATAAATTTTGCAAAACATTAAACGTTAAACAGATCAACGATGTACGATGCAAATACCTAGAAAATCGTAACTCAAAATACAAACTTTACTTTACACCAAGCATAGCATGCAAACTATTATTTTACCTTCGAGGAGCGTTTAAGAAGAACGCTTTTAAGTTAAACTCGCTCACGTTGATGACTGTTGCACGAGCTTGACTGGACGCTAAGCGCATTGTTATTATTAAGGGAAAAATTACGAAATGAGTCGTCGGTCATTGTATGCTGAAATATGCAATCGGTTCGGGCCTTTCTGAATGGAACACAATGGAAGAGTTATGTTAATTTTTTTCGTGAACGCGATAGAATTTATGAATATTTATGCGCGTAATGGAATTTTAAAGTCGAAATGGGGGATTGTATGAATTTAAATGTGGAGCAGCGATTCTCGAGTTGATTATTTGTTTTCTTGATTGCTACCTTGCCGCCTTGCAATTAGTTAAAAATTGATCTTTTACAATGTATAATAAATGGAGTTATTTGTTCGTGGTTCGTCGTTCGTAAACTACTCCTCTACGTTAAGTTATTGTTGTAGTGAACGCTGATGTGTTGGTACGTTGGAGCGAGCAAATTTGCGATTTTATTATGGTCATTCTTGGTTACTTACAACCGTATCGATCTTCGTAGATCCTTAGTTGGCGCTCAATAAATACTCTCAATATACACTCATCAACGTTTTTGTTATAAAATAATCGCTTCTACACCAAGAAAAATATATTGTTGAAATAACAATAAAGTATGAGGGCAACATCAAATCTTAACTTTCTTGTTAGGAGAAGCATTTGGTGGCAAAAAGCTTTTCTCTGTGACTGGTGATATTTTAATTTTTTTGCATTGTTGTAACAAGAAGAAGAAACCAAAAGCAATCACATACACAGGATGTCTCACCAGGAACTTCGACGATCGATATACGAAAGAGTATACATGGAAAGTTCTGAAAATTTGGCTGTACACTGAAGCCGACGTGTACTATTGAACTGGAATGTTTTTAATAATCTGGCACTTTCGGTTATACCGGAAATAACTGTTAACTATCTGCTCGTCTTTTTAAAATATTCTTCTTCTTTCTTTGGCAGCCGTGCATACATTGTGATTAGTTCTATCTTCACGTAGTACGTCGTCCCTCCTAATAGATTAAGATGAGTTGGCGCATCCATTTTGTAGGAAAGATAGCCGCCCATTTTTGATTGCGTGTAATATGCGACACATCTATTGTTGTATTAGTAAATACCGATATCCCGTAATGTCGACTTAGTATCAATATGAAAGCAACGTAAATGATCAGAGGGTCGGCTAAGATCAGCAATAGGAGCTGTAGAAAGTGGAGAAGTGGTCATGAGAAAAGTTGATCGTCAATTTGGTGTTTCCGACACAACAGTCTGTCAATAAAATAAAGATTCGAAAAGACGTACATTGACTGAAAATGACTTAATCCAGTTCAATTTATAATATCGAGAGCTTAAAAGATCGAAGCTTAAAAAGAGAGCTTAAAAGCTTTAAGAAAAACGAAGCAATCATAATATGTTGTACGTAGAGGACCTTCTGCAAAAATAGGAATTTTAGGATGCAATACATACAGCCTTGGTTAACGAAATAGAGCACCTCAAATTTCGCAAAGCTTAGAACTTTATTGAAATATACATACGTACAACGGCGATTCTATTGTATTAGTATCGTTTGCATATAAAACTAGACCTTCATCAAACATATGTAATGAATTAACAGATGCTCTTCACTTCAAACCATCTGTTCGTCTCACGAAGTTTTAACAATAAAACGAAGAATTAAATCCAGGGAATTTTAAGAAACGTAGTTCACGTTTAACTACCTGTCTAGAACTAGATTAACATTATTAAAACGTAAGTACAATTTCTGCACTAATAAAAAAATAATAATTAAGAATAAGAACGTTGTTATTATCCTTACGGTAAGTAGGTATAGCAAAAGAAGCCAAGAAAGAAAAAATATATACTTATATATCTATAATAAATACAAAATAAAGGATGTAATTCGTAATCATTCCTTTATAAAACATACCTTTCAGAAAAGTACAGGTGTCCATTGCGAGATTCTTCCATGTTAAGCCGCTCGGACGCCCTAACAAATAACCAAGCAACTTCTGAATAGCGAAAATATTACTTACTTTTTCAGTGCTGGAGGTAAATCGCTGGGAGATCTTAAACCTGCATATAATTAAACCTAATAACAATAATCGGTAAATAGGGCAACGATCTTCAGTACGTCTTCTGTCTGAGAAATATTGTTCTCGATAAATCGTTTAATTTTAAGCGAATAA
Source organism: Oryctes rhinoceros (assembly GCA_020654165.1). Lineage (NCBI taxonomy): Eukaryota > Metazoa > Arthropoda > Insecta > Coleoptera > Scarabaeidae > Oryctes > Oryctes rhinoceros. The sequence goes on from JAIOKQ010000948.1 coordinate 2,000,903, forward strand.
CTGAGAAATTAGTAATGATTGCAGCGAATTCTGCGTGGAATACGTTAAAGTTGCATAAAATGTAACGTTCTGTTCGATGAAATGAAAAGGTCATTTAGGTTGCGTCATTCAGGTTAACAGTAATTACATCTGAATGTTTCCTTTTTAAATATATAGGTTCTTGTAGAAACGGTATCATTATTTGCGTAGACCGTTTTAGGCTAGAATCATCGATGACATTGCGCAAGTGGATTTACGAATATCCATTTACAGATAATTGTTTTAGTAGACAGGTTATGTTAAATATTTATTAAATTAGATGCGCTAGAATAATGAGGCTTATAATAATAAAGAAAACAGGAATTCCTTAAAAAATTCTAAAATCAAGATATAATTCTACAAGTATATTAATAATATTCTTTGTTCGCGTAAGCAATTATGAAAATAAAATAATTACAAAAAAAATATGTAGATAGATCTTTACGGTGTGAATAATAGAACTTTCCAAAGAATTAAGCTAAGTACTAATAATTAAAGTGGGCAAAATCGGTGAAAAACTGGAGAGGCGAAATTAAATATTTTTTAACATAAGGTGCGTTACCATAGTTATTTCTGCAAAACGCGTTCGACGCGGGAAAAATACGTTCTTGTACAAAGAAAACGATCGCTCTACATCTAATGATGTAATATTCGCATCATTAAGAAATCTTTAATAAACCTGAGTCTAAACCACTGTCGAAGTTAATCAGAACACGCTCATCTTTTGCGTCCCCTACCGAACAAAGCTGATGTGCGTGTACATCTTCCACAATTGGCAGTGATTCTTCTAACGACAACGAAGAATTTTGTAATTTTCCTATTGTTTGCACTACTCCGATGTAATTGCCGCGAATAGTTTGTAAATCACTTTTAACCTGACTATCTTCAAATTTTTTCTGACTTGTTTCGGTAGCAGCACATTCTTTCGGATTGAATAATAGAACTATCCTCTTTGTGCCGCTTGTAGCCACGTTCCCCAAAGTATAAGGGTCGATTGCGGTGGTTCGGAGGTATGTGAACACAGTCTGTGAAATTCAGGAATAATTTTAGGGATTTCATAAACACTGTTTTTGTACTCGCAACATCTACAAATTGCTTCCGCCAGAAGATGTAGAGCATGAATTTTACATGTAATACGTAAAAAGTTACTACACTCTTCCATAAGAGACCGACCCACAGAAAACATGGCTGCGACACCATCTATCATAAACGTGAAGACTTGATCTTTGGATATTTCAAATGTTTCCAATTTGCTTTAACATCACTTTTGAAATTATTTGGGCAGCGCATTCTTCTGTTCGTCTGGAAGCTAATAAAATTGAAAATTACGATTGATGTGGTTCCATCTTGCGCACCATAACGTTAAGTGCAGATCTACTTCTTGCAATCAGTTGTTCCAGCCCTACCCTAGCACACTTTTCTATTTTTCAGTTCAGCCTTAATTTTAATTCCTAAATGTACACGCACTCGGTAACGTAATATTGGCGTATTTGTTGCAAAATTAAATAAATGATTCGTTGCTTAACAAAAGAAAACGCCAGATTATACTGATTCATCATCGCACATAAATCAAATAAGTATTGTTCGTATTTTGCGGCGACACCGGTTTTGATATCATTATAGTGTGCACTTTGCACATACCGTCCATAGTGTGTTCTTAGCCAATTCTTAATGAACATATTGACTATCTTTAATGATAGCTGTTTTCTCGATTTATGGACTTTGGACATTATTAAAAACGGAACACAGAGCATAGAAAGCAGAATAATGAACGCTACCATTTGCACTGGTGTGCAAAAGAATAATTTTTGGAGCAAGAAATTTTTAGGGGAAACAAGCTCATACTATAGGTTTCAATGAATGTGATCGTTAAATATTGAATGCATATAGTAACATTTTTTTTTATTAACCACGTATTTATAGATAAAATAAAAGGGCAACTAAATCATATTCATTGAAGAATAAAAAAATTTTTGAAAGGAACTGCGAAAGAAAAATATGTGTAATACGTATTGCTATTAGAAATTAGAAACTAGATGTAGGACATAAAAGAGTTATTATTATTATTAATATTGAGTAGAATAAGCACGATTTCCTAAGAATACCATGCATAGAATCCATTAACTTACGGCAGGTCTCCAAAGGAAAAAGTGCTAAAGTCCTTTTGTGTTAAACTCTTTCACTGAAGCAAATCATCTTTGTACTTCATCCCATAGACTTTCTCCACCTCCCTTTTTATTCTCCGAGAACCAAGCTTTCACTACTTTCGACGTATGCTTTGGGTTATCTTGTGGAAACGTCCATAGCAGAGCCATATATCCTTCTGCATAAGGTAGCATTTCCATTCGTAAGAAACTCATATATTCGACTTAACCACCTAGACCATAATATTTCCAACGTCATGAATCGAGGATCGCACCGGCCTTCGAACACAACCACGTGTACGACACGAACCAAAGAGGTTGATTTTTTTGTTTTGTGGCCCCATGAAATGTTGTTCCATTTCTTGGTATTCCAAGCGACGTGTTTCTTTGCAAATTGTAACCGCCGTTGCATATTACGCCGAGACAGCAAAGGTACTTTTCTTGGACTTCTTGACGGAAATTTAGCATCTATTAATCTTTGATTGTTGAAATATAAATATTTAAATGCAGCTCCTTTTTAATAGTTGATGTTACAAACTGATTAACTTTAACTACTCTTATAATTGGTGCATTTCGCTCTTTTCTTTCCATTCCACGGCATTTGTAACTATATTACAGGATATTCCCAATATTTCAGCAGTACACCTGTAAGTTTTACGTTCTTGTCTCATTTGAATGATAAGTTCTTTCTTGTTGTTCATTGTTCTTCGTTGTTCTTTTGAACAATGCTTACCATGACCCATACCTGTAAGTTTCAGATTATTTAAATCGTTATGTACTTGTGATTCATTTATATGGCCTTACCTGAACTTATTTTCATAGTTTAAACTTATGAAAAAAGTGTTAGAATTGCTTTTCATTCAGAAAAGAGCAACTGCAACGCGCGCTTAATTTTGCGACGTAACGTACAGAGTTAGGGATTTTCCCGAATATTGACTATCGCAATCGATCCGTATGTATTAGGATACATTTAAATTTATGATGATATTTTGAAAGAAATTATGTAACCTTCTGCAGCTGTGGAACTTTTAGGGTCAAATTCATATTTGTCCCAAAAAAAAATTAGGCGTACCCCATCTAGTCTCAGATCTGTAGGTCAGCACTTGTGGTATTTTTTCCTTTTTAAACCTGTACATTCAGTGGAATTTCTACAAACATTTTATTAATATATGTAACCAATGTTTTCGCAAAAGAAAATGTTGATTTTTACACTGTTTTGACACTGTTCGAAATAAATAGAAACGTCACCTGCAAACCTAGCGACAATTACATTATTGGCATTTCCTCACATTGTAACATTAATTAAATGTCTCTTTCCTTGACGATCTTTCGCTCTTTAATATTTATGGTTTCTCCGACTGAAAACTACAAGCTTTTGTTTCTCACTTCTTCTTCTAATCTTTTCTAATGCAGCGCGGGTCAACATACTTCTTTCAAAAATTTTACGACGAAGGCAAATTAACATTTTCTTTATAATGTGTTACGCGTTACAGGGTAATGCAAGCTGCATAGCAAAGTTTGGTTTCAATAAAGTTGGGATTGTTTTACCGTCTACTTTACTTTACTTTAACACCCATCTTTACACCCAGTTCGAGTTCTGTAAAGAACAGTTCAGGGTGCTTTCCCGTTAGCTTAAACACGCCAAATGAATCTAACTTCAATCATAAATATGACATTTTTAGGCTAGTTTGATGTTATTTAACTTGAAAGAAGAAAAATTAAAAGGAACCGATTGCAATAATATTTCTTTTAACGTGATACAGCACCAAATGCAACGATCAACCTGTATAATTCATAATTACAACGACATGGCGTGCTTTTTTTTTAGAAATAAAAAATTTTCTACCTAGTCGAGTAAAGACTTCAATACAATCATTTGTAGGAATATTCCGTACTTTTACTTCGAACCGAACAAAAGCTAATTTCTCCTCATACTTCCCCATGGAGATCTATTATATCCATTAATTGTATGTTACGAGAACATTTTAATTTGTTTATTAAACTTTTAAGGGTACGTTAGCGCTACGAAATTATCCGCTTGTCAACACCGTAATTTTCTTCTTCGCGTATATGCTTCGCGTTTCTTTGACTTTAATGGTAGAAGCGACGCCGCGGTAAAACGACGAACACATGAGACGTATGGATGTCGCTGACATTAGGTTATAATTAAAAAGTGTATTTTCTTCGCAATTTTCGCACCGTTGTTGACGTTCTCACGATAAATTATTGCCATTGCCTGAGAAAGTACTACCCATCTACCGATAGTATAGCTTTCAGAAAGGAAAAAGTCTAATATCTGCATGGAAAGAAGGATCTTTATTACTTGTATTTATAGTAAATACATACATCGAAGATTCAAAACAAATAAACACTACGATGATATCGAAAGAATCTCGTTGCTGACTTTCCCATTTGTAGTTTCCAGTAAGCAGCGTTCACATTTTAAGGTAATTAGTGAGATGGTTAATTGAAGATGTAAATACAAGAGTTTAACAGAGAATTCATTGCCTTAACTTGAGAGAAATCTCGATATTAAAGCTCACATACGAATAGATACTAGTCACATTTGCGATTTCCGGAGGGATCGATCTGCCGAACTGACGGCTATTGGCTTTGTTCACTATGGTTATGGGCATTTGGATGATGTGTTTGTGATAGCTAGTATCTTAATATTCAAATCAAAAACTGTTTAGATTAGATGCTCGCGATCTATTAGAACAGTTTGTTATGTTGTTTGATATAGATGGAGATCCTCGGACGTCTCTTGTTATTTCTGCCGATGACACCTTTATTGCGATACGAGAGGATACTACAACCGGGTTGTAAAGTAGAATGCGTGAGATGATGGATGATTTTCGGGAATGGTACCAAAGTAATTGCATTTTAATGAGCGCAGGTCATAATATTAAGATTTATCTCATATATAGCATCTGCTTCATCGTTTCGGTACCTTGGTTCATACATCGATGACGAGCAAATGTTTGATAATCATCTATTTTTATGTTTCGCCGCCCTTGCGACGGTGTATCTATACCATTCGTAGCCGTATGCTTGGATTATTGCACGATAGGCAGATTTTATTACTTCCATTTTAGTTTATGATAGGTATTCCTAATAAATGCGATCCTGAGCTTTTATTTGCTGAACTTAAGTACTTAGCCTTGTCATACGGAAGGTAGTATCGATATTTAGTCTTTACAAAGGGGAGATAAAACATCCATATGAAGACGTATAACTCGTTACAAGCGTGTATTTGTTGCGTAAAAACGAACATTGAAACGAATATTGAAACTATTTGAAAAGTGAGGTAAGTAACAAGGAATAGGGCAATTTTTTTCCACTTTACTTTTCTTCACAGTCCCTTTGAGCCTAATACAATTGTTCTAACGATATTCAAAACGCTTAAGCTCATCACTATAATACGACGAATCGAATGAATTAAAATAATTGTTTGCTTTCTCACACCTCTTGATTTTCAATCACCTCTCGATTTCATCTTTTTCCATCAAGGCAATTTTTCACGTTCGGAATCAAGAAAATGTCCGACGTAGCTAAATTCGATCTGTGAAGTAGGTGACGAAGAATTTTAAGTCTTAATTCCACTAATTTTGCTTTTGCAATTGCCGATGAGTGAGACCTTTTTCTAGCCAAATATGATAGCTCTTCCTTTAATTTTCAATTCAGTTTTGCTCGGTTAGAGAGAGAATATCACAAACATCCCAAAGCAATAACCATAACTTTGTTGGGATTGAACCGCTCTTGCTTTTTTCGGTGCAATCGGCTACTACTAATTATTCTGAATGAATTTTTGTTTCGATCGCATTGTGGTGTATCCAAACTTCGTCGGCAGTATTAAATTGGCGCAAAAATACGGTAAAGAAAGCTCAAAAGCTCGGAAATGGCTACGTGAATTCAATTCTGGGCCTCTCTTAGCACACGCAGCACCCATCTTGTTAACAGTTTTTTTTTATATATATATTCAAGAGTTCATGTGAAATGTTCTTCTGCCATTGCAATAGTGTCGGCTATCACACGCGCCGTACGAGCGATCATTTAAAACATGAGCTTTGATGGTCATAGCCGCTTTCGGACGTCCTGATATTGATTCCTCTTCGATGCTCATGACGCGGGACGCGTTTTTTGAGAAATTTTAAATACGCTTTTGGAAAAGTCTCTAAAATTCTAGTGATTCGTTTTAAAACTAAGGTCCTTCTTTCTCCCGAAAATTATTTATTTACCTCTAGCAATTATCTTTATATTATCTTCATTAGTACAGCGCAATCTTTATGCCATAAAACTTGTTCTGATTGTATAAGCAAATATGTCATTGTTAAACGCAAAATTAATCGAAAAAAATAACTAACATGATCCAAGTAATGAACAGTGATTTAATGATACATCTACATACTTGTTCGCACGTTATTCGCATTTATCCATATATTTAAGTAACATTCGTTTTCATCCACGAAAATATTGAAAACCCTTACATTAAAACCAAACATGAAAGAATTTATTGTATATAACACGAACACCACATCCATGCCTGCGAATGATTCAAAAGTTAAGCTCAACAATCGAGAAAATGTGTGTAATTTGCCAATTTTCACAATACAATGCGTTTCTCCTTAAATTTTTTACCTCAATTCTTATATATGTACGTACGTATGTATATGATGTGCGGTTGTATCGCCCGGCCATTTACCGCCGGATACTTACGGACTTAGCTCGTATACTTGCACTTACTTATAAAGTTAAATTTTTGGAATAATGTCAGTTAAATATATGACTGGCTTCTTAAACATAGTTATTTGTAAGTTTAAAACGAGAAGAACTTTTCGCTTGGTTAATTTTGTCGTTGGGTATCGTTCGATATTCATTATAAACTATTTATGGTTGTAAACAACTTAAAACTTTTTTGAAAATTGCACCAGGAACACCTATAAGATGTTACTGGTAAGATGTATATCGGCATTTTTTGAAAATGTTCCTGAAGGTTACAAAAATAATTAATTCATGAAGGAGAAAAGGCATGTATAATTAAACAGAAGGACTAGGATTAAGCTAAAGACAAATGAAATGATGATGTATTTAATCTTCATTTAGCCAAATGGTTTGATAACCATTACACATCTAACTTGAAAGTGATAATAGGTATGATTGTTTGCGAAGTAGCTTGATTAATTCGTTAAAGTGTCTTAGCTATATTGTGGATGTTTTAGTATGAATCGGCTTTTTCTTCGTACTAGCGGCTTTGCCAATTAAGAGAGTTTTCTTCACATTTTTACCTTCTTTAATATTACTGAACGCGCTCAAACGTATTCGTTTTAGAGGGATTGTTAAGGAACACCTTCTAATTTCACGACATAAAAGTTTCGAAATTTTCTTAATTTTTCCCCACGCATAAACATTACAATTTCGTTTCTTTTCAGGTTTAATTATCGTATTGTGCAATATTTCTAATTAAACAGATAATCACGTACCTTAAAGTTAAGGGCAAACTTTTACATTGGTAAATCGCATAAGCGGCAATCATAATTGTTAAAAATGTTGTATTCCATACAACTCTTTCTAATCCTTTGATTAGAAAATAATTCTTCTTCGAGAGCACAAATAAGCAATAGATCTGCGGAAATAACTGCTCGGGAAAAACAATTTTTCTAAGGAGAATGTTCCTGCAGAAGTTTCAAGTCTAACTGAATTCTCCTGTAGTGTAAATTTCAACTTCAACTGAAATTTCCTTGGAACTCTTTCTATGTGAAAGTTTCCGATGCTGGAGAAATTATACAAAGGAGCTTTCCAAGCCAAATGGAAAAATTTCATTGAAAACTACATGAAAACAAGAAGTTTACTTGCGCTTATAAAGTCTAGTTTGAAGATTAGCAAAATGGCCAGTTCGACCTCTTGATTTGATCCCAACCGATTTCTTCGTATTCTATTATCTTAAAAATACTTAACACCAAAGCGAACCTGAAAATTTATTCAAATTGTTTCATTTTTGTTGACAAACACGTTTTATAACTCGGTACAGATTTCAGAAAATCATCATGAACGACGAGGCACATTGCAATTTGACTGATTTTGTTGATAAAGAAAGTAATTGCTATTGGGGTACCGAAATTCCTTATTTAATACGCTAACGATCATCACACCCTCGTACAGTGCGCCATTTGGACCGACCGCATCATCATCGGATCGTATTTCTTTGATAATACTAAAGGCGATCCAGTAACAGATATCTTAGAAGACTTTATTGCGCTCACAATGAATTTATTGGGGCTACAGCACATGTGATTCTAGCGGAACGGTGCAATATCAAAGCAGACCCGAAAATTTGGAAAAACTAAAGAGTTGCATACGGGAACAGACTTGCCACAAAGGTAGCAGTGGACTTGCACGTTACCGGACAGTTATTGGAGCGCAACTTGTGACATTATTTTATTTTTTTATAATGAAGGAAATTGCTTCATCTTTGCTGAAAAAAAAATTAAGTAATTTGAAAATTACCGTTTACGATCTTCGTAGAGTTTCCTTTCTAATTTTTTATTATCCATGTCCAAGAAAAATGTATACCATCGCAAATAGAAATAGGAGTACTATTTAATTGCGATACAAAACGTGTGGTATGTTAGTTCAAAATATCACCAATAACAACATGGATTGAGTTGATGACGTAAAAAATGTTGAAAAACATCTAATTATTTGACCAGAACTTTTTATGGTAGAACTAACAATGACTCTAACATAAATGTCCCCCGCTTCTCACTCACGCCGAATGCGAAGCATGAAACTTTTAAATTACTTTTAAAACTTTTACATTTCTCATAGCTGCTACTAGGGGTTATGATGTACCTTTCCCGTTAAGTTTACTGTGGCGTAGTACTTTTTGATAGTTTTTCTATAGGTAATTCTAGAAAAAAACTGTCAAAAAGTACTATTATCTACTTTGTGAGTGCTCACGTGTAACAGTCTATTATATATAGAGATACGTTATGTAAAAAATTTACTTTAATCCACAAATTTTCAGACAGAAGCCCTTGTATGTTTAACGTAAGGATAATTTATACTAAAAGTAACAAAATTATCATTTAATCAAACAAAATATTGTATAATTGTTGTAACAAAGATTATAGTTGGATTTAAGAAGAATGTGGCTATCACAAGTTTTACAGTAGAATTTATGCAGAATTACGCAGGATTATTAATATTTGAGCTGATGTTGAAGCTGTTTCCTCCGTCTATTGAATTTATAGCATTCGACAATTCGACAGACATTAGCTTTTATAATGCTTAAACTAAATTAAAATAAAAATACAAATAAATAAATAATAATAATTAAAAAAACATCTCTCAATCTTTTCTCATTCTTCTCTATCTAGATGTGCAAAAATTCAGAGATATTTCTTGTTTATCCTTACTTATTTATTTTTATTATTATCTTAATTTAGTCCGATCATAAAAGCTAATGTCTGATGAATCGTCGAATGCTATAAATTCAACAGACGGAGGAAACATCAACTCAAATATTAGAAATTATATTTAACATGCAAAGGTTGCTGACTTAGATAGACTTTAGCTTAAGTTGTCTTTGGGTGAAACATTTGTTTAATACATTTTGCTGAGAATTAACCAATAGGCAGTTTCATGTTAACTAGGTATATTTTAAGTTTTCATTGTTTAGCCAAGATTGGAAATTAACTACCGAACTAACAACAATTAAATATAAAGCAATCACCTTTCACTTCTCAAAGAATTACAGTGTATTACGTCAGTTTTGTATGTACGTACATCCATTATTGATCTCTAGCTAAATATAACATGGCAGCAAACTACTAATAATAAAAAAAGGAGAACATGAAGCGTTTTTCCCGGAAAAAGGATACAATTCCCTTGGTATACGCGCAGATACCATACATCACCATATCATATCGCATGAGCCATGTTTGTTGGCTGCCGAAGCAACGAACTGATACCTGTGCGACCGACGCTAACTAATTGCGATAAATATTTGATAGGGAGTAGGTGCTGCAGATTAAACTATCCAATCACGCGACTAAAGGCCGCCAGAATTAAACATTGATACGTAAATTACGCAAGTGCGACATAACGTAACCTGTATTAGACGTTTGTTCACGCTATCCAAGTTATGCTTAGAACGATTTGCTTGTTACTTTCCACCATTTTCATTTTTTACAGTAAAGTCATAAACTAATCTGAATTTAAAGATCTCTAAGGATATCCGTAAAAATTTTTTTCTTTTTTTTCTACCTTAATGGTTTAATACATGGTCGTGATACACAAACCATTATACTTTGAAAAGATTAATGTTTGGGCAACAACTTGACGGAGAAGAAATTGTTGGTCCATCAAATGGTAAACGGCGGCGGCTCAAAATGTTTTTGCAAGGCGATCAGAAGATGACACGCGCTCAAACGCGAGAAGTCGTTCCTAATGTATAGAACTACTTTATAAAATAATTTGCTTGCGAAGCAGCTGGTCCGTCGCTACGAACGAACGAAACAAGTGTGACAGAAGGAAATACAGCAAGAAATTCCGACGAAAAAATATTAAAAGCTCCGGCAAAGAGAAACCAAGGCGAAATGGTGCCTTACAAGCTTACTTGAATATCAAATAAGAACGATGCGAGACGACGCTTTGTAACTTTCATTTCGAGCGACGCGTTACCACCACGGAAGATGCAAGTAGAATTAGAATGGAACGGATCGAGCACATCGTTCAGGATTCAACTTCCGATGTACACAAAGTATTGATACAACGAGATGTACGAGCGTTAAAAATTGATAACTTGCTAAAGATTAATTGCATCTACAGTAAATACAAGAGGTCTTTTTAAGAATATTTCCAGAGGTCTCACGCTAATAATCTTCGGAATCGCCGTGAAAACTTGTAGCTATCATATGGCTGGAAAAGAAGCTTTTTCCAAACGTACTCACACGTTCCATTGTCGTGGTTGATAATCCGACCTGTAACAATGTACAAGGAAAATATATTCTAAGAAGTAATAAAAACAGTCGAAGTGGTGACTGGTTAACGCTAGAAAGAGTTCCTTTTAATAGTAGCATGTTAAAGCCACAATTATACCAGCTAATTAAACGTTATAAGGACTTCTACCGAACTTAGTCCTGTCGAGAGTTGATTCTGGGCTACGACGTAAAGAACGATGTCGCAGCAAAAAATGTGAATTTTGGGATGAAGGACGTTCGCAAATTAACGGATGAAGTCTTCTCAAGAAGATTAGCAACATATGATCGCCATTAAAGCTAGATATTTGGAGACGGAAATATTAGTTGAACAACTGGAATTTGCAATGCCTTTAAATACCTATCAATACGTTACATATTTGACTGTGCCCCGTATGATGTCTTAAAACTTTATGTGAAACCAATTACAAAGCTTTCCAACATTTCCGAGCGAACTTACGTCCATTGCCCGCCGTCTCTCGTGGCACGTACAATTTTTATTGTACTTTTCTAGTTGCTTGATGATGAGCTAAAAGATGGATGCTTCCAACTAGACAATATCGCAGTTCGGAAAAGCGTTTAGTAGATTTTCCTCTACCTTCTCATAATCTAAGTATTTTAGATATTTTTTATCCACGCCTAAAAAAAAACAATTACAAAAAAATAAAAGGCAGGCAATACAAAAATAATGGGCAAATAAAGGACAATACAATGATCCTTCAACACATGGTCAACGCATTTATTAACATGAAACGACGAGTTAGGACTTGTATTCGAAAGAGCTACTAAGCCTCTTAAGATTATGGTTTCATTGTTATGTCAATGAATTCATTAACTTCAATTATTATATTTTGTAAAATGATAATTCCATTGTTTTACATCGTAAATTCAATAATTCACTTACTTTATTTGTTCCATTTATTTAATTTTGTATATCTCATGAATTTTGTATTTATATCCATTTGAAACATTGCACGTGCCCGTATTTATCCCAAAAACATATTTAAATTCATCTAATATACGCAACTGTAAAAAGATATAGCAAATATCTGAAAACATTAGTTAAATTGCATTAATTTAAATAAACTCAACATCGCTAAGTGCATATATTGGAAATCACGAGGTAAGACGAACGCCGGGCAGAGAACCACCGTATGCAAGCATTAGATTTAGGATTAAGAAAGAAACCGTTCTGCACATATAAATACTTCGTTGGAGAACGAATATCTCGAACTGCCAGCCGTCGCTCCGCTCAGACTTGCACTATAAGTTCCGCTTTCATGAGAAGGTATTAACAAAGCTCGTACATACAGGACACACCAGAACGTTTGGGTAGCCGTCTTCAGCTACATTAACTACCGTCTCCGCAGAGCCGGGCGTTCGAGCTCTTATTGGATTTGGCAGTGGCCCTAATAATGCATAAGACACGCATGCAAACGTTACGAAAAATAACGACAAAGAAACGTTGCGATACTGAAGACATATTAAGATAAGCAAATTGTCTTGTATTTATTATTAGGCGCATTTGCAATAACATACAAAGTTGCAAATTTGAGAAACAAAATTTTATACTGAAAATATATACTGAAACACGTTTATACAAAAGTAAGCCCAAAAATATGTACACAAGCACGTAAGAAAATCGCTTTATATAAAACACATAAGGTATGTACTAAGATTTACTAAATTTTTTTTGTATATTGTTGTAAAGGGAACTGTTTTATTATTTTTTTACGCATACTTATTGTGTTTCCTTTAAAGAGGTACTGAGCTATCGAGCAAATAAGCAACTATTTTGTACGTTTAAGCAAAAAGCAATTGGTCCTCTCCCTTCGCAGAATAGATACAACGAAACAGACAACTAACGCCTTTGTTCCTCAAATTAGAAGAACGTAACAATAGTATTCGTAACAATTTGCTTAATTCTTTATTATTTACCAGGAAATAATTCATGTAATTGTAAGTCAATCAGAAGACTTACAATTAAAATGCAGACATTCACGCTTTAATATGTTACTCTTGGCCCCACTTGTGACTGTAGTTGTGAACCCTTTTAACAGGAACTTATTTACATCATTGCCATCAAACATACCAAATTTAATTTTAAGTTTCCATCTTTATATTGATATCTAAGCAAGTTTTATTTAACTGCAGCTATAAGTATAGCTGTATAACCGGCATAAAATTTCTGTTATTGTTTCTAGGCGTTTCTTGATGTGTTTTCAAAATAAAAAAATTGTCGAAGAATTGTCAACCAGAAATTGTAGGTTCCTTTATAAACTACGCTTCGAAAGTTTCAAATTGAATTTGGGCAGCTTTAAAACTAAGAAATACGGCATTCATCGTACTGCCACCTTTGAAAAACTATCAAATACTTCCTGCATCGTGAAAGCTCACATTCTTAACATGAAACTTATAATTTACATCCACTTCTCCTAATATTATGCCACGTTACCGGGCAACATGAAAAAAAATGTCCCAATTTTCCGGTCGTCCAGAGTCATTCTGTCGAATTCAAACGATTTGTATTGTATAATTAAGGGCAGTAAAAAGAAACTTTTTTTTCATCTTCAATAGCGGCGTCGTTATTAACCCGCTGCGACTTTTCCTACTAAAACTACTACAGCCTACCATTATTATTAAAATATTCTCGAAACTACGCTTAAAAAAAAAGAGTAGCTGAACTAAAATTAAAGCCGTCCAAAAAACGACAAGTCTATAATATCGATACATCGTATTCGAAAGAATCCTCCTTCGTTTGGGCTCCTATTTACATTTATTAACATATTTTTTCATGTCGCCCTATTAAGGATTCTGTTATTAGTAGGCTTCGCTTCCGAATTCTCCAGAAATCGGTTGAACAGGGGCACAAGAAAACATATTATACATACATAAATGCATACCGACTTCGGTACGACGTTGCATTATTAGGGGCTTGTGTGAACTTTAGTTTTCCATTATCCGTACGTTAAAATGTCAGACGTACAGCCTAAATTAGATTCTGTATGCATTAAATGACGCTCTAAAAGTTTTCAAAATCATAATAATCACTCATAAATCGATATAGCCAACTAAATACAAGGAACTGCGATGATAACATTGTCCTAAAACTAAAAAAGATCCCTCGTGTGTGAGTTCTTCACAAAAATTAATTTCCGTGTCATTATACAACAAAACCCGGTCAACTTAGTTGCAATTGATTCGTTAGCGGTTATAAATACAAGTCAGCTAACGACCAGAAAATAGAAATTTTGTGCGCCATAGTTTTGTTGATCCAAGCCAAGTGTTACGTCCTTCACTCCATATCAAATGTGGCATCATGGAGTGATTTGTAAAAGCATCACCTAAAGATGAATGAGTTTCCAAGACTGTAGAAGGTAAAGTTAAAGGAAGAGCTTGATATTGAAAAACTACAATGGGTCAAAGCCAAAAAGAAGAATGTCCATGGCAAAGCTATTGGAGATGTTATGAAAAATGTTCTTGCAAGCAAGAAAGACCCGGAGTGTCAAAAATATGTTAAACAAATATAAAGAAAGAAAATGTCGAATAAACTTACAAATGCATGTCCTGAATTCGCATTTAGACTACTTTTCGGAGAACCTTGGTGCAGTCCAACAAAAGCAAGACGAGAGGGCTCCATCTGGATATTAAATAAATAGATATAAACGTACCAGAAGATATGAAATGGAACTATGATTGGTGATTATCGCCGGATGCGATATATAGAAAATGGAAGTCGCCTCAAAGAATTAGAACTTTCTGGTAAGAAGGCCGCAAGCAGCGGTAGATATGGTGATGTGTTGGGCGAAGACCTGATTAGTGGCCCAGAATACGTTGCAATGTCTTTCACGCTCCAGTTTGAACTTGTTTTTCCCCATTTTGGGTTGGCATTTGGCAATTGATGTTTGATATTATTAACATTATAACTGAAGAAACTGTTCAATTTTAGATATGTAAAAAGTAGCGGGAGTTTTTCGGTATTAGTTATGCGCCAAGCTAGTCAAGTCAACCTTTCAACATGCAATAAATAATTTTGAAAAATTGCAGACACTTAGAGATAAGGCAAAGTCTGGGAGAAAACACAGCCAGAAAATATTTATCGCACCCTCCTGGAATGGCTGTACACTGCCCCATTTGGACCGGCGACATCTTCAGGTCGTATTTCTTTGAGAATACTAGAGGTGGTCCTTTAGCAATCACTGGTAATCGTTATCAAGGCATATTACAAAACTTAGTGTGGCCAAATTGAACTAATTAGGCTACATATGCGGCTCTAATAGAACAGTTCCACATTACATACAGTTTGCGCAGTAACGCAAATTTTGCCGCTCGGATAATACAAAAGAATGGCGAATCGAGAAGAACGAACCAGGAGCGTACCTTACTCATAAATATGACGTAAAAAACTCATCTCTGGATTTTTCTGATGCGGAAATCATTGATGATACTCTTCAACAGTATCTATATAGAATATTAAAATTTCCTATTATTTGTTTAATACTCTGTTCACTGTGAATCAGGTATAATGCACTTAAGATTAGTCGTGTGAGCCAATCATAAGCAACAAACTCTTTGCATTAAGCAATAACGTTTCCTAATAAGTCATATCCCACAAATATAGTTTTTTTTACATCATTCGATGGAGTCATTAGAACGAGTTAAAAACAATTATTTATGTGTCATATGCGAAACATGTCCATTTGCTTCAATATGCAACGAAGAGAAGCCTAGAAGTTAATTTGTTTCATGTGAAACTTAAAAATGCCGTTGAATCTAAATTCTACTACTGCCTAAGACTTTCTACCTCCCACAGATTAGGCACGGCAAGCTTGTACGAGAAAGACGCGACCACGAAACTTGCTCATCATCTACGTCGAAACCAGCCGGATATGGTTTCTCAGCAACTGAAATAAAAACCGAAAACAACATAAAACACATTTCTATAATTACAGACATCGGTATTTTAACTATTACTCGGTCAGCAGATGGCCTTTATTCACGTCGCGCTCGCACACAGAGGCACATACGTGTACGTCAAATTGTAGTCGTACGACTGAAACGTCGTAGGTGCGCATAGGACGAGATCGTCTTCGGTTTATTACATCAATACGCTTCATAAAATTGGTTTTGATATTGTGTTTTGTTATCTTTTAATTGGACGATGGACATCGAACGTAGTCATAACTGGATCTCGGTGTAAAATTATTATTTAGACGTATGTATACCCAATGATTTCATACGTTGGGAAGAAAATTTGAACAAGAAGATATGCGGAGGAATTTTTAAAGCAGCAATTTCAACGTTTAGCTTCATCTTATTATTTCAACATTTTTAATGCAGCTTTATTTATTTATATTTTATTAGCTTTATTTATCTGGAGATAGATAACGCTTCGTGTTTAAATCTGCATTACCATCTTAAAGTATTATTGTTTAGACGATGTCTGTCAACGTTTCTGAGAGACCTATCGAATAATATCGTCGACGGCTGTTTCAAGTTGAAATCGTTGAAAGAAAAGCACTACCGGTTAATGATACAATTTATTTTCTTTGATCGGGAAACATCAGATACTGATTTAATAAATGTAAACGTAGCCAAGCATTCGTATCTGGATGAGGATCGGTTAATAATATGGCGAACACGTCAATTGAACCTGTGTGAAAACATTCTCTACGAAGAATTGAGTATGAGAAAGCCATCGGCGGCGAATTGGGAGCCGGGTTTACTGACGATTGAACATGAACGGGGTCGCGTCGTAACTTCAAAGCAATGCTTGGATATGTTTAACAGTGAGCTTCTGCGTCGATATGTGACTGTAGGTGAGATGTGGATGTATCACTACATGGCAGAAACCAAAGCACGAGGGTGAGAGAACGTGCACCAAAGAAGGTGAAGACGATTCCATCAAGCGAAAACGTTGTGGTGGCGATTTGCAAGGCGTAAATTTTATTTAAGTATTTGGGAAAGGAAAGGACAAGCACGAGACAGTATTCTGCTTATTTATCGCACCAATTCGATGCTGAACAAAATCAAAAAATCTTGAAAAAAATTCTCTACCATCATGAAAACGGTTCGCCCTCGTGGATAATTGAGACAATAAAACTAGCTCAGCTGCGGTACAAATGTGTGCCCCATCCATTGTATGCGGCCCTGTGGCTTCTCACTTTCTCCAATTTGAAAATATAGCTTTGCGGAAAACGATTCACGTCAAATACTGAAACATAGACCTGGTTTCCAGAATTCGATAAATCTTATTATTTGCATGGCTTAAAAAAGTTGGAATATCGCTGAACTAAATCTGTAGTGCTACAAGGAGATTAGTTAGACGAATTTGTCGCGCCATCCTGGTACCTAAAGTTAAAGAAATTATAATTTTGGGACAATCCATTTTTTTTAATTGATATTCTGCAAGTAGAATGTATCAAATATTAAAAGATAACTTTTATTTGTTTATTTAAATCTTTTTGGTTCATCAAATTCTTTGTACAAACCTTTTGTGTATTTCTTAAGTTAAAGTCTTTCTTAAGTCTACCTTCTTCGTAACAGTAGTGCAGGTATGGATAATGTACAACTTAAACAAGTCTTATTAAGCCTAACCTGAATCTATTATTATTAGCGACAACTCCTAATAATAATAAACAATATAGCATTCATTCAACATGACATCTTAAAGTTGATTAATGCAAGGCGTAACTGCAGCAGTCTTCACCAAAGGGGTCACTTAATTTCTTTTTCAATTGACGGCTATAGAAAGTAGGTACTTGAAATCAAGTCAAAGACCTTATTACTGAATATTAAGGGTGTTATCCCCTGAAAATAAGTAAAAATGTATATAAAAAACGTTTTTTCGCTGAAAGAGCCGAGACGTATCAACAAAATTAACAAAAAATTAAAAGTTAGAAAAATGGCCTTTTTTCTAAGGCGTTTTTAATTGCTTTAGATGAAAGCACACATCTCTGAAAAGTTGATATTTACCCTGAGAGCTACTTCTAAGTTTCCCATTGCTCTTTAGCCAATATAACAATGCTTAATTCTATTTAGGCGTTGTTGGTAGAATCATTCAGAGTTAATTGAAAAGAATTTCAGTATATGAGATTTGATGTGTTTGACTACATTATGTACTGCAATACAAACACATTTATCAAATTAATGCAACAAATCATTCTCAGTTCAAATAATTCCTAGCATCTCTGAAAACTGAAAGCTACGCAGACGGATACGTCTGATTGAATCTGGAAGCCAAAGACCACTCCAAAACAGTGGGTATTTCATGACCAAAGAACTTCGTAGCCAATTTAGCCAAGTATATACGCGTCATAATCCGCGTTGATTGCCTTTCGAGAAGGAACAAAGCGATCAATGACGAATATTATTGGATTTTCTCGACAATGTTACAATGGCAAGGAAAAGAATTCTGTTTCATGAAGACAATGCACTCGTGCACACTTGTGTCGTCGCCATGGCAAAATTGCTTGAATTAGGATACGCATCCTAATACAATATTCGTCAGACTTAGCGCCTGGCAATTATGGAAAAATGCGGAAAAATTGCTTGGCGGAAAAGAGCTTGCCTGAAATGATGAAGTGATTGAAGTGTTTGACGGCTTCCGTCAAACTTGGAGTAAAAAGAACTACGAAAAACCTTATTTTGAAAGGGACAAGTCCAGAGTTCGATCCCTTTTTTTTCTTTGAGTACAACTACAAAAGAAGAGCCAACTACGTTCGTATTTATAAACATTCGACAATGAATAATAATCCAATGCTAATGTATATTCAAAAAGAAAGGAGAGCGCTTAAGCAAGCGGGCACTAACATCTAAATATACGGAACATACACCTTGAACAACCGATAAGAACAAACTACCGTATAATTTACTTTAATTTACCTTACTTTGTAATATTTTAATGTTGGTTTAATGACCACCATCATCGTCCGATTCCAAGATCCGGTAGCTACTTAAGTGAACACCCCCGAGCTACAATTAACCAAATGCGAACCCTTTTCTTTAAGAAAAAAAAAAACCTTTGAGATGAAATCTTCATTTCATGGCGTGCACTTATTCTAACATAAAAATCGTTGCCGCTTATGTACCTCGTGATTTTTACGATTTAATTCCTGAAAATATTACAATTTACGGAGATCAGATCGTCTCAAAGTAATATTTCTCACATTAATGATACTAAAATCGATATCACCCGATGATGCTGTATTTTTAACAAATGTTCTGCACTCAAACGGAATAATATCGTAAAGCGACGACAAGCTAACGAATATTTATTATATTTAACTTGAAATCTGCGGTTAACTTTTAAATAGACTAATTTTTAAGACAAACACTTATCTTGCAAAATAACGTGTTGTGGTGATTAATTAACGCAGAAATCATTTTCAAGTTTTAGTTGAATGGAAGAGAAATTGCTTATTTGTAAAGAGGATTCACCAAGAGGGATATCCTGCATAAAGACAGCCTCATAGAACAATGTTTGAGAATTAGCGAAGACTTTTAACAGAACATGTACGATAGTGTACGACAAATACGTAAGAACAAAAACTGTTACTACGGGAAACAAATGAATTGAAAGTGCTAATAGTCGTTACAGCAAGTCCAGATATTAACCAACGTGAAATTTCGCGCCAGCGAGGTATTGTCAAGAACATTTCTTTGATTTTGTTCTGTTTGACGACCAAGCTACATTTAAAAGAAAATAAACGTTGAGTAGACGCAACTTCCACTACTACGCATTGCAATCAAATTAGGTGGCCTTTGAATATTTGGAGCCGTATAGCATTCAATTAGAAATAAGGCTATTGTACCACATTCAGTTGAAGCACGAGTAAATGGGCAAAATTTATTTAGATTTCTTTTTAATCAGATGCCGTTATAGTTCTTTAGATGTGATGGGGCGCCGCTGAATCACGCTGAATTCATTCGCAATTTTATTATAAACTTTCCTGCTAGATGGATAGGAGGAGGAGGATCAGTAGCGTGATCAGCTTGATCACCAGGTTTGATAAAAACAACTTTCTTCTATGACGGTCTTTTAGCTCGAAACAGCATATCGATTTTATAGAGCCAATTTACGATTATCGGTTTCAGGTATTTGCTTGCGTTTTGTCAATGACTAAAGAGCTTGGGTTTCATCTTGATTTCAATATAAAAAAAAAATAAAACGCTTTAAAAAGCATATTTCGTATTTTCTTATTGTTAGAAATTTATGTATGAATAGACATACGTTAAGTTGAGAAAACGTCCTTATTTTGTCATTACTTAAACACATTTGCATTTAGAAGGTTCTTCTTGATGTGCGCTGATTTTTGATCTACTAAAGTACGATGACTGCGCCAGGTGAACATGAGGAACAGCTTATTTCGTTCAGACGTCGCTTCACTCTACTTCGTTCCCTTCCGCACGTAAAGACTTTTCAATTCTTCGGCATTTTATAGATGTGCTAAATACTAGACACAAGCTTGAACTTGCAGCATACTACGTGTTCACTTGAAAGATAATGCCGTTAATCTGTACACCTCGCTGTCTGAACGTTTTAAGTGTCTGTGTAGCCGCAATAGCTCCGGTGATGCATTGAACTTGCATCTTCTTTCTCCACAATTTTCTTACCTTTGTTTTGTACTTTTTTTAGCTTAATTTCACCCGAATAGTCGTATTTTATATTTTTCCCGTTCTGCTGCGTGCATGTATCCTTTGTTTATTGCGATGGATCCAGGGCTACACCCTTTACGTTAATAAAGGCAATTTATTATTCTAGAAACCTCGATTTTTTTCTGAAAATTTAGAATATCTCCTCAACTACTGAATTTACGTATAGAGAATGCTACTTTTGATACAACATGCATGAGCGTCCATTTGAAAAAATATAGAAAATCGTTAATTTCTGTTAGGACATCCTGCACAAATGTTGATACCAAAGTAAGAGCACACTCGAAGCAATAAGTTGAAAAAGACAAATTTGAAAGTAAGAAAAAAGATGTAACAAATTTCACCGTCACGCTGGAGTTGCTAGAACGCTTGTTAACTTATTAAACTTTATAAATCCACGCCAAATACCATCATCTTCAATTTCCTTAATTTTCCCGTTGAAAGATTCCTCTCGATATCAATCGAGAAATATTTAATAAACAGACTCTCTTCACATTCCACATAATGGATGCAGGCATTCCGATGTTATGTCGTTTCGTGCATGTCTAAACGCAGCCTTCCCGATTCGTTATTAACATTTTTATGGGAAACCAGACGTAAACCGTGGTTGGCCTGAAACACGTGTTTCTACAACGAGTTGTAGTGTTTTACTTCGCGGGTAGCGAGTATAATGATGCCGCTTCGACGAAGAAAGCGCTTTACATCTAGTGTGCGCGTGTAAGTAATAGTATACACGATAACTTACAAAGTTTAAGACGCCTTCGAAAAAGATGCATCAGTGTGATAGTAAATTTTCCAACGTCTCTTTAATTTACTATATTTAGGAAAAATATCAAAAAGATATATATATACTTAATGAAAGAAATAGTTTATTTCCAAACATTTCAGCACAAAGTGAAGAGGTCTGCTATGAAAAAACGGTTGAATTGAAGTCTTGCTTACATATAACAATTCCTTTCCTGGTTAGCTTCCACAAACGCTTTTTGCTTGAACGCTTTACTCGTGGTATTAATATTATACTTTTACTAACCCTTTTGTAAATCGAAGATCTTAGCCCCTTTCATTCCAATTGTTGACATATGCATCAATTGTTTTGTAAATGCTTGATGTTTACCTCTGTATAACCGTTTATTTTCCAGATAAACTTCACTGACTCTGCATCTGTTCTTCTTCGCTGTTTTATACCGTGATTCCCAAATATCTTGAACGTCATGCAAGTTGCTTTCAACTAACGATTTCTTATCATTCGCAACAACCAATTTATTGATCAAATGGATGCGCCTTAGAACACGGCGGCGTCTAGGAATTCGTTGTAACTGACCCGCCGTGTATCTTCTTGCTTTTCTTCGTTCTCGAAACACTCACGTTATTTTGAAAAATTGATTGAAAAATTTATTTTTCTTTTTTTTATTTCATTTTCACTGTGAAAATCCAACTGTGACTTTAATGGCTTCTTTAAGAGTTGGTCGATCATCTTTAAGCAAACCAAGCCATGGTATTCCTCTATAGTCTGATAAATTATCGATACAGAAATATTTCGTTATCGATAAGTGGCCATTATATCACGTTTGGTAATTCGGCCAACTAGATTGTAATATTTCTCGTCCAGCGACAACTTGATTAATTGTCGTTTAGTGCGACTAAAAATCATCTGGAGGTTAAAAATAGGGATACTAATAGACAATTCTGAACGCTAAGCTACTTAATAATGTAGAAACGATGTGGGTACAATGGTACATTATCGCTTTAAACGGAACTTCTGATAAATATTATGGTAAGACATAAGTTCATATCATAGAAGAGAAGACAACACATAATCTTATTCATTACATTTACCCCATTGTTCTCTGGCTTTCTTTTGTTTTAATTTTCTTTTATATTCATTCTTCCCTTCCATTTCTTATTCAATTAACTAATATAAATCATCGTCATACATCGTCTTCTTATCTAATAGCTTGGTGTTGCAATATCATCTAGGCTATTGATTCAGGAAACACGAAGAAGAAGAAGTCACCAAATTGGATACTTCGAAAAGTTACAGTAAATATTTTGAGTTACTCTTGACTTGCGCTCCGCAGATACAAGACGGTCGAGAAGAAGTTATCGGGCTACTTCATCAAAGTATTGTTAACACACCGCTCAATTCACTGCTAATGGACCCCATTAAGGAAGAAGAGCTATGTTGAAACAATGCAATGCAACTTAGGAACAATTGCAGTCGAGATTTTCCACCATACAGGATGGAAATAAATTTATTTTGGTTTGGACGGACTACTTTAGCAAGTCGCCGGGACGTTGTTCAAAGAACAAGAACAACATGATCACGAATTTGACGGGATATTTGCAAGATACTGAACACCCGTAAAACTAGAATTATTGGATTGCGCCCTCAATTCAAGGAAATAGTAGAGAGCGTGAATAAGGCCGTCATTCAAAGTCGTTGCCGATCAGTTAACAGCTTTCTTTCCCATTCTTTACCTTAGTTACTTTTCATTTACTTCATTATTTCTACCGTTATACTTTTCGTTTATTTACTACAATTATATCGTCAATTTATCTAACCGTTTGGTATTGTAACACCTTCCAAGATTAGATTGAAGGAGCTCAATCAAAATATAATTCTGCCTATAACAAGGCAAAATCGGCTTGCGATATTATTGCATTGACGTTCGATTATCTCTTTGTTTTTGTAAACATGAATTTTTCACGCCTAATTTTTAATGTAAAGCAACATTTTATATAAAACAATGCGTTAAAAAATTATTTACATGTCCTTCATAAACAAGGCCAAATAACAAAGAGTAACGTACCAATATAGTCCGTTCTATTCTATGATTCACGACGTTCAATGGTTTTTCTCTTTTCCTTTTTCCGCGGCGGTAAGCCGCGTTCCATCGCTGAAAGTACGGTCCCCGTACTACTATTAGTACTGGCACTGTTTACGCGTCCTCCACCTTTTCTTCTAATGCCGTACCGTCACGAAATAATTAAAATTTTAATGCCAGTCAGTGATTCGCGGATTTCCACCCGATCGCCGTTCCACTCCTCGCCTGCAATACCGCTTATATTAGAGGTAACAGCCACCTTCGTACCGCCGTGTTACTACCTCTAATATTAGCGTAAATAGTGAAATACTATAGAATCGATTCGAGAGTGTTTAATGGTAGCCGGATCGTGACGTAATAATTCATGGCTTTTAACCTGTACTATTGCATCTAATAAATATCCTGGCTAAATGATGGAAGCACATGGTACACTTAAATCTTATTGATATTAGTATTAGATTATCTTTTATATACAAAAGGCAATGTAATCCCAATATTTTAATGAATTCTTTTAAATTTTTCTGCAAATATTTAGAAAATCTTTGATTTTCTTTCCTTAAACAAAGCCGCTAATACTTCGCTTTCATTTTTGAACGAGTTAAAGTAGATAGCCAGCGGACTTATGAATTTAAAGATTTAACAATAGACATGAAATTTGTAATCAATTAGCCTACCAAAAAAAAAAAAATACAACAGTACCACGCTATAAAGCGAAACACACTGTATATTCATCGTGCAGTTCATAATTCTTTCACGCATTTTGATATTGATATGAAGCGAACGAAGCCTGTTACGCGTTGCTTAACACTATGAACGTTCGGTGGCACACACGTACTCGTCAATTCTCCAGATGCAGAGCTCGCAGAAAATCAGATCAGGGAATTTTGTTAGCCAAGGTAAAAAAGATTCTTCTTTTAATCCAACATCCATCGCAGAGGTGCTTCAAATATTTTCAATCTTAGAATCGTGGAAGTCCATGCTTCTCTTCTTATAAAACAACAACCAGCTTGGATAGTTTCCACAGATTCTAGAAATGTTGAGAGAAGAAGGAACTGTTGGAGGGAATCGTTGAACTTAGAGGAATCTTGAGCGTATTCTCGTGCATCATGCGGAATTCTCTATAATCTAAATGATGTCATTTCATTTTCTGACGATAAAGTATACTTTCGTCAGGTAAGTATAAGAAACAACGACGGCGTCTGTCTCTTTCATTTCTAACGAAATCTCTGCAGTTTGTACACATCCAATAACATCAGCTATGGAAGGTGCTTGCAAAATTTTAATGGGACATGGCTTCATAAGCAAATTAAAACGAGAAGATCTCTATGAACTTATTTTGACTTGCATGCTCTATTCCATGGTCGTTTTATTGCCAAAATAGATTTTTTTTTAAGTTTGAGTGAAATTTACTGAAATATATTACTCACTAGATTCCATGACGTAAATCCTCTCGGTTTGTTCAGCAATAAAGTTGCGTCGCCATATTTACTTTTTACTTGGATCATAGGTCTTTATCATTTTGATAAATTATTAATAAGCTTGTTATTAGCACAAAAAATATTTTATTAACGAAAAGTTACAAATAATCTTACAAAACTTATGGATCTAACCCATTCAAACCATTTAAATAAGTATCTATGCGGCGTATAAGCCGTAATCATTTATATGAGTCCGTTTCTAAAATGATTATTGACGAATTGAATCTTCACCGCATTTTTAAAAAGGTTGATAAAATTGTGAACATTCAGAAAAAGAAAAGAAAACAAACGAACTAAAGAGAAAGAAACGAGTGATAATTTGACTCTGTAAGGAACAAATCCTTCCCTTCACTGAATACGGTTCATTGTTCAATTTGGTCTAACTTGTTAGTCGGTGCAGAATTAAAAGCATTACCTTTAATATCACCCGAAAGAGGTATATCTGTTCAAGACATGTTACAAAGTACATAACCTCAAACATAATGTTCAAAACCTCTTCAATACTTCTTTGATGCTTTCTCAAAACTTCCACTCAAGAAGCTCATTACTTTAGTATCCTTCAGATGTCGCTTGTATCGTAATATAACCAGATCTCTTTATTATAATTGGTGGTTGTTGTCATCGAGGATTGAATAAAGACCTTCTGATGGTGTATCTAATGTCTACCAGAACAGTGGACGGCTTTTCATAAACGTTGATGCGAGTTCATCTTTAGCTATATTATTCCATTATTGCCGAGAAGCACCATAGCCTTTCTTGCAGCATATTTTCGCCGGTACGGGAGCATTCCCCTCATAGAAAGCTACAATTGGTTCGCAAGACAATATTGCTGTTCTTTGTGTCTAGTGAATGCTTTTTGGGGCTTTGCCCGAAGTAACGCGCTCCTAAATTATCTCACGTTAAAAAATAAGGAGTTCAAAATTATGAAAACTTACTAATAGGTAGGTCACGGGGTAGACATTCTTCAATTACTATTATCTTTTAATTTAGCGTATCTAAGAAAAACTATGTAAAAATTAGATTCGAAAAACCCATAATCACGCGAATTATTTAATCGATAAACACTATGATGCGCGAATTCTTTCAGATAGTAAACACCGGTTTTCTATCCTCCGATTCGCCCAAAAAACGCGTTCAACTTGTTGGTCGTGGTCGAAGCGGAGCAAATTATAGTTGCATAACCCATCTGCCCCGATTATTTCTAAATTTTCAATCTTCTACATCCGATATATATAAGAGATGATCGTAATTTTAGGCGTGATATATCGTGTCCTCTCGATCAAAATAGCGGGTGTTTCCCCGGATCGACGATCCTTTTAGCCTTTAAATCGGAAATTTATGCTCAACTCTATAGCTTTTTCGGGCCTAATACGTATAATTTTAGAAACTAATTTAGATGGTCTCGCGTAAAGTATGCAGATAGATGTATCCGAACCGAAAGCGTAAAAGATGGCCAACGTCCCTCCTTAACTCTTCTTAAAGGATGAGCGAGCCTTCGCTGAAATTGAGGAAAGGAACTACTGACTTAAATGGCCATGGCGAAACGAACGCTCGACGTTTAAGCATCACCGACGTGCCGTCCGAGTTCGACGAGGGAATTGAGGGAAAAAATGTCGGCAACGAGCACGATTATTTTCGAAATTACCATAATTTCGTCTCGAAATCGATTACAAAAGGATAATCCTCCGACCAAAGGAGAAGACTACACTATTAATATAAAACATGTGTTTAAGTTATGAACAATGTCGAGGTATGGTATTATGCACTGTTTACGTCTTTTTGCTGTTTGGATCGTCGACGGTGCACTTTCCACGGCGAAGACGACGAGCGGAGTCCTTGATGCCGGTAATTGCGTAGCGTTCCGCCGTGATGCTTTTATTTGCGAATTCGAGCTTCGATTTTCAGGGATCTTTGGGTCGCGATCGGTCGTCTCCTGTGGATACGTACGAGAGTTTAGATTGAAAATTTTAACGACTTGAAGACCAAACAACCTCTTTACTTATTTCAATATGCGTTTGTTATACTGTATAGCATACTGGCAGTCATTAACAGTGTGATATAGGAAAGCAACAATAACAACAACAATTGCATTTACTGGCAAACATTACAACATAATGTTATGATAAATGATAAATGATAAAGCATAATTGCGAAGAAGGCTAATCTCCCAAGCCTGCTGTAACAGAAAGTGTTCTTTCTTTATCCTGCTACAAAATTAACGTACATTTATTTAAAAAAATGAATACAAAGGAAATTAAAAGGTGTACAATGCTGCAGCTTCATAAGTATGAGGAAGCGAGTACATCGTTGGGGTAAGCAATAGATTATAGAAGAAAGAAGATAAGGATTAAGGACTAAGAGGTGTATTTAAAGGCGCTACGTAACACGTTTCGACAATTTTGTACAAGAAGCTTCGCTTAAACAGGCTAGGTATCGATGATCTATCTTTGTAACGAACAAGAACTGAACGATACCCAAAACGGAGGGTTTCTATAAAGGCCTAAAAATAAAAATGTCTTCTTGCGTATTATAATCGCAAAGAATAATAAGGGACGAAGAAGCCGTTGTTTGCTCATATTGTGCGTCGAGGAGCGGATTGCTAGAGGAATGCTACGTCTACCGTGAATGCCATGGACGTAAGTATGGATGCCGGTAATGAAAGTGAAACAATACAAACGAGTTGAATAATACATGGTCGAAGTTACGTCGATGAATGTAAATCGGCCTCAATGTGATGACCGCTTGTTTTACCGTACGCATTGTATTAATATATCTAAAGCAAAGTGTCTGATCAGATGGTGAAATTCTCTCACCTTTTACAGATAGAGTTAGCGAGTCTGTGATTGCATTTGGTGAATATCACGGACGAAACACCGCTAGATGTATTTTAAATGGGTTTACTTTAATGTGGTAGACATCCGCAAAGTTAAGATGTTCCTAAGATTACATAACATAGAAGAATACATAAATACATAAAGTATGCAGCATATATCTGGTAATTTGAACCGTTTGTAGCATTCAGCAAAGCTGTTGCTTATATCGGAGGACAGGATCGAACATAATATGGCTCTTTTGCTTTCTCTCGTTCGTATATGATTGAATTAACGGTTAGGGTTATTCGCGAAAAATTAAGACGGCGCAACCACTTGCGATTCACTGCATCAGAAGCCCTGGTGAAATCCATCGTTGTAACATAAGCCAGAACAATTATGTAACTGCAAGGTTTGCGTAATCCGGAGGAATATTGGTCATTGTATCTGCTTAAGGCTTTAGGTAGCACATGTAATAAATTAATTGGTCTCATGTCGTCTAAATTTTCAACACTTTGTTCTTAACTTACAAGTGTTATATGCGATGAATTTAAAATTCAAAACTTTTTATTTTTCTTTTACAGTGTTAGTCAAAATTAATCGGACAAGTAACCTGCATGTATGTTACTTAAATTGTCTATGTCTCTTCTATAATTATTGGAATTCTTTAGTTCTACAGTGTTGCACATTTGAATGAAATTTCGTCATAAATAAATTACCGCGTCTAAAATGGAACGTTAACAAAATTAAACTGAACGTTGCACTTATGTAAAGAGATCCTATCTTTTAGTTTTTATGTAGTCAAACCTATGTAATAACACTCGCAATCGCCGCAAGCAATGACTAAAACTACTTAGTTCACGCATCTGATCCTTAACTTTAGAAAAAGACATATTAAACTTCTTAATCACTTTGATATCACTGTGATTTTTGTTTTTGAATAAAGCTATTATTGTATGGAATATGTGAAATATTGTAATTTGTCGTAAACTACTGCGCTATCAAAATTGATTGAATTATTGTGAGGTGGAGAAAATGTATTATAATTAGGCTGGAGCGAAGGTTGGAGTAATGGCAACAATTCTATTGATTAAACTATTCTTTCACAAGATTCTTCGGCAAATATCCCATCCCATCTTATCTACGTGCCGTACATACCTGTGGTAGATGATTTTCTTATTTTTTATCGGATAATAAATGTATAAAGCCACGTTTTATAATTGCTGCGCAATACAAAGAATATTTTAAGGACAAGTTCTGTCTATGACAAGTTTAACGAAAGCGCTTCTCTCTCGCTGATAAACGAGAAAAAGGTCTTCGGGATAGCTTCAACGCTTCTTATTGCCCTGTAAAAGTCAATCTGAAAATTTTTATAGCCATCCTACGACTTTCCCAAAGGATAAGAATAGTTGAAAATCGCAGCAATGGTAACAAGTTGGCAAACGTAGAATTATAATCCGCAATAGAAAACTCCTTTCACTTTCCCGCAAATTCAATTACGTTAAAAATCAATAGTATCTAATTCAACCTTTTAATATGATTTTTATGGTTGAAGCTATTGCCGGCTCCAAAGCGCCGTTTCTTCCTTTTAATCCCGTTTCAACGTACGCGGCGTACGACCAGTCCGCCGCACTGCCTTGCTGACGTATCATTTACATATCATTATCGCGGCTTATTGTTACACAATCTAATCCGCTGAAAATCGCTCAAAATAAATCTATTTCGTTTCGCCGCACATACCGCACACTCTATCATTATCTTAACCAACAGACGTATTATTCAATCAATCAGATATTTACCGCGGTTGCGAATACAAATCGTCCACGACGAGTGATATGCGAAAGCCGGCACGGCGATTTCTTATAACACTACGTTGCACATACAAAGAACTGCGTAGTCGGTGTGTGTTTAAAAATGTACCAGTTCTTCTGTAGGCTAAATCACACCGGGAGATGTAATGGCTGCGAAAGCTTTCGCCTTTTCATAGTTTCCGCGAAGTAATTGCACAACATTGTCGCTAGAGGGCAGATACAACTCAGCTTTCGCAGTTACGATGTATAAATTAGAGTCGTCGATGGAAAAAAGCGAACATGGTGGAAGGCGATTATGTAAAGGTGTTATATGCTTCTACATATTCGCTGTCAGTTGAAATAAAAGTTAGAAACTATCGCCATCTTTTAACTTGCTTTTACTATAAACCTTTCTTTTTCACATTTTTATGGGTCTCTTCATGGAATCCTAGTTTTCTACTAAATACCCAAAGGACTTGGTTCCAGATATCCTTAAAATCCATCCTAGCACTGAAAGAGGTTTCTTTTATTTTATTTGTATCTCAATATAAGTGTACACACCTTCCCCAGCGAAGCTCCCACCTTTTTAATATATCCAAAAAAGCTCTTATATGTGAATCTTGCTCTACAAGATAAACATTTGCGAAGGTGATGGCTTCTTCATTTGATGAAAATCTATTTTATCCGAGTGAAACCTTAAGCAACAAAAAATAAAACAAAGTTATTGAGAGCTAGAACTGACGAATCGAGTAGGTAATCCGTCACCCTTTACTGCAATTCCTTTTTTAAGTTAATCGATTAACACAGCTCTATGATTATCCCCATAGAATCGATTCACCCTCCCCACCCTTTTCACTATGTATTGGTATATTCTGGTTTCATGAACAGTTATCAATAGGCACCAAAACTGACTTGTTTCGCTTAAACTACTTAAGCAGTGCTTTGAAAATGTTCATTCGAATGCATTTTTGGTCTTGAGTCAATGTATAGACAGATTTTAATTTTTTAATTTTTTTAATGTTAATTTGCGGTCGTCCTTCACAGTGTGGTGAACTTTTCCGATGTTTTCGGGAATGATTGCAGCTTTTGGCCGTCCGGGTTTAAATCCAGCTGTCTAAAATTACGCCGCGGCAGACGAGGTATAGAGGTATCCCGTAAATCCCCCAGTGTTTAATTTGCGAGGACGTACAGCTTTTCAAATGCAAAAAGCATTTATTAACGAAACAACTAAATGTCCAACAGGGCTGAAATTTTTGAAAAATAAGCGAAGACTTATAAGAAAAAGTTCAGAGAAAAAAACTATTTCATTGCAATTAAAGTAAACAAAATCAGAAGCAATATTCACAGGAACTGCTTAAATTAAGCATCATTAGTCTTAGATAGAAGTATTTTTTTTAACTCTTGGCATACTTTTTGATAAATTCCTTATGAAGTGTTTTTATACTCCTTCGCTTAAAAAGAAAGATGAAGAGACTTTAGTTCGATAATCGTGGAAGGCATCTGATGGTTCTACGTTTACCGGTCCAATGACTTTGGCAAATCTTTGGCTGAGAAGGAACGATTCCGAACGCGGAAATTCAAAACATGCGGATCACATATAGATATACACAACGCATTTTTTTTCTTAGTGTCTAAAATAAATTTTATTGGAAACTTTCCCTTCTGCCTTTGAGCATAATTGGCTAAGGCCAAGAGATAAACAATTTTATAAGCTATAAGTATAAGTTATAAGCTACTTACGAGTGAAGCACCATTCTGCCAGAAAAAAAATATCGTCGAGTACTTGATTACCTTTTGCACTGCACTAGTTTCCAACTTCGTCAGTTATAAATACAACCACGATGTCTCTCTGTCCAACATTTCCAAATAATTGTCAATATCTTGATTGCACCAATCAGGTCAATCATCTCTTTGCAAAATTGTAATTATAGGCCAAAGTCACCGAGCACTTGCACTTAGCTCAGTATAAAATATTCAACCATCTACTTCAATTTTTATCGCTTCATCTACTACCTTATTGTCATGTATTTTTCTATTCGCTACTAATTCGGTTGCTTCATATATTTTCAGGTCCTTGTACGTCATTATGCTGTTCATTCTTATCTGGATGCGTTTTATCAAAAACTCTTTCTGTAACATGTTGCGGAAAACAATGCAAGTGAAGCTGAGGAAATCGGTATAACGGTTGATATTATTTACAACAGAACGTAAATGTTTGCTTAATTTTATTCCGAAACGCATCTGGATGTTCACAAATTTATCGTTCGTATAATGATACATATTAACTAGATAATTTTGAAGATGCAAAATATAAAATAAGCCTCCTTTTACGCGTTAAGCGTCATAAGTGTGATTCGTAAGCCTATCTTTTGGAGGTCTTCTAGTTGCGTTTCAGCTCATGAAATATTTCAGCTGTATCATTTTCAAGAAATCACACCGTGTATACGTATGTCCTATGCTGAAAGTCAGCAACGACTAGATTTTTTCTCATGTATCGATTGTCATACATACGTCCCATAGATCGGTATGCGTCGAAGGGAATGTTGGCGAGAGAATGGGCGATAATAGGGACGCGATGGGCACGGCCGGAGCGCAGCGCAATCTTCCTCGCTCCGATGCACGCCGCGTCGATTGTTCCGCCACCGGAAGCGCACTCTTTCAACTGTCACAATGCCGATGCTTCGTTTGTCTCAGCTTCATTCGCCCTCGACAAAGATTTACGGGCTAAATTTACGGGAACGACGACGTCGACGGCTCGCTAACGATAGAACTTCTTGCATGTATGCGTAGAAGAAGAGAGAAGCATAGCGAATATAAAAGCTCATATATATGTATCTAAGTACACAATTTAAAGCAAACTAATCTTCATTTAATTTTTAGCTTTAATATTGCTTAACTTCATATAATTGACAACACATTGTTTATATTCCTCTCATGGCGTTTATCACATAAAAGTAAACACCTGGACATCAACATAGCTTTCGTTTAAGCTCATTTTTTGAAAAACACCACATAGTTTGTGACTGTTAACATGTTCTTTTGCAAATCTAAGTCTACTTCATCATCGCTAGCAGAATCTTGCTGTAACATATTAAAGCGGAATCATACAACGTTCAGCATTGAACAAGTATAACAAGCAAGTATATGCAAAAATGATACCATACAAGAGTAGCCTGAAAAGTCTCCAATTTAACGCTGAAAGAAGTGTTTTTTTCTTTAATACCCCCGAATAGTAATTTTGTTGTGCAAAGTGGGCGTTTGCCCTCCTCATTCGAGGAAAATCTCTGTTCTCTGATTAAAATTTTTCACCTATCGAAACGAAAAAATCGTTGGAGGCTAAATCTAACGAATAAGCTGGGTGTCCTATCAACTCGAACCACAATTTGTATAAATCTTCGTCTTCAACTCGTCGCCTTCGTTATTATTTTCCCTTTTTCAAGACAATCCTTCACCTTCCTGGTCGATGGAAGAATGCCCGCCTTTTTCAGAGCTGATTCGTTCTTCGCAGTTCATTGTTCCGTGCTTTGGTTTCATGAATGTACTCGTACATTCAACCGTTGTCTGCTGTTATAAAATGGACAAACCTCCTCGCCTATTTAACTTAAATTGCTTTGGAAATGTTCATTTAAATGTGTTTTTAAGCGAGCAAAACACCTAAAATTCTTCTTTGATTAGATTTTGAGTGAGTATGTAAGAAACTCATCCTATCCAATGCCCACGGCCTCTGCTATTTCTTTAACCTTAATTCGAGGGTCATCTAGCACTATTTGGTGGGGCGTTCCGATGTTATGGGTAGTGATTGCAATTTTTGGCCATCCCCAATATTCGTTGTCAACCAAGCTGCACAAAATTACGCTGTAGCAATGGATGCCGCAACCTTCTCGTAAATCGCGTCGATCTCGATTTTGCCTGTTACCTATTGACTGACACAAACGGCCATTAAACAAGGATTGAGTGTCTAAAAATATCTTTCAACTTTAACTTATCTTCTATATTTTCTTGACGTAATTCAATTTGATTGGTGAAGTAAAACTTAGTTTAGGTTCCTCGAACCTGCGCTCCCGTTTGCTTAAACACCATGGCAATTGTTTTAATAACAATCAATGCGATAACATCATACGATACACTGTATATAGCACTGGATTTCAAAACGAATTTCCTTGATTTCTATTAAGGTAGACGTCGCGTACGAAGTAAGGGCAAAGCTTCGTCGTAAAACTTGTGAAAATCTCACGCTGTCCTGTGACCACCGACCATTACTTCCGGTTTATTTTGACCTGTGCACCGTCAACGGCCGATAAACCTTCTACCGCACTGCGAGGTTAATCCCTCGCCGATGGAATGACATGATACGAGCCAAGAACGCGACATCTTTTCGGTTGCTTGGCGATCCCTTTCTTCGAATTCCGAACGTTGCCCTACTATAACGAAACGGATATTTATCCCGGGTATAGTTTCTCGTAAAATTGTCGATATTTAAACTTTCCAAGCGGATTAAACGATCAAAACCTGCCAACAATCATAAGCATATCGTATGCACGTGATTCATGAAATATTGCTAAATTATTTTGTCGGAGTTCGAATTCGGTTAGCCCTGCCGCAGTGCACGATTTTCTTTGAATTATTGTGTTTAGGTCGTCAAATAACAATATTAACTTCAACGGGAAATATCGATAATCTATCATTAAACGTTGGAAATGGAACGTTGGGTTTAATAGTCTCAATGCACGATGTCTATGCAATAACTTTATTATTAGACCTCTGTGCTGCAACTATCCAATTTATGTTGCAAAAGGGAACAATACACAATTAAATAAGTTGGTGCGCAAATTTTTTTAATAACAAAAAGGAAAGGGATATTTACGTACGCTAGATATTAGAAGAACTCTAAATATCATATCCAATAAAATGGGGAAACAGCGAACGCGAAACAATCACAATATTTCTAAGATTTCTAAGATGTGCATATCCACCAATGTGAGATGTTCATTGTACAAACGATGTGTTTTGAATAAGGAAGAATTGACGCTGCAAGCATCTATTTCTGTAACGGTTGTAATTTTATTTGTGAAAAATTGACAAACATTTAAATGAAATTTAATACTGGTATCTTCCAATTAATTTAATAGTATTGTTCATAATTTGTCTCCTTCTGGGTCGTTATTTTTCTTTTTGGGATAATTCTGGTTCACTATCGGCTTTGGTTTGAATTATTCTTTAATTTTGTACATAACATAACATCCTTGGTTGGCTACATGCTTCCTTTAAAATTAAGGAAATTACCTATCGAACGTTCAATTTAATTGTCAATTTAATTGTGTACAAGAACGTTTGCGTTGCTTTAGGCATACTTCCGCCTTAGGCTATCTAATTTACAATCCGCACTGGATCAAACTAGAATTTGGTTGGATAACTTGTATTGGGCCAATTTACTTCTTGTATTGGATCAATCTACCTCTCGTACTTTGATTAGTTTGAATTAAGTTCGCAATACACACAGTACTTACCTAAGTAGCACCAACCCATTTCAAAATCTGTTACGTTACGAGTATTTCAAGATGAACAATGTACAACCAGATAGGAGCTTCCATTTAATAAATCTACATTTTGTTTTGTTTCATAAATTGATGTATAACTTAATTTTTGGCTTAATAGATCAAATATATCATTTGTTAACCGTTTTCTTTTAAACCGCTTGGTTTGGGCCAAACATTTACATTAATTTAACAACATTTGTGTTTATAAGTTCTTTCTATTCTAATTATTTGGATCTTGCCCTGAGACTGGGATATTTATGATGTGATTTTACACATTTAATGCTCGATCTCGTTGTGTATGATTCATATAATACACTTATTTGTATTTTGAACTATGTCAATACAAAATTCTTGCAAATACTGGAATTTTTTTGTTTGTTTTTCCACGCGTCAATTTCCAATGGATTACTAGCTCGCCCAAAGGATCTTCTTTAAGATAAGTGGCAAACGTATTGGTTTATATTATAAGAGACCTTTTTGGATATTGTCTGTTCAATTTCTGGTTCAATAAGAAACAAAATTCTGAACATATTCTTTTGTTCTTTTATAACTAAAATAATGGTTGTTGATGATGATAAAATATAACAAATGGTAAATATTAAAACAAGCAACGAGTTAAATTTTGCTTTTAGTCCGGTAGGAAGTGGTATTTCTGCAAAATGTAGAACGTCATACTTTTTTCAACCTTAGATCGAAACGTCTTCCCATCAGTGGTAGTACTGGCATGAATGGAAGAACATGTACATTCCACTA
Organism: Oryctes rhinoceros; assembly: GCA_020654165.1. Lineage (NCBI taxonomy): Eukaryota > Metazoa > Arthropoda > Insecta > Coleoptera > Scarabaeidae > Oryctes > Oryctes rhinoceros. Next base: position 2,036,890 of record JAIOKQ010000948.1, read on the forward strand.
AACGAAAAAATATAGGAAGAAATTGAAACGTTATCGTCCATCCTCGCCTCTACGTCTTCACTAGTCGCCACTGGTCGTTAGTACGTAGTAGGTCGTTAGTAGGGACGAAATGTCAAAGATACAATGTTTCATTTGTTGTAGTTAACCGAATTTCATTAAAAGAGCGGTGATAAATATACAACGCGAAATGTACGAATCCTCTAACTTTGTACAAATGTATCACGTACTCAAAAGTTAAAGTTAAAAACTCATACGCGCTTATTGAGAAAATTAAAGACGTTGAGTTTACTGAGAACGAAGTTTTAATTTCTTTTGATGTAAGTTCCCTTTTTTCTAGCGTTACGGTCAATTTAACGATGGAATATTTGGAGGAACTTTTGTTTGATGACCGGATGGATAGTGAAGATTGGTAATTGGTCCAATTTCTTTGACCAGATTTTGTATGCGACAAATTTCTTTCCAGATCCACAACACAAACTGAAATAATGGGAATGGGTAACAGCTTATCTCCTTTTATGGCTAACTTCTTTACGGATTCTTTACTTTTCCTGAGTTTGGATTAGATATGTCGATGATATTTGTTGTATCTTTGACACCTGCAAATGTTCAATAACCGATTCCGTGGAATAACTAGATTCTAAATTTCCCTCTATTAAATTTCCCCACGAAAAGAAAAAAGACAATAGGATTCCCTTCCTACATATGTTAATAATAAGAAATAGAAATAAGAATAGACGTATATAGAAAACGTACTAATAACAATAGAATCATCCCACAAGATTCCAATTAACAAATTAATTTTTTTTTGTTTAATTTTTGTTTAACTAAAGACCAATACCAAAACCAACCGAAAGAGATTATAGCTATCGCCAACTTTAACGGATTTTCTGAAGAAATAGTTTATAATACCATTAGGAAACACAAGAATAGAACAAGATTTGGAAATAAAATATAATTTGTTAAACTGCCCTTTTCTCGAAGTTACACGAAAGGTCTTCAAAAAGTCTTTTCTGAGATTGATCGTAAAATTCTTCAGATAACAACCTCAAAAACCTTTTAGGAAACCCGAACGACCAAGTAGATAACATGGAAAAATCGGGAATTTATAAAATCCCCGATTTTATAAATTATTATTATATAAAAAATAATTTATAAATATCATGTAAAGATTGTGATCAAGTGATCAATTGGACAAACAAAAAGATCGATCGGAATTAAATACAGAGAGTACGTGATTTATCTTAAATTGAACAGACTTGACAAATCCAGTGTTACCTTTACATATGCTTGAAAACAGACATAGTATTAACAATATATGTTTAATTAATAACGTAAACAGCAATGTACAGTTAAGTTGTTGGACGGGACAATTAAGCTCCAACCTTTCCTCTTTGTTAACGGCAGCGTGACCACGGTGAGTCAACCCTGATGATATTTTGTATAAAGAGGTTATTTCTTGGATTACAATTAGTTAGTTAATTCAGTATCGGCGAAGATGATAAATTAGATATCGAAACGTACGTACAGTTTAAACGGTAAGGAGTAATAGTAAAGTGTTCGTACAAATATTTCTTGCTTTAATTGTACAATCTATACATACTTAACAAACTGTAGCAAGTAAAACACAAAATAGATTTTCCACGGCATATAGATGGGTCCGCTAATTGAATTTAGATTGACGTTCGTTCTCATCATCGGTTTTACGTGGAGGTATAATGTTAAATTCATCAGATGTAGCGATTACACCGTAATGGATAATCATCTCGTTAACCGTACATATTTTATAGCGTTTATTATGCTAAATGTGACCGATTATTACTGATTTATGGTGCGCCTTTACGTAGGCGAATGCCGTCTTTTTGTAGAGGACCGTATAACACGTTGTTTAATATAAACGGATTCTTGCTTACTTTTTACGTTTTCGTTAAACAACAATGAATGAAGGTGATAACCTGTATGCGAGCTTTTATCAATTAGATATGTAGTTAAGTCTGGACGCAAAACTTTTACCGGAAGCTCTTATTATGGGTTTTTTAGTTCAGTTAGTGTCAGAAGTAAAGTCGATTCTTGCAATTAATTTTATTTTACGGAAATAGTTTAATACCATGTTCCTTTTGAGGTTTTAGCTACCTCTCGAGAATTCAAAAGCCGGCATGCTTAATAAATAAGTTGATTCATATTTAACCATCACCGTGGGGAACTTGCTTATTATCGGTGCAGCCAAATTTTGTTTGTTATAATCCGAAGAGGAAACGGATCCATGACAATTAACGTTCGAAATTTATATTTACTTGTAGCACCTTTATTTAACCTTGCAGATTTACAAAATGTGATAAATACATAACCCCTTTCATGAATCGATCCCATACTACAACGTTTGATTGTTTTAATTTAATACGTTTGCAATCGCATGTCTTTACACAGCTTCTAATGGTGCTCTTACTGTCACAGCATTTCCGTTCTCATCTTCGTGGAAGTTGTTTCCGGTAACTCTTACTGAGGACAATGGTTACTATATTGTAACGGTAGCTGGCGGAATTCCTGTGGATTTCCGGAACTCCAATAATAGCTACTTTGTTTACTTGTTTAGCCACATAAATGAAACTGCCCCTTGTCAGACGTTGGTTGGAAAGGCTGGACAATATGAATTTTGTATGGATGAAAGTTAGGATTCTTATGTAAGATTCTATGTAAAATAGTCTTAGATAAGCCTAACGCCTAGCATTGTTTTCGAAGTGAACGCTTTTGATATTATTAGCTAAATCAAATTTAGGTACCTACTCTTTAATGTCATACCAATGTAATGGAATGTTTATCTGTCGTTAGTTAAAAAAAGAAAAGAAAAAAAAACAGAGACATCCTCAGGTTAAATTAAATAATAGCAATAAACGAAATAGTAAAACAAAGTCAATAAATAGCTGAGGCACTGTAGAACTGATATTTTGGTACAAATAAAACAATTCTACAATTAAAGCTTCTGTATATATAAAAATTTGAACAAATTAACCTAGATATTGATAAGATACGCGTATAAAATAAGTAAGCGGATACAAGGACAAAGGAATAGGTGCCGCCTACGAAGAAATTCGGTCACACTATAAAACAATTTGTCACGTAGATATAGCCTCAGTTTATTTTTGAACTAGCGAAGTGTTAAGCAGCCTTTGTGATCACGTGGAAGCCTGTTGTAATATTGTATGGCTCTATAGTGAGGACTCCCCTCAAACAGAGTTGTCCTATGTTGAAGCACGTTCAAATTACCCGAGCCACGAGTGGCCATTACATTATATATATCTCGATTAAAGATAAGTTTTCGCTCGCTTTTCTTGTAAAATAGTAAGATCTCAAGAATATACAATGAGGGTGGAGGGAGGATATTTAATTGCCTAAAGTATGGTCTACAAGAAGTTACTTGAGAGACCCCTACCGTACAACTCACAACCCTCTTTTGAAGAACAAATAAGTCATCAGCCTTCCTTGAAGAGCTCTAGAAGATTTCGCATCCTTGATTCTAAAGAAAGGCGAAGTGAAAGATTCTGATAGAATCTAAATCGACATCTCTTTGCAGTTGTCGTATGCCATATAAGCCCATATAAACAGTCTACGTCCCAGCTCATCGCAGTGTTCTTGCCATCTAAGATGCGCATCCAAAATCATTTCCGGAAAACTCACAGACGAGCACTAGGCTCTACTAGGAAGGGGGCTCTACTACCTTTAAATGGGACATAAACACTACATAAAGCAGACAACGTTGGTCTAAATTGTATTATACGCGTCTTTTAACAGTTCAGCACAAGATCCCACTCATCACCCCAACGCTCCATTCTCCCCGCAAGAAACTTTACTGTGAAGAAGAATATTGAAATATCGTTGTTTTTGTAGGATACTTTATCTACAAAAGCATGATGTTACCAAAGCATGCATGTCAACAGCGAAAAACTTTCAAAACTTTTCGTTTAAGGGACCGTTAAAGTGAATAGATCCTTGCGCCTCAATTTCTGATTGCTTTTCCAAACATATCACATGGTAAATTTTCAAAGTTAACGCTTGAAGATCTGCAAGGCCGCATCATTCACGGCTTGTTTTCGTAGATCTGATACTTAAAACTTTCTAAGGATGATCTTGACGATTCCTGCACTAACCCGTCCAAAAAACTTTCCTTGCAACAATTAGCAATGGTCTTGTGATATGTTGAGCATGTTTCACTTACTTGAAAAAAAAGAACATTGTCAATCAATATTTAAGAGCTGCGGCTACAAATATTCTATTATCGTATTGCTGTAGCGCTTCACAGACCATCGACTGTAGCATTTCTTCCTAGTTCGGCTCCAATAAAATAAAACCCAATTACACAATCACTCCAAATATTTCACAAAATAGTGTTTTTTTTTTTTCTTCTTGGTGAGACAATTCATCATTCACTTAATGATTTTCGACAGTCCAAATCCGACGATTTCCTTTGTTGGCAAATCTATCAAGCCAAAAATTTTCGAAGAGAAAATCGATAGAATGTTCAGTTAGCCTATTGTATTGAATATACATTTTCTCTAGAATCTCTCCATAATTACTTGGCAGACAATACTAGAAACAACTGTGCCTAGCGATAGCAGTCCAAAAGATGTTATCAACGACATATCTTAAAGTTTTAACTTTTCTTGACAAACCCTTTAATGCTCATATTTCGACGATTTCCCCTGATACTTTCCTTCTTGTCTGACTCTGGACTATATATCGAAAATAACTTCTCGATTAAGAAGAAGACAAATTAACACATTAAATTGATTCTATCAAATCAATTGAATGAATATGAGGTTCCTGAATGCAATTCTAACATTCCTAATATACCAATTCATCCAGTTCACAACGTCGCTCTGAAAACTTAGATATTAACATAGGCATCCATCCATCATTATACGGACCCAAAACAAACTCATACACACGTACAGGTACCGAATTGTACAACTCCACGTGTGTACGTATGCGTATAGGAGAGAGTAGCATGTATCCGTACAGGTACAACAAGCACACAACGTATCTATGGGAAACTACAAACTCGGCGGCATGTTTTAGAATTCTTTTGTTTATTATCTTGATTCGTCATTCGCTGTAACGATTCGAATACGCTCGCCGCACACTCGCTGCCAATCACAGTCCAAAAATTGAGTCGCCTTAGAGACCTTGACAATCATTTTGAATCCGCTCCCAAATTCGTGTAATTATATACGACGTTTTTTTTTTTTTATAGAAAAAAAAAGAGAAGTGTTGTTATTGTAATCTAGGCTCCGCGAAATTGCTTTCGGATTTCAAATGGAAATGTCGGGATGTGAATTTTGGTCGGAATTCTTTAAATTAATTTATATCCCGACGGAAATTCCCGAATTGTTGGTGCTGTCGTACACAGAGAAGCGGATTTCCCAATTGTAAGAAGATTTGTTGAACGTTGTTGGGTTGGTTTATTTAATACGAGCAATGCTTTCCTTGCGCAATGCAACAGGTAATCTTGGCCGAAGTAAGTTCTTTTCGTAAAATGTTGCGTTTCTTATTCAAATCATAATCCACCTTGAAGGTAATAACTTTGTATTTGGAAGGTTAAGATAATCTGATTGGCTAATAAAGTATTTGCTTTGTGTATTCGGTTCTACGAAGCGGAAATTTGTTTTTATTTGGTATTGCCGACACCATTACATTTAAATCAGCGTTATACCAGGTGGCGTAAAAGTAATGTCATAACTTGAATTGGCCGCCACTTTTGCAGTTGGCGCCAAATGTCGCTGTGCTTTGACATTTATGATGTAGATATATACAGAATCAGTTGTTAATAAGCCATGGAGCGTTCTTATTTGAAACATTTTAAGTCGGTTGTTTTAATTTGTCCAAGAGCCTCGTGCAAACTGGGTCCGCTAGAGATGTTGCAAGAAATGGCCGGCATCGTAGTGCCCGTTCGATGCACTACCGCAACCATAAATGGTGAGCGTTACAGACAGATGCTAAACGAACATTTTTCGCCGAAAATCGCTGCATTGCATCTCGATCATTGTTGGTTTCAACAGGACGGAGCGACCGCTCGCACAGCTCGGGCAACTATGGAGATCTTGGGACGCCAATTTCCAGGTCGAGTGATCTCCCGTTTTGGAGATTTGAACCGGCCGTCCAGATCGCCAGATCCAACAGCACCGGAGTTTTTCCTTCGAGGCTTCTTAAAATCTCGCGTTTATCACAACGAACCACGAACCTTGCGAGCCTTGAAAGCTAACATTGAAGCAGAAATCGCTAATCTGGAGCAGGAAGTCTTGCGAGCAACAATTCAAAATACCTTAAAACGAGCGCAATTATGCTTTGGGCAACTTTCGGGCTTTTGGCTTTTTGGCAACTGGTGACGTGGCCGTTTGAGCGATGTAACTTTTTCCAATTAACGTCATCAATTTTACACTGTCAAATAACCTTTTTATAAACACAGAGCTCTTTTTTTTCAAATTATAACATTACTTTTGCGGCACCTTGTATACAAATTTAATGCGATCGAGCTTTCATTTAAACTTACAAATTAGGAATTAGTAAATGACAAAAAATGCTATTTATTGATATCGCTATAAAAAAAAAACTTATTTAAAATCGATGATTTTGGAATTTTTTTTAATTTATTATTAAGCCGCAAAAGAAATAGTCTGCAAATGTCACGGGCTCCGGGACTACTGCCTGCTATTTCGATGCTACGAACTAGTACTCATGATGACTTGGAAATAGAAGCGGTAATGCCCCAAACCATTATGCTAATTGAAGATGGTGTATTGCGGAAAGAAATGCGCTCATTCTTGGCTCTTTCTCCAGATGTCCGAAGCATCATCCTTAATCCTTTAGACCAGGTATTACAAAGAAAATTGGGATTCATCAACAAATGCTATTGAATTCTATTCGTCTAGCCACCATTGCCGTTTCCAACACAATTTAAGGATCGCACATTTATAGTCAGTGTATACGTAGCTAAGGAAATAATATTTATTATTGTTATAAAAATTGAAACTGTATTACTTCACTTATAGCTTAGCTTGCTGCGTTATTGAGCGGAATATTAATTCAGAAATACTGTAACCTTCGTGCTAGATGTAAGCACGTGATTTACACCAAATTATAAAGTATTTATTATAGATTCAAGAAATAAACAATTTTATGCTAAATATTCAATTTATTGTACTAAATACACACGTTTCTTGAATATATTCTGTTACTAACTATAAGAAAGCGAAGTAGTAGGTCTTACTTACGATTAGCTGTAGAATATACATTTCTATATGCGGTAACGCTGATCATACAATTTGACCAAGAATTTACCACCAAAGAAGGAAATATTATTTTTTATTTTCACTATTACTAGATCAAAAACTAGTAAAACAAAATATTTTTTTCGATAGTGTATTAGTCACTAAGACCATTAAGGACATGTAGTGTCCTTAATGGTCCTTAATTGAAGACAAATTCAAACTTCACTGAGTGAAGTCCTAATGTCCTTAATGTCCTCAATGTTCGTCATGCTTAGAAATTTGTTGTTCACCCACAATTCATCTTAAGCTTGAAGTAGTCGAATGAAAACGTTGCGTGAACAACGGCGTTCTATAATGTTGAAACCAATCAAACGACGCTTTTATCTTTCCATAAATCCACTTCCCTTTTCCATATAATCGCTGTTCGCTTCTACGCTCTAAGCCATTGTTTCAAATGGCAGGAAGGGCAGTAATCGCTGAACGTGAGAGATGGAATCCTCCCACAAACCACGAAATGTGACTGATATATATATACGCCCTCAACACATTGGCAAGTATGTCCAACTTATGTTGTAACATAACAGAACACATTAGCTTTGATTCAATTACTTTTGTTGAATCAAATCAATATGTCTGTTGGTTATGCACCAATATTACCTTCGAATTGACATCGAAAACTTCTCAACTAAAATCTTGAATCTTCTTCTTGGTACGCTCACCAGTATAAGAATTTGCCTTGTTACTTAGAGGCGGATTATCCAGGACGACAACTTCCCTCCGATCATTTTTGGACGCCTCAATTTGGTGAGCGTTTCGCAATGCACATCATCTGTAATTGTAGCCTCACGTTTCACAAAATCAAACAACCGAACATCGTTTTCGTTCCAGAAAATGGAAGGCGTCGTTTCCTTACTCGAATAAAGAGTTTGCTTGAATTTTTTCGGTTTTAGTCAAGTTGAATGGGGCCACAACATTGCCTGTTGTTTTGAATCTGCGTTATATCAAAATATCTACGTCTTTTCGCTCGTAATAATGTCTTCTTGGGAGTGGTGATCCAAAAACGTCCGTTCGCTTAATATTCTTTACTTTTTATGTTGATCGGTATACATGTTCGGTGATCACTTTTCACACGATTTCGTAAACAATCTCGTAAATAACAGCGCGCCAATTACAATGATTTTGCGAATCAGATCGCATCGATTTCAATGCTGAACTTGTCAGCCAGTTGTTTATGTGGCCCCTCTGAAAGTTTATCGCCATTGCCTAATCTTTCCTTGACTCATCACTGAAGGTCCATAAACTAGATACAATTCGCGCGAAATTTGAACTGTTATAGATCCTTGGTGCACCTCGCAACTGGTGGCAGCAACGATTTTCGCAACCATTGTGTTATATTCACCAACTACCAAGCGATGGCACCAGTATATTTACAACCAATCAGTGGAAGGCTTATTTTTCCTAACTTGGCAAGCATTTTAGGTATTCCAATGTAAGTTATTTATTTTAAACCAAATTACTCTTAAAAGCAGAATGAGTGTTTTCGCAAATGGAGATAACGATAATATTGGGTGCGAGTCGCTAATCGCCGATAAAGCTAGGCGAGCTTATCAGTCTACGACATATTCTATCATGAAAACAAACAGAGGACCACTCACATAAGTGGTGTATAAGGAAATTAATCGATTAATCTTATGATCCTGCGATATCCAGGAATCATCAATGACTCACAGAAAACCAATAAATACAAATCCCCACTTACTTGAGAAAATTGAAGACGTCGCTTAGTTAAACAACTGTTCCCAACGCCGAACAGTACACATCCATCCGTTCTAGCGCAAAATCTCATGGAGGATCTTCGAGGAATCGCTTAACAGAATTTTACTGCCCAGAAAACCGAGAAGCGGTCATCATCGATACGTACAGGAAAACATACTTTTCGTAACCTATGAATCGTTAACCTTTCGACTTGTTCCTTCTGGTCGGTGACGGATCCGAACGGCAAACTCAACGACCAAGAAGAAGAAGCGACAAAGAAGAAGAAGAAGAAGAAGACCACGACGACGACGATGGCAAAAAGCGAAAAAAACGAGACAAAACAACGACGACCGTATGACGTACGTTTGTACTGCATCGAATAGTTGCAGCAAGCCGAGCATAGCATACCTGAGCGGCTCTTCAAAGGCAGAATGCGGTCCGAGCGATGTGCCATTGTTTTCACACACCGGATCGTCGCAAAAACAAGGGCGGCTGTGGCCAGCGTACTCTTTGATTCGCATTGCGAACGTCATTTGTTAGCGGACAAACGACTATCGCCGTCGCGTCTTTGCTATACATACCCGCGATACTCGTAATGTGTATTAGTCCAACTAATACACGTACGTAAATGCACCGGAGTATAATACGTCTGTATATGTACGTATGTACGTGGAATGAGATGATTCTGTTATTTCTTTTCAAGTTATTCGTAGATGCCAATTTACTGGCCAGCGGTTCCAGAAGCCGTGGCGATAGCGACTTAAGTTGATCGAACGCCGTATTCCAATATTAATACGCAATATCGATAATTATCCTGTAATAATGATCAATAAGTGCGACGCGACGGATAGGGCAAAATCTAGTGATGCGTGAAAATTCGCATCGACGTTAATTAAAATGTTAATATTACCTTTCTTTGCCAGGCAATTTAAGACGCAGGAAATTAAATTAATAATGATGCACTACCATAAAGGACTCGCTATGTTGCAATAAATTTTAGTTTGGTTGAAATTATCCTGTTAACTAATAAGTCCTTGTAATGTAAAATATTATAAGTGGTGAATACCAAGGAAGCGATAACTAAACAAAATACAGGCAGTAAGAGCAGAGAAATACGGCGGAATAAATAAATTCTGGTTCTCCCGAAAAGACCCAAACAAAGTTGCAAACGGCCGGAGGGAACCGAAGAAAATCGCATATTGTCGAACGCAGCCGAATAAAACGAAACAAAATTGAATACAGCGAAACGCAAACGCTGACGATCCTGTTAAGAAGTAGACGGTTTTTTCATTATCTGTTCTGTAGGTTAGTTGCTATTGTAATTATTAATATTAGATAGGTAGATAGATAGAAGTTTTATTTACGACAAGAGGTGGCGAACACAGTGCAATACATATTAAAATAAAGCGGGACATAAAAACATCTATTTGAAACTAAACGTTTTTCGGGTTCGAACCGTGTCATGTTGTTGAAAATAAAATAAAAAAATAAAAAAAAATTATTTTATTTTTAACGACATGACATGGTTCGAACCCGAAAAACGTTTAGTTTCAACAGACTCCGACCGTGGAAGCCTACGTTTTTATTTCATCTATTTGAAGTATAGCGCATCCACCTAAACATTCGAACAGAGCAACTATAAATGTTGCAATGTAAGCTAACTGAATTCTTCAATGTTCTAGAGACATTTTTCGAGAGCATCTGTTTAAGTTCGGATCTAAACTATCGCCGTGACAATAATTTCAAAATGATTGTTCGTCTTGTTACCGACATGTGCATAACAAGTTGAACTCCGCAGCGAATCTTAACCTTTGCGATCTTAGAAATGTCGATCTTTTTTGTATTATGGAACGAACTTCAGCGTTTGCTTAAAAGTCTTCGATCCCGGGAAAATGGTTTACTGCAGCCCATGTAAGTTAGTCTCATTCATCATTACCAGTACGAGGATTAACATACGCAACGATGTTAGTTAATACAAAAGGGGCTCTCTTCAATCTTAAAACGATGATTTCTAAACACGTACCCCATTTTAGCTTATTGCCGAAAGCAATACTCAGCGCTCGGTGACATTATATTAGTTTCGTTAACATTTAAAACAAGCTTATTGTTAATGTCGTTATCTTGACTTCCGCGGTCGATGTTTTCTTTTAATGAAGGTTTTGGGCTTCCTACGGCGTCGTAATTGCATCGCTCTCGATTGCACTGGAGCTTTCTCTGTACTACTACATGAAGAATTCTTCTTACAGCAGTGATACAGCATGCAGTAGCCCAGAGGATGCTCGAATGCAACGTCGGCATTTTCATGCAATTATGACACGGTTTCAACGCGGAAACCTAAGTTTAGTGTTATTAAACTAACACTAGTTTTTCAAGAGCTTTTCCTCAATTCACAAGAAGTTGGTTGGCCATCATTGCCCGTCGCCACCATATTTGTATCATCAGCATACACAAGTCACAAAGATATATTGTACGGTAGATCATTTATATAAACATATGAAGTCCTGCAGAACACCGGACGCTACATTGTGAAAGCGAGGGATGTGGTGAGCTACCGAGTCCTCCCCAGATCGTTTAATTTTCGAGGAAGAATTTAAAAACTAAATTAGCTTTAAAGTATCAAAATATCCTGACTTTTAAAAGAAAATGTGCTGAGTGCGGTAAACTGCTTTTGTGTATATCGCAACTGCTTCTTACTTAACCCTTGAAATTTGGACTATCATTTAGCAGCCGGCTGCTCAGATACTTCTATATTCTCCTTAGAGGTTTCGGGTAAAAATTATCGGTGACGGTGTAAATTCCGTAAATACAAGTTTTACTTGATTCAACGTAATATTTAGATATAATTTCCGGCGGGTTTATTAACAAATTTCAACCGAAACGAAGAAGTTTCTTGTAAGCATCTACGAACAGCTCGTTGATCTCGATAAACACCAGAAGCACTGCAAATATGATAATACTCGCATCCAACACTCCAACGACTTTTGCTACTCAAAACCAGGAAGAGGATAAATAATGATAGCAATAACACCAAAGCCTCAGCGTATCTTGCTTCCTGCTAACTGCTTGCTATATACAACAGATCTGAAAGCTTTTGGAGGAACTAATCACGTGATTACGATGCTTTCTTACATTGTAGATTTGCCCCGGAGAGTATTTCAGTAAATTTACCAAGTGTTGTTGAGTTACTCTCTTGATGTTCTACAAATTCATCCAGACCAGTTGAAAAAAAGATAAGAAAGCGACTGATTTTAAAACAGAGCTAGTTATGTTAATGCATATATTAAGAGAATATTAAGAATATTGTTGTAATTGTTATAAAAGCGTTGTAAATCTTCTCGCATTACAGAATAACGTCGTTAATAAATTAAAATTAATTTATTAATTATTAATCTCGGATACATTTCACTGAAAAGTAAACTTACTTGAATGATGCATAAACATACATCTAGAGCGAAATTTCTGCATTAAATTGCCTTCATCCAATTGAGGAAAATTCCCCATTTATTTTTCAGTGCGGTTCATTTTGCAGGCCTCGCGTCTTAAATTAAATGAATTAAATTAACCAAAAACAAATTGAACAATTTCACAAAGCAATACAGAGCATCAGAACGCCATGATGTTTCGACCTCCACGATGTGCTCGTTCATTTCGCATCCTGATAAGCTTGATTCTTACATCGAGTAGCGTTCGAGCATTCTGCATAGGGCAAACGGTAATTTCTCACGCTAAGAACTATTAGCGGAAAAAAGAAAGTTGTGTTGGAGTCTGGAAGAAAGACCAAATGCTACCTCAATAAAGGCGAAGCCACTTTCAGTGCGGTATTCCATGAACCTATCAATTTTTTGCATATTGCATTTGTTTGTGACAGGATTAACGTACGATTACGTATGGTATGATTAAAAAATAAACAACCACTAATATAGCGCTAATGTGGCAAAACGATGAATCCACACGAAAACAAATTATTGTTATTTACCTCAGAACATGATATCGACTGGCTGTTGTATCATCATCATCATCATCATTTACCGTTTTCGATGGATACCCAACATGCCTAAACTATATGCGGCGTAAGATATCGCGGCTACGTAACATTAGAATGCGTTTATTGTACGTTTATTGAAATAAATCCGCTACGCAGCATTAAGACTATTTTCGGAATACGTAATGTTAGCGGCGTTAGCACTGGTAATAGTAAAATCACAGGTAAGAGTACGCTAGTTATACGGTATTATTTATAAAATACGAAACCGCAAAGCGGTGTAATTTACCCGGTAAATGCTTTGCTGTTAAAGCCTATGCCGTTGTATGTTTATGTATATTTCAGCAAGGCTCTAACAGTTTTAGCGAAAAAAAATTATTTATTTAAAATGGCGGTGGCATGTAAATGGTATAATTTGTTAATTTGCCTTTTTAGCGCACAAGCTGCCATTTTCACCGCGTAGTAAATTTTGTGCGAATACAGGCATGAAAGTAAATATAAATCGAGTGTTCGTTGAGCGTTGTAACACATGTGATCTTCTAAAATTGCTTTTACACTGTCGAAATTGCTTGAAACAATCAATATTAGGCGGCAATCATATCTGTTACTTCAATTTATAGTAAAGTAACAGTTCTTTTGATGCTCTTAAGATTGAAACAATGTTATAGGTTGTTTCAATCTTTCACGAGGTGCTACTCGTTGATATAGCGGGTGCGCTACATGGCACATTCGGCTTTAAAAAAGTGGCAATTTCGTCGTTAGAAGCAATTTACTTCTGAATATTCTGACATGTTTAATGCACGTTCTGGATATTTGTTTAAAGTAAATATTGTGGTTGTAGCTCATTTATTAGAATATTCTACCTTGCTTATTACCTTTTTAGAATATTTCTTTTGTATTTTACAAAGAGTTTGCTCTTGTTTTTAATTATTCTATCACTGTTTATTATTTTATAAAAAATTCTGTTCGTTCAAAGAAATATTGATCAAATCAACCGATTTTTCGTTCATTTACGAAAAAATCATTTCCTCTTAACAAAACCAAATAATCAGGTTAAGGAGAACATGTAGCAAAGATATTGTTGAGAGCTTTACAACGCTTCAAATGAATGATTGGTAAAATTAACGATTATTCGAACTCGAACACTGTAACAACGCCATACTTTGACGTGTATTTTTCCCAATATTATCGTTTTTTTTTTTTTTTTTGAATGAACTACTTGGCTATTCAAATTCTGTAGCAATTCGATAATTCCCCGCTACATTTCGCTCTAAATGTGGTCAACATCGTAAACATCCATACTAACATTTTCTGTTAGTATCACGTCACGTTTAATGACAAAAATGTTGTAGGACTTCCTCGACGTTCCCCGTTCCCCCATTATGCAGACAAGTCAAAAAGAAACAGAACCTGATGTACTAGAGATGCGAGATCTTCTGCGTAGGTGGTGATTAGTATTAGTTATCAAAATAAATGATCCGTGTTCAATTAAACCAGATGGTTTTCTTATTTTGCCTAATTTAATATTAATTCTTCTAATCTATTTACTGTTTGGGATCCAAGGAGGAAAATATGTCGCTGAGATAAGAACATAATGCAGTCAAATAAATGATTCTTATTAGAGCTTTGTCTTTTAACCGAAAGATGTTGTAATATTCGACATCAAACGGAAATTATCGAAATCAAACAAAAAATGTGGATAATACGTAAGGCAATTGCAACATAGAGCTAAGTGCTTCTATTGACACTTGCAACTGCATAACACGTTTCCTTTAGGCTAATTAGAACTAACAGTATTCCTAATAACAAATCTTATTAAGAAAGAAGCGGCATAATTACCGTAATTATCTCTCTCAAATCCTAATTCTTGCGGTTCAGACAATATCAATCTCGAAATGGTACCCGTTTCTTCTTCCTACTATTACGCATTACTCGAATATATCTTTCCTAACTCTTGGAAAAATACTATGATTTCACCTCTTCGTAAGACATCTAATCCTAACAGGTTTAATGCCCTCAGACCAATATCTATTGTTCCAAGGCTTTCGACAATTTTAGAAAAAGTAAGTTAAGAAGCAGCTACGCGTTTATTTGGATAGTAATGGTATCTTGTCTTGAGAGTAGGATTTCGTCCAGACTTCAACTGCGCTACCGTCCTGTGCCATATTACCGCTGAAATTTTTGAAATACTCCAAGGCGTTCGATACTATTAATCCTGCGCTCTATTGGATTTGATGATTAAATCATTTATTCCTATTTATTTCATCGTACACGACAGGTTCGTATTAAACACGCGACAATTAGTTACGTCTCACGTGCCCCAGGGAAGTATTTTGGGCCCTCTGTTTTTTGCTATTTTAAAATTGCCAATTTCATCTTTGTGCTAACGACAAGCAGCTTTTTTATTCATTCAAATTTTCTGGTGTTCATACAGCTAGAACTGATATTAATTGTGATCTACAGTTACTTGTTTCTGAACGTGAATTATATTAATCTATATTAATCCAATAAAATCACCCGTTCTGATTTAGCTTCATCTCATATTAAAGTTATGTTTAGTTATGGTTATAATTAACAATGTACCTCTACCATTTCCTGATTGTTAGAAAAATTCGGGACTTTACTTAGATACCAAATTGCGATTTAACGAACATGTCTCTCGGCTTATTAGAAGAGCTTCAAACTTTATTTGGAAACAAAAATTGCTTAGACGCTAACTTGAGAATAATGTTGTCTGAGTCGCTGGCACTCTCACACTTTAATTTCTAGGATAATATATATATATATATATATATTGATAGCATTGATAACCTTCGCATTCCGCGTGTTGAGATTGCGCGCGGCGTTACGAACGAGCTCCTCGCGCATTGAAATGGTGAAATCTGTCTAAGAAAGCTGCTTCGCACATTTTTTCATAAAATTCCGTTTGTTATATCGCAAGATGGTTTTTCGTAACAGTTGTTTCTAACATCAATGTTAGAAGCAGGGGCCTGTTTACATCACCACAGCATCCTTATTCCTGCTTCGCTTAAGGTCTTGCCTATTCCATCGTTTCGTGCCTGGTGGAGGGCTTATTTTTTCGGTGAACGAAAGCTTGGTCTACTAGTTTATTTCAGTTCCTTCGCTTACAAATTTAATTGCCTTTATCACGTAGTTTATGCTTTAATCTTATGATGGGTGATGCTCTCTCATTATTAACGCGTTTAGTATTTTAAGATTAGGAGCAGTCGCTTGCGTTTTTCATTCGATAGATCTTAAACTATTTCCTTAGTTTCTTTGTTGAATACTTAAATATGTATATTATTATTATTATTATTATTATTAAATCAATGATTAAGTCATTAAATACTACTAAATTCTTATAATTTTATATTGTTTTACAAACTATCTAATTCTTGAAGAAATCATCCAAGAAAATATTCAACCTTTTCCTTTAATAGCCTTTATCGGGCTAACTACTACTTTATATAACGTAAATCATTTTTTTTCCTTTATTGACAATATTACAACAATAATATACGCCAATTATATTAATAATAGTTACTCATTATCTACGATTTCATAGCTTCATCTAGAGCTTATCGATTACAACTCCATTATTTAATATTCGCGACAAACATAAGCGATTGCCTGTCGAAATTATACATTTTAGAACATGATATTCCGTAATTAAAATCGCCAAATGTACGTGTTTTAAACGGAAATTATTGTTTATTATGAACCGGTACCCGTGTATTTCCCCTCCACGTAATCGTAGGTTCTCCGAATTGGAAAAAAAAAACAATCAAAATGATTAAATCGCGTGACATAAGTTTTTAGCAAACTCCTCGGATGCAATAGCACGGTTTGCACAACAAGATAAATTAGCCTATATCGTGTTTCTTATTCGCGTTCTATGAAGTTGAGCAAACATAAATTTTCTCGAAATAAATTCGAATTATTTGGATCGTAGCGCCGTCTGTAATTGAAAGGATACACTGCAGACGACAATGGATCCCTCCGGTATGCGAGCGTAGTAGATATCTGTAACAGCATGGATGGGATCGAAGTAATAATGGCCAAGTAATTATTCAAAATTATAGCGATTTTAATAGTTTAATTATGTATTTAACATAGTTTAAGTTCATTAACTTACGCTTACGTACTCGGGATGTATTAATGTCAATTAGTAATGCAAACACGGAACGATTGTTTTGTTTGCTGTTATTAAACTATTAAATATTCAGCACTTAATCTGATAGGTAAACATTACCGTATTTTCACGCTAATAGTAACGGTTTTTGAGATTATTAAGTGTAATGATCGCTTAATTTCGCGGATTTCTTGACATCAACGATTAACGCACCCGTTTACCTTAATAGGTGCGTTTAAAATTAATTCAGCTGGATATCGCCGGCTTCTAGCAAAGGAAAGTGTTTATATTGAGCTTAATAGGAGACGAAAACCGCAGAGATTGGTATAATTATGTTTATTAACGATCTTGTAGTGCCTGTGTCAGTTCCTGATTAAATTTGCAGCTCATTCAATCCGATTTATCAATTCTTTATTTGTTGATAAAAAATGGCGAAATTTCTTCAATGACGTTGCGATAAATATTGAACTTGAAAAGGTTAACTGGATTGATATTAATGTGAATGTTTCCTTGCTCTTTCGTAATGCTTTAATATTCCAAACAAATTCGTCATAAAGAGGACAATCTCTACTGAAAAACTTAAACGAAAGCTTAAAATCATGTTAAATAAGAAAAACAGGACAATTCGTAATAAAATTAAAGTCACACGTATCAGGTTGGCAACGTTGAATATATTTTTGAAAATCTTGTATTTAATTTATAACTGTAAGACTATGACTTCCATTCTTCAATTAAATTGCTTTTAAATGTAATAAGTTAATGATACATACAATACTTGATCCTCCATTAAGGCACAATTAGACTAACATAGAAATTTTTATGTTGCCAAGCTGAAAAGTGGTTGCATATAATTTTGTAACTGACGCTCTACTCCGTATCACCTTCGCTTAAGATACTTACTTAAATTATTGTATTCTTGTTACTAAATTTAAGGAAAACATCCGATGCATCCTGTAAATCACGAAATACTGGCAAAGTTCTTAAAAACCTTAGGTTTGCCAAGCTTCTCCGTGAGTTTAATAAACAATTATCTCGTAGAAACGAAGCAAAGTTTTAAGTACGCTTGGTTCCTGATGGATTACTTAAGATACCCTCATGTTCTATTTTTAGACCTTTATCCTTAGGTTTATACTTCTCAGTGAGTGGAAGGTTACATTGTATTGGTCCCCTTCACCTAATCATCGAAGCTGAATGCGTCTTTTCGCATTTGCCAATACGATAGTAGCACGATACCCACAACAATATCGAGGAAGATCATTTCGTCTCTTATTTCCACGTGTCGGCCTCGTATCGTGGCAGTTACCGATCTGTCTGTGGGTAACTTAGAAATGATTCCTTCCGTCGGAATCATTTCTAAGTTATTTCTAAGCACTGAAAGCGGTGGACGATTCCTCTCTGTCTCGGTATATTTTGTTCAGTCGCTTCTTTAAAGCGGTTCATGATCTATCAGTATCGCTGTATAATAATATTGCATAGAAAATTCAGGGTTATCGCCAGATAGTGAATGCAATCATTTAATTCAGTGCTGGCTTTTAAAGAGCGCATATGTCAAGCGACTTTGAACCGATCTGCATTAAGCACTGGTTAAAATATAATCGAACAGAAATATTGGACAATAATAAATAGAAACTGCGTAATTTTTTAGGATTATCTCATAAATATAAGACCGTTTTCAATTCGCTCAATATATAACCGAACTTTAAAATATCATCTACAACATTTGCATAATAGTTAAACTTGAGGAAACGAGAGAAGAGATTAGACAGACTCATGTTCTTGATAATGTTCTTGATAGTTGGCCGCCTAGAATTTGGACAATTGATGCTAATATCAATTTTTTTAAATCTTTATCCGGCGAATACGCGAATACGATGCTTTAAGCCAAAGAACTTTAACCGAATTTAAAGATTAAGTTTCAATAACTTGGAATTGGTTAATTAGAAGTAGAACATTAAAGCTTGTCTTTAAAGTCATTTAAGGATCTTCGTATTATTGAATATTTCGAACGGATCAATTGCCAAGAATATTTTAGATAAAATAAAATAAAGAAACTATCCAGATAAACAAGCCATACGATCCTTATAGCAAGAGTTTGAAATACAACCTGAAATTTAATAACTTCCCGTTTAAAAATGCTACAAGTGCTTGCTGTAAATAACGTGACGTCACTTTTGATGATAATACCAAAAATGTTTTATACGTACCGTACGTATATTACGTAAATTTTAAAAAATAAGCAACGGAAACTATTCAACATTGCACGCAAAAATAGAGGCATTGCTAAAAGACTCGAAAAATGTTTTCATTTAAAATCAATCAAAATAATGTAAAAAAAATGTTAGATAACTTTCATAATTATAGCGACTGCCACTATAAATAAGAGTGGCGCAAAACTTACATCATTTGCTACAAAAAAGTTTTTATTAATTTCAGTTAAATTAAATTTTATCAACCGCCACATTAGATCACGAAAATTTCTACAACCAGTTAAATAATTACAATATTCTAATTAAACTACCACAAATTATGCAGCAAATCGCTGAAAAAACAAATAAACAAGATAATATCTTTTCGCACCTCCGAGAGCTTTCGCCATTTACAGGGAAGCGATGCACAGTGGAACGGGACCGTGCTTCTCTCGCCGTATTTATCGTTTTAGATACTAAAATTAATGTGTTTTAAGTTTTCGTGTTAAAGTAAATGCAGTATGAGAGTGTCGGTAAAGAGGCGTAAAAGTTAAGTAGATCATTGATCGTCGTTACTAGTGATCCGCAAAGTTTGGTGAAGCTTATTACTTTATATTTTCTTCCAGATATTCCCATCTATTTCTCAAATAGGATCATGAGAGATAAAATGCTTTAATGTATAGTTTTATTCGAAAATGTTTAAGATATAAAGAAAGGTGTTTGCCTTTGGATTATACATCTGTACTCATAGGTGAGAGTTCACCCATCCAACCATTTTATAAAAATTGGAGGAGCAACATAAGAACTTACTCTGAGAGAAAGTTGCGAAATCGAGGCTCAATTCGAGACAGATATGTTGAAGAAGTAGACATTGTTGTACTTATATCACTAATTAATAAAGTGACTTACGTATGTATTATTAGAGAATTAAAAAAATTATTAAATTATTTTTTTATTATTTTTTTATTTTACTTTATTTAAGTTGTTTATGTATTTTATTATAGCAGAGCAGTTGCAACAGATTTTTCTAAAATCGTTGGAAAATCGATTGTTGCGATTTCTGCGTGTCTTTTTATAACCTCTCAGAAGCTTTTTTAATGAAATCTAAACAATATAGCGGAACTTACATACATCTGAAGCTCTCAATAGCAACGTACCAAATGGAATTTCTTTTCATGATCGTAGGTAACATGCAACGCGTCCATTTTTTTTATTGTTTTCCTTTATGCCTTTTACACATCCGAAAACGAGGATGAAAACAATACCCCAAGCGTATACTCCGCTACCCTTTTATCTCTACTCGCGCTGACCTGTAACCCGAAGTGTCTGTTTGAATATATCACCTAGCCCGAAGCGTAGTCATTACACTGTCTCGGAGATACATTACAAAAATCAAAACATATAATCAACTAAACCGTATAATTGACTCACACACACATACATAAAGGCGCATCAGCATCAAGCATTGTACCATCTAGTGAGGGAAAGAATCTCAGCTCTCTCGGAGGTTGATCTCCATTTAATGTGGCCTTTTGTATTCTCGCATATACTCTTCACCTTTTTACCCCTGTGTATAGTGTGCATCGCATGCGTCGTCTATACTTACACTAACATTTGTTGTTCATCTGTTGGTTATTCCTTTATCCTCTTATTCTTATTACAAAGTACGTACTTATTACTTATTACTTATACATACTTACCTGAAGGACGATTGCTAGCTAAGCAATGTCTTTAAAACTTTGAGATGTATTAGCATGCATGGACAATTGAAAGGCGAAAATTTGTGTTGTAAGAAGAATGGTAAATATATGCCCGTTTTATTCAATCACTTTTGTGTCTTCGTTTGGTGTCATTCCTGAGGCACTTCTATGTACCAACAATCAACAAATGTAATTGATATAATCATGTAACACAAAAATACGAAGATATGGATCTGTTTTAATTTTTTCTAACAATAAGTAAAGAAAGCGTTCCCGAAAGCACCAAAATATTGATCTTGAATTTTGACAAGAAGACTAAAGATAAATAAATTTAAAATTACCTAATAAGGTTGACAAAAGCAGAAAGGGCGAAAAACCGTCAATAATCATCTCTCCCAAGAGACAATGTTGAGATATTTCATTTTCTGCTATTATAAGAATCTTTCTTTCTTATCATTTGCTCCAGTTGTTATATTATATCTTATTGTTCATTTTAAAACTTTAACCTAGAATATAAGTTTAACAGCGTTCTCCGTAGAATTTTTTGGATAATTTTTTGAAGCCTCATAAATGCACTAACCGCCCTAATTGTTCATTCTCGTTTAAGCAAACTTATAAAAAAATGTTTTTTTTATACACAAGAATAACCATTTCAATATTATTCTGCCACTAAACATTTTTTAAGCAGATATTTTTAGGTAAATGATATCTGCTAATGAAGCTACATTAACTAAAGCTACTTTATTTAATAATAATTTTATAATTTTAAAGAAATATTAACGACAATCACCCTTAATGAAATTTGATTAAACGCCAACTATGTATTGCCATTCAAATTTTACCAAAATAATTTTTTGTAACCGAGATAAGTATTAGTTCAGGAAAATCTATCTTTTCAAATGAACACATTCCCTAAAGCTAATAAAAGGCTAACATAAGATACTTCTTAGGAAGGCCGCACGATTAAAGGCAGAAAAAAAAAACAATCTCCCTTCCATGTAATCACTCCTTTATTAAATCTTCAACATCGATTATATACGACAAGCACGTTTATAATTTTGTCACCTTACATCGCATTCTGTCCATTACCGATTATATAACGGCCGATAACGTCGTTTAACGTTACCACCATGCTCAAGCGGTTGGTCTGCCAAAGTCGACGTGGTTCCCTCGGCTTCTCGCCGTCTGCGTGGGTGGTGGGTGTAACCAAAATAAACCAATCCATGAGAGTCGACCTGAAAGAAAGTTGTGTTATAGGTGAACACGGCAACGCACCAAAACATATTAAGGCATAAAGATTTAGGGTGTTGTAGTACGGGTGTGGTAGAAAAGGTGTAGGCTATTCAGTTGTATATATCTATGTACATACCTACATCTTTACAATACGTATATAAACGAAAAAAAAGGAGTGTAGAAGCTCTTCAGGCTGTGAACGCTGTGCGTGGGAGAATTTTGAAGAGGGTACGGTGCTTAAAGTTCTGGTTCTGGAATGTATATACGACGTATGTTCTTTATTTAATGGACTCAATTCTATTGTATCTTTGTAACAATGAGTAGCATTTGTTGTATTTTAATCGCATTTGCTCTGTTAATATCTTTTTTTTTCTAATATAATGGAAACTTGCTTTTAAGCGGCTGTTGTGTATTTGATTATGACCTTTAAACAATGGTTAATTTCACGGAATCGTAGCGGTTATAGAATTTAAATATGGCCACTTAACGTCATTATTAAGTTTAATTATTATTTAAAGTAAATAATTAAGGAATGTCCTGAAACACAAATTCGAAAGCTAAAAATAGTATTTCAAGAAGTAGAATAATAAATTAAACTTTGACAAACGTAGATAATCGATTATACAAAAATTATTTAAAATGTAAGGTCTATGACTAGTCCATTAATATTCATCTTATTTGTAAATGATCTACTACGACTATCATCATTGAATAGTATGTCTTTATATGTGGATGGTGCCACTTATCTTTCCTGTACGAAATCTAGAGCAGCATCCTACAATGCGAAGAAATGCTACCAAGTGTTAGATCTGGTACGGTAAGAGTAAGCTCCATATCAATTTAGATAAGACCTATTTCATTAATTTTACCCCTGACATCAGTAAAATCATTGTTGAAACTAGAAGGAAGATCTATACAACTAAGTTCAATCTACTCAAACTAAGTTCTTAAGATTTTAAGCTTGAGAATAATCTAAATTAAGAAGCACACGTTCTCCATTCCTCTTCCAAGTTGCCTTCTATCTGCTATGCTATTTATCGACTTCACTGTGGACATATTGCTTACTTACTACTATGCCTATCTTACGCTGCAAAATTTGATATGGAATCGCTTTTTGAGGCTCATACAATGCAAAGCTCTATTTATATTGTAAGGAAATGTAAGAAAGCTGGAAAGAACTCAAAAGTTTTATAAGAAATATATTCTACGTTGTTGAGGATTTCTTGTATTTTAGTTAGTAATAACTTTTTGTATTACTTCTGTTACATGTTTTAATGTTCATTCATTTTATTTTAAGGCACTTTTGTTTCTTTCGATTTTCTTGATCTGCTCCGTTGAAATTTTCATTTTGGCTTGCTTCTTTTTAAAGATCTAGTAGACAATAAACAATATTATTATCTAGTTATATTTTCGAAGACGTATTATGTAGTAGATACCAGCTTTATCTTAAACAGAATGTTTGCAATTTTACCAAAAATGTGGTTTCCTCTGTGCTTGAATTTTATAACTTTGTAAGTAAATTGATTTTTTCCAAAGAAAATGCTAGTTCCACGGTGAACGTTAATTAGAAGCTATGCTGGTTACGGAAGAATTGTTCCGTTAAACCAATGTAAAAAATGGGTATTATTAATATCTGTTTCAATAGATAAAATACTATACAAGGTGTTTAAATACGCGAATCAAATTTAAAATCGAAAAAACGTGAAAAAGGCAAATTCTTTCAAATTCCACCCCTCTCAAGGAAGTTTAATTCAATCAATTAATCAATACTATGAAAAAAATGTAAAAATACATTACTGCGATGCTAATCTAACAATAGAGATATATCTTGTGAAATATATATAAATTTATAAATATCTTCAATTCTAGTAAAACAAAGATAAACGATAAAGCAGTGAATACGTGAAAGAACGGACTTTACAGTAGCAAAGCATGATAATTTTTCAAAGAAAAACATTAAAGCTGCTTTTGTTCTCGTGCTAATTACATTTTTGATCTGCCTAAAAATAACTAATCACGTGTATTATAAAGAGTGTCTCATTTGGAACCATCGGATATGTCTTTGGAATAAACCCCTGAATATTTGTTGAACATAAAGAAAACATGTTTTCTTTATTTTTCAACAAAAGCTCTGGACTTTACGGTTGTATATGGGTTAAGGTATCATTCGTATGGCCGTCACGATTCATCTTTCGTCCAATAAAATTTTCCACAACTATGGCACATAAACCTGGCTCTATTTCTCGAATAACATGATGAATATTTTCTTTGAAGTCATTGATTGCTGCCGGGCTTGTTGGCGTTCATTTTCGCCATGATACGGCCCCAGAAAAAAAAATTCAAGGGTATTAAGTCATGCGATGTTGCAGGCCAATTAATCTTAGAATTTAGAGAGATAAGACAATTTGGAGTAGTCTCACATGCTGCTGGATATCCTGCTAAATCAAATCTTTGAGAATGGTATTCTTTCTAGTGAACAGCATATGGATTTTCTTCAGCCCAAATCCGATAATCTTGTTTATTGACACTTCCGCAAAGATAAAAATGTGCTTCGTCACTTAAGAAAAGTTTGTTGCAAAATCATCCTATTTTTCGCCTAACACACAAATGTACGGCGTCGCAAACGGTCTGTAACTTTTCATCGTTGAATTGACGGAAGTTTGCATGCTCTCTCTTCAAGATCCAAGACGCAGTCGCTCTTGAAAGGTTCAGCTATCGTGCATGACGTGCTTGGATGTTCAAGTACATTTCTTATCACTGAAACAATATTAGCACTTGACCGAGTAGAAAAACGTTGCCTTATCGACAACAGGAGACGTCTCTTCAAATTTCTTGATTCTCTGAAGGCAGAGACTGTTAACCCTGCAGGAATTTTGCTTAACGCAATCGTAAATGACCGCCCATTCACATCAAATAGTTGTACAAAAGGTATTCGTTGTTCAACAGTTAAAAGCGCCATGTTGACGTCGTACGGCTTGCAGATGGCATTTGCTAAATATGGACGCCTTCTATTTTGCAGAAAGCGCGCAATTCGAACCTTACAGATCCAAATGAGCCGTTTTTGATGATCCATATTATTAATGTTAAAAGTTCCGCTTTTTTCGGTTCTAGGTTCGTCAATTTTTTTTTTTTTTACTGTTGCTCTATGCTCAATACGCCATACCTTGTATTATATTAGATCCTTTATATGTAATACGATTTGTCAACAAAGCAAATTCCTTCAGTTAAAAATATATTTTACTGAGCAGGTCGCTTGTCAGCTTGGTTAATTTTGGTTTGGAAGCGCGTATGAGGTAGCGTCTTTTCTATTCGTAGCAAGAACCATCAAGTTAAGCCGGAACTAGTAAATCTTAAAGGAAAACGTTGTATTACCCTTAAGGACTTGCATCAATCTATCTCTTACAATTGACATATTGATATAAATTATTCATTTAAAACAGGACGATATGATCGTTATAAAGTCTCATCCCACAACAAAAAGAGATTTTCAAGATATAGCATCTTATCGCGCAGCACTCTTTCCTACGATATGCACGTTCAATACGATATTGAAAAACAAACGGAAAACGACGGGGCACACTTACACAATGTATATTTAATGCGATAATTCGAGTCAATTTATCAGTAAAAATGATGCCATTATAATCGTCGGACAGAAGGATTGGAAGTACTATTAGACAGATTGTTCACGACGATTGTACGAAATGAAAGGAGGCCGTATTATTACAATTACCGAAGGACGGGCTTCGTATTAAATGTTGAATGGAATTTTCAATTATTGTGCGCAAATTATCCCTCGAATGCATAGGAAAAAGTGGGAAAGACAAGGAGGAGAAGTGATCGAGATCGAAACACAAAAAAAAGAGGACGGAAAAAAGCAACACCGTTCGGAAGCAGATGTTTCGTGAACGCCATGATGAAATAAGTGGGTAAAACGGATATTAAATTTACTAATGACGTCGATATTTTATTCCGAAAAAAAGAAGGAAACGATTTCCTTATTTCGATCGTTTGATTTAATTAGATTTGGTGTTCAGCTGGCGGTAATGTGTAAAAATTATCTTCTAATGTTTTATTGATGGGAAATTAAAATTTTAATGGTTTTGACAACACCAATTTCCTTTTGCGGTATTGCATTCACGGTGTGTTAGACCCAACGGAAAGTTACAAATCTCTTCGGTAGGTGCTATAAACTATCGTTTCTTCTATCGACGATACTTTCAACATATTAGCAGATTCTTTTAGAAACCTACAGTTATAATGAGTAATATATGGATGAGCATTCAACCTGTGTCAAAAATATGGAAATGATCTATAGAACATTGTATCCTGTATGAAAGCTGAACATGGTCAGCTCTCATTCAGATAACATCCCACATCATGACCTGCTTGCAACAAGATCTTTGTTTATCTTGACGCTGCCTTGAACTTTTAACCAAAAATTAGTTAAAGGTTAGGCAAGCTGGTCGCAGTCTCGTTAGCCTATGCACATTTACACAAAGTTGCAGCTATCGACCTTCACATTTCTTGGAGTCGGTTTAAATACATTGGTGGATTTGATCAGGCGACTAAATATTAAATACAAAATTTATAACCGAGAAAACACAATAATTGCATTGTGTAGTGCTCTCTGCTTCTAATGCTCTCAGTAGAAAAGCAATGCTCTAGACTCGAAGAATACGGTCGAATCCGAGAAATGCCCGGTAGCTCTTAAAGAAATCTAATTACTCAGAAATTACAATTGCTGCGATACCATCAAGAAAATCTTCCAATTATCTCGAAATTCGGTCAACGTTGCCTTATTGCTGCGTTTATGGCTCACCTTTTGATTAATAGTGTCAAATTTGATTAACCAACAAGAAAAATTTATCATTTGTAAAAGATAGATTCGGTTTAAACAGGAAAGTGCGTTCATCACGTGCATCGAACGTAATGCTGAAACCATTTAAACATTTAAATTTCAAGCACCAAATGTTGTGTTTCCGAGATTGTTGCAAGACGGTATTGCAGATATAGAGATACTTAGAGCCAGGTATGCCATAGGATACATCCTAACAACTTGGTGAGAGACTAGGTTTGTTTTTATAGGCGTTACTGAAACAATAAGCACTCGCAAGAGTTGCTTCCTTGGAGGCCACGTTGGCTTTCCTTTCGTTAAAACATTTTGTAAAGGCAGAGGCTCCGGCTACGATCTCTAAACTGAAAGCTAACAGCTTGTAACAACTCAAGCTTAATGGTGGAGGCAACACTGATATTACGGAGACGGTACGGACGAACCGTTGTTACAAGTGGCCGCTGACACTATGGCACCTGAAATTATTTTCACTGATAAATTAAAACATTCAATCGAATAGAAACCAGGTACGGAGTATCTGTGAATTGAGCCCTTGATAGAGGATATCTTGCTGTTGTAACCTGTTTTGAAGACATCGAAAAAGGAGGCTGCACGAAAAGGAGTATAAAAAGGATTCCCCTAAAAAGAAGATACGGTCGTGGATAGATAAAACAAAAGTAAAAAGAATGCAGGTCGATTGTACGTGACACCCACATAACCACCACTCAGTAGGGAATGAAGTAATCTGTTAACTTAGTTAGACGCGACAAAAAAGAAATTAAGACCATTACCGGGGCCCTCTGAAAAAGCATCTATATAATATAGGTCGATTAAGCAGACCTTGGTGCAGAAAATACGAAGTACAGGAGAAAACAAGTTTGCATGTGATTTGTTCTTGTGAGGAACTAGAGATACTCGGTTGCATTTCGGGAAGGATGTATTGGAGCCTTCGGATGTGCTCTTTGGGAAAGGCAATGCCCTTCATAGGAGACACGAAACTATTCGCATGAAATTGAGAGTTCCATTAGGGTTGGTAAAAGGAGCTTTAAGCTCAAGTGCTTGTTAGTTAAAAATCCTCTCTAATAGGATTGGACGCGGACCTCAAATTACTTTCGAGTAAAATCTTTACTCAATATTTTTAAACATGGACGTTTTTACACATTCAAAGAATAATATATAGCTCTTCAAATCCACATTCTTCCGCAGACTATACCAGATCAGATGTCGTGACCGATTCCATTCTCCCTTCGTCGTTTTCGCCCCGAATGTACCCGCATCGCGTGTTTCATTACTTTTGTGTGTATATGTGTTTGACCATTTTTCTTGGCTCAGTATGTCAGGTTTCTAAGAATCATGCGACTTTGTGAGAAACTCCAATTTTTTACCGTCCCGTTTTTAACCGTGCATAGCGGTGCGACGGCGGTCGAGAGCGGCTTTCTCGGCACGATCGCGACAATCGTTCATTAACTCAGCCCGGCGTTCGTTAAAGGGGAAACGAGGCGTTCGACATTTTGAAAAATGCCCGAATGATGTGAGCCTTGGCGAGTTTGAATAAAGTCGTTAGATATGTCGTTGTAGTTTTCATTTTTACTGGCGGGGTAGTTTCGAATTCAGTTCTCAACTAATTGCTTTATTTACGTTTGGCAATTCATATTTATATATTTCTAGTTCCTTTTGCGCTCTTTGCTAGAATATTACATGTAATAATATCATTTTCGGTAAGATTTAATACACCCACAGACAAAAGTATTGCATGCTTATGTTATTTTCAGTCTTCGCTAAATTCTTCTTTGAAACCCCGTGATTTCCACTTCTTCTCTTCTTCTTCAAATCTATCACACTGAAGTATTTTACATATTTTCGAATTTATTACAGATAAAAGAACGTTAGCATATAGCCTTTGCAAGTGCAAATAGGACAACGTTAAAATATTCTAAATTAGCTTAGTGTGCCTCGGCGACCAAAAAAATAATTGATCTTTGTTTGATGTTGCCAGGATATTTCCAATTGAGCTTTATTGCTCAATTGATCAATCCATTGTTTTTCGTATAGTAAGACAACTGACGAAAACGGGAACGAAAGGCGATCTGGTCAAGGACGTAAAAGATGTGTAACACAGAGACATGGCGAATATTTACGACCACACTCTTGCACTTATAACATCTCACCTTAGGAATGAGTTACTAGATAAATAATTCGGGAATACCATTGAAAATGCGAAACAGCTGTTCCGGATTAATTAATTAAACGTATGTGGCGCGGAGTGTGCCGATACTTGTGTGTTGCTTGCAAGCATTGGATAATACCAATAATTACCAACGTAAACAGGAAAAGCGCAACGTACGAAATTGTACTTAATCATGGTATCTTGGAAATATTGAACTACCTAACAATAATCTGAAGCGACGTTATGTCTACCAACTAAAATGACAAGAATTGGAGATAGCGTTTAGTATTGACTATCAGAAAGTCGCTATGCCAGACGAAGAAGAGCGTAAGAAGGACTGTTAGGACCCTGTATGTAAAGTACGTACTTATTACGCAAGCGTTTGACGAAGATTCTATACGTTACATTATTTTACGCTCATGCTAACAATCGCCTTCCACAAATTTCATTGGTCTTTTGATAAATGCGAAAGTGTTAAATCTCTAACAAGTGCGATGTGCCGAAATCAAGTTGTCAGCATAAATCTGAACATTCATCTTGCGGATATCGATCAATTATAAAAAATAAGGCCGTTAATTGATATTTTGCTCGTCATTTAGCGAAGATGACCTCGAAGGACAAGCCGGTGCTTGCGTTTTTGCATTCGAAATGTATATGATGGATATTTACATCGTTTTATAGGTACCTTGCGGTGGAAAAGCTCGACGGGGATTTTGTCTAGGTTAAAAAATTATGAATCTTTTGAAAATGTAAAAGAATAGATTGCTCTGTAAGTTATATTTTAAGTTTTATAAGTTTTTGCACAAGCATTCTTTGAAGATTGTGACAACTAACAGTACAAAGATAATTATCGAATTTTTGTATTTTTCTTTTAGCAAGACTAAAATGATTTTTTTTTTTTATTATTTAAAAACCTACTTTTCCTAGTTTACCTAGTTTAGTTCTATGAAGTGATAGCTCAATAACAAGAGGATAATTGCTTGGGAATACTTCTACAGTAATACCGTAAAGTTTCTATTAACTTCTCAAATGTCTAGGTCGGATATGGTATAAATCTAACTAGGTTGTCAGTTTCATGTAACAAAAAAAAATTAATTCCCAGTTTTCTACAATCACAATGCAAAATAAACACATCTAACCTTAACGCATAAATAAAAAAAAATAGGTCCATATATCGTCTAGCCATGCCTCCAACCAGACAATTTAATATCCGTTATAAATAGTTGATTGTTACTTTTTATTCGCATTGTAAAACGCACATCGAAGCTATGCAAGCGTGTAGATCACAATCCGCTAGATGGTCTAAAAGAAACGGCCACACCAAAAGGAATAAAGATATGCACTATCTCACCTATAAATAAAATCTTATTTTCCCTGACCCGTTCGCCGCTGGAACGAACGGTTCAGAAGGGTGGAAATTTATGGATATCGCTATATATGTACATTACAATTTGATAAATAACGTCCAGCGAAAGGGCATTGGCGGGATGGATCTTCGTGGAACGCATCAGCGAGCGCGGAGTAGACATGATCCCTCGGTACAAACAGACAGGGTTACGCTTCGGGCTATAATTATCCTAATAACAGATTCAGAGAGTGAGTCTTTTCTAAATACTCCTTGTTCTTCACCAGGGATCTATCCGGCTCGGTATTGTAGCTGGTTACGTTTTCACAGTTTCAACTCGAGAACTAACTGTCCTTTGATTATCGCGTTTCGCTTTAAAGTTGTCTTTAATAAATTATTCTTGCTCTTTAACGTTTCACTTCAAATAAAATGTATTAATTAAATATAAATCTATCGCCAATCGATTGTTAAATATTTAAATTTTAAGAAGAATCGTTAGTATATTTTTAAGAAGTACATATGTACGTATTTAAAAGCTTAATTTGTCATCGATCCCTAGTAAATTGTAGATTGTAGAAAATAACCATGCTTGGCCTCACTATAAAGACATCATATTTCGAATCTTTTTCCAAAAGCAAATGAAGTGGTCCGAATTAAATCTCGATGATCACGTAGAAAGCAGAGAACCGGTGCAAATATCATAAAAAGTTGATATTTCGCAAGATTCGAAATTGTTTTTTCATGAAATATGTTTGCTTAGGTCAGTTATCCGTCGTCAGTTTTGTTGGATTTTTTGCAACAAAAGCAAGCATTGTGATGAAGAACTTCTCCTCCAATACATCGTGTAAAAGTTAAAAGTTAAAAAAAACAAATTGCGTGGCTACAGCACTTTCAAAAATTAGAGATACTGTAACACCTACCTGAGATACCTCCCCAGAAAGTTCTCTAACGTGGATTAATCATTACAAATTTTCATCAGTTTAAATCTCGGGGACTTACGATATTATAACAGTTGTGAACATATATAACTTGGGTAAAGGGGCCAACCTGGAAATTCGAATTAATCAAGTCATTTATGTAACTTGAGAAAAGGATTAATCCCAAAACAGAGCCTTCGGAAGATCTACATTAAGTTTTTATAAAGTTGGCAATCCGCTGAATAAGGTTTGAATAATTTTGATGTTTTTCCTTTAACAACATATCTTATTTTTTTTAACTTATAATATAAAACTGCGTAATTAGCGCATAAACATAGCGGCTGATGCAAAGCCATGATCGTTAGTTATTTAACTAACGCAGTTATCTAAGGCTACATTTGTAGATCTTCTTTTAAGAGAAATCCATATAGATCATCTAGTGGATAAGTTGTTGATTGGCCGATAGTTTCCAATGTAGCGTAACGTAGAAGTAGCCACTGATATAGAATAATTAACCCGATCGAACGATCCAATCTATCGAAGGATGACGACCATCCTTCTATCGAAGGATGGTCATCAATAGTTAGAACTAAGAAAAACAAACGCAAGGAATATTTAATAAATGTGTATAACAATGAAAATGAGTAACAATGAGATTGTTTGTGTGTGCGAAAGTCCTCAGTTCTGAATGAATTTGACGAAAATCACATTGAAAAAAGTTAATTGGCTCTCGTAACAGAGGTATTTCCGTCATCGTTCCTCATTTGCGTACTAGGACCGACCTCATCGAAAACTTAACGAAATGAGCTTCATTGAAAGAAGAGAGCTTTTTTGTGCAAGCGAAGCGAAATACAGGTTTAGAATGCGTTCTGGCCTTACGGATGAAAAGGCAGAAAAGTAAAAAGAGCTGATGGAAGATACGTTGGTTTTATTTCAATAATTCGTCTATATTAATAACTGCGGGCAAATCAGTGATGGGCACGACAAACGCTTTCATTAGGATATTACCAATATACCAAGATAAGTGACCCACGCTAATGCTTGATGATTATTGTTGGTTGCTCACCAGAGATGCTCCCCAAGTCAATTACAAGCGACAGGTTAAAAGAAAGCAAAACCTCTGAGCAGATTAATGTGTTCCAAATTATAATATTTACAAATATTCTCCTATTCGTAATTTCATATTCAGCACACTAAAACCATTAAAAAAATGACTCTCTTCATCACGAAGCATGTATTGAATATTTGATGACAACTGAAATATTATTCCTACTAAATATTAAGTTGTTCGCCGTAGCTTTTCGAATTATTCAGGTAGACCAACGAACACAACAATGAGGAAATTCATTTTCTTTGTATAAAGGAAGCAACCTTTTCTGCAGATGTATGTTCCTAATGCATTATTCTACCTGCTTAGGCGAAGAATAAATACCATATTTTCGCAACTGGAAAAGGAACAAATTTCAATTCAGCTGCCTAAAATTCCACAGCGACGGATGATGGTGCATAACTCCCGTAAACGGTGTCTACCTCGACTTTTGCTTGCGTAAACATATTGCCTTTCAGGCAAGAATTCGACAACGACTCGATATTGGACCTTTTCCATTTTTACAAAGATAATAATACCGACTGATACAAACGATTGGGCTAAAATTTTAAAAAGTCATTCAATCCATCAAGTAGATCCATGGTTTGAAACTATTGGAGTGCTCACGTATTTTATTTACTTTAAATTAAAATAGTTGCTAATGTCTATGGCGTCATCAGATGGTACAAGTAAAATTACCAATTTTGAGGGGCTTTTCAGGACTTACGGTAGAGTTGAAAGTAATCTGGGAAATATAAACAAATGTGAAAAATTGGATGAAGCTCAGCTGATCTATCTTGTTTACTGAGAGGGTCAACACTTCGCCACGCAAGTTTCTGAGGTGGTTGTTCCTTCTTCATTTTATATAGAAAATATGCTAACGAAACCCATTAAGCTAGATAACTTACAAAGGAAACAGCTTCTAATTTGACTCGTTCAGTTTCACATATTTCCCTTTAAGACACCTTCCTTTAAAATTAATTAATCTCTATTTGTCGAGATTGGACAATATTGTATGTCAATGTTGGCAAATGAAAATTTCTCTTTGTTGTCGAGTCCTTGTTCTAAGGAGGCTTACTAAACTGGAAGGCCTTCGTCATTTAGCGAAGTTTATAATTCCTTAAATTGAATTTTACCACAAGTATACGTTCGTGTTATGTATGTACCTCATCATCCATATTTGACATACATATACTTATAGATATGTATATCCGTACGACCGCAGAAAAAATCTGCAATCATTTGCATTTACGTCAATTACAATCCGCAACAGAGCGGAATATACCTATATATGTTTCAGTTCCATTTCCTTCTTTTATTTTCTGTTCCAATTTTTTTTTTCCCCTCTTTGATTTTCCCAACCGTACATGTTATCCTCAACCTCAATATATATCGCAATCGTACCGCAACACTGAAACAATAAGAACACGACGTAAGAGCGAAAAGCTTCAACGTCGTGATGGCCGAATGTCGTGTCGCCGCCTATTTAAATCTTATGGGTTCGCCGCATCGCGGTATTCAGGAAACATTGGCTTCCTCGACGTCGCCGATCACGCAGGGGGCGCTCGTAGCGCTAAGATTCCACGAAACGCTTGAAATTGCTTTAGGAAATCGCGAGAAGTAAGATGTAAGATGTACAACATGAAATGTTGTAGAATAAGGAATGTTCTGATAAGGTCGAAAATTCTATCACTAGCTTGCATTTAACATTGACGTTGATACAAAAGAACATTCTTTGCTAAAATTGCGAAAGATACATTGAAGCCACATGAAGCCACGCATCACGATGACGAATGTATAGTACGTATTCTACGTTTCGTACCAACATGGACTTCCTCGAGAATTAAAAAAGAAATTCAATATTTTCCTTTCATAAGTGAAGCTTAGAGCACAGCTCTTGGAAACTTAAATACGCTGCAGTATGCGATGTGTTTATAACATATTTGAAACAAATTATTAAGATTTTTGCATCCACTAGATAAAACTAAGTGATTATTGGAGAACTGCAGGAATATAAAATTATTAATGTAGGTAACAATAAGAAAACAGAGATTTTAATTAAGTATTTGATTCAAACATCTTTCTTCAGCTGTACAAAATCCAGCCTCCTTTAACAGGAGAAACATCCCATCAGCCCCTTACTGATGCTACATCTGCAAGTTTGAGTTTCTTTTGACCATCTTCTCCTTTCAAAAGTTTCCGTTCAAAAGCTGGCGTGGGTGCTTCGTGAAAACTCAACTATACGTTAACTAATATAACGCAATTTTATTATTGCAGTAAGCTTTATTTTGATAAGTTCAATGTTATTTTCGTAAAATACTACGAAGCTATGTGAGATATCCCGGAAAGCACAATAGCTAGTTTCTCATAACTAAAACGGAAAGAAGAAATTTAACAAAAATATTTTTAAATTTTGAACATAAACGCTAGAGCCCGCTAGGATTAACAGTGAATTTGAAATCAGTAACAAAAATTCCAGGATTAACTAATTAAATTAACTAATTAAATGCTTCATTAAAAGATTATCTAATTGCGCAGCACTTTGGCTAAAGACGTTTTATCTTTAGCCTAACTATAACTTCTGTAGCTTTTATCCGAAGTAACGGAACACAAATTTGTTTGGAAGACCATTCAGCCCTGTTTTAAACCCTGTAGTTTGTCCCACCCGTTAATGTTGAAGAAATATTCCAGATGGCGTTGTCCCCTGTACCAACTTTTCCGAGTTATATCCAAAAATTCAAGCTTAATAGATTTATTGTTGCATAAATGGCAAATAAATCAGCAATGCCTAAATCAATAGTATCTAACGTCATATTATTAGCAAAACAAGCACAGATTTAGTCTGCGACGAGTGTTACTAACTTCTGCTTCACCCTCTTGAATTATATCAGCTCTCGTTGAAGGACGAGTTTGATAAACCAGATCTCTTATCGCTCCTTATAAATAAAAGTGAAGCACGGAATCTATTCGGCAATGGAAAGATAAATCCTTTCCTAATCTACCGATATTGAACCATAATTACGGACAGCTTCTAAAAGTGTTGATATGTCGTTAGGTAAGAGATTTAAGTATACTTCTCCGTTAAAATTAATGGTCCAATAACCTCATCACCTAAAATGTTACACCAAACATTTAAGCTTCATCTATGTTGACGATTAAAGGTGATAAGGCAGGTGATATTATTACTTTTTTGCAACCACTAGACGGACTCGTGTCTATTCGTCTCATAAGAAAGGGTTCGCTTTGCCTGTTAGTTTCCCCGAGAGTCGACAAATCGTGCCTAATCGCTGCAAAAAAGTAACAATTTCACCTGCCTTTGTCATCTCTTTGATGATTAACTTCTTTTATCCAATTATGGTCTTCTCTGGACCAGTAATGCGTTTTACGCACATTCACCTGTCTATCCTTAACAAAATTAGCTTCATCAGAGTAGGAAAGCAACATCTTCATGGCAGATATCTTTTAACTAATTACAATAATCGAGTCTATGGTTAAAATATGTATCTGAATTATTACGGCTTTTTAATTAAATTTATGGCTCATTTACACCTAGGCATCTGTGAAAGCAGAGTCAAACTCATACAGTTGATGATAACCTCCCTGCTAGATTTCTTAAGCATTAACAGGGTAAGCACTGCACACTCTTTCAAACTAAACCTTTTAATCGAACAAGTCCCTGCAACTTTTACTAGCTCATTTATTTAAATTTATACTGTTGATCCTAGCAACTGCGTCCTCCATCAATCATGTTTAGAGTTCAAACATATTTTCATTAAATTTCCCTCTGCCGCTTCAGTTGCGAAAATTTAGACCCACTCTTGGTGGAACATGCCGTATAGTGAAATAAGTAGGATAGATTGCTAGCATAAGACCATTCTTATATATAATATATATATATATATATATATATATATATATATATATATATATATATATATTACTATATACTTATTATAACTCCTTTCTTAAAGTTTGTATCAGTTTCTTTCTTTCATTAATTATAGTTAATAATCGAAAAAAAAAACACATCGTCTTGATATCGCGTCGAAATTAGTGAAAAATAATGATCAGTTCCTTTTAAAGTAACACCTTCCTAGCGCGTTTTTTTTTTTGAGCACCGCCGCTAACTCTAATGGCAACTCGTTTGTTAACGTTTCACTAAAGATTTCGTGCCGGAGAAAATGCAAATGGTTCCTTTGAAGCTAAACGTTCTTTAATTTTCACTGAAACTTAAATGTCGGCCAGGCATATCGGCCCGTTTTAATAACATGGCCGGGTGAAAATGGTGCGGCATATCCGCTTATCAGATTTCTAGATGACGAATACGTTAACGTCGAAAACACATACGTACGCGTTATACACATACAAATATGGAATTGAGGAAGTACGAGAAAAGGGGAAACGTTTGGATAGAGAGCTGAGAGAATTTCAACTTTATTTCACGTGGTTTCACGTAAATGATCGGTAATTAGGTTATCCTTTTGTGTAGTGTAATCCCCATAAAGAAAATAGGATAAGCCATAAAGAAAAAATCGTTAAAATGTGCGTGGTCCTCTCTATAACTCTTTACAGCACTAGTGCCAAATTTATACTTCTTGTGTTAAGAGGCTAGTATAAACGATTACGAAACACTCGGAATCATTTTGACGAACTAATTAACTCTGCTGCTGATTGTTAAATTAGTTAGTCATGCACGTCCCTGTCGCATCAAGGAGACGCCAGGATATAGACGTAATCTCTTAGCACTTTTGCATTAAGCAGTCTCCAACAAAGCTTTATTGTGGGATCGTCCACTCAACTATTTACCTATTTACTCTTTCTTCCCTTTATATTTAAATATTAACTCAGTATATGGTGAATACGTTCTTTCAAGATACCCACAGCCTCTGCTATCTCTTTAATCGCATTTCGTCTAGCGGCATTCGGTGAATTTTTCTGATGAAATCGCTAGTGATTACAGTCCCATTTATCGCCAATCAATCCGATACAACCATGTTTAAATTCGATTGCCCAAAATATCACTGCGGTAAACGATGGTGACTTCCATCTTCTCTTAAATTCGCGCCTCTTAACACTAACGTCATCTGTGACAAACGGCTGTTAAACAAGAACTACCAGCATATTTTTAACTAGCAATACCATCTTCGTGTTAAGGTTCGAATCTTTTCAGACTATCCTCGTATACGTGCAGACGTACGACCAACAAAATGTTAATCGACCTGTATTTACAACAAAATTAATAATTTAATTGATTCATTGTGAGCAGTATTGAATTTATCGGTTCTATAACCTCCACAACAACAAGCGCGACAAGTTAATGCAAATTGAAGTAATTCGTCTTGTTTAGAACATAATTGGGCAATTATTCCTTAAATATCGATCAAAGTCAATTTGATGAAACTAAATACTTTAAACGGTCTATGTACAGGGGACCGCGCTTTTTAGTATTACGGTTACTTATGATTAATAAGGCTATTATAAAGTTATTTAACGGCGCCATTAACATTATATAATTCAATGAGAAATTTGCATGTAAGATGCATGTAAATAATTGTCTTGCTTGAAAGATTAATTAAATCCCTCGTTATTTATGCACGATTTCGGTTCAAAGCGCTGTAATTTATCGCGTTTAAAAACGAAAATAGTGTTTGTCACTATTAATAAACAAAAAAAAAATCCCCGCGCAGATTAAACTAGGGTAACAGGGTTATTTCGAAAACGAATTATTTAGGTGGCACTGGAACATTGCGATTTTGTAATTACGATTTTAATTATCGTAGGTAGCCGTGACTTGCTGTCGCACAACCTGTTGATATTTATCCATTACCGCGTCCATATAGAACATCCATACGCATTAGCGTCCCACGCATAATTAGTTTCTCTAATTGTAGATGTACGTACGTTTGTAGACTAAAAACAAGTCGGTGTCAGGAAAAAAAAAACTTCGTAATTATAGAGAGACTACGCCAATGACTCATTATTCGGCACAAAAACAGAGTCGTCGATAATTACTTTATCTTCAATTATCTCGGTTGCGGTAGTTCGAATTTGTTGACATCGTGTTGTTCTATGCATGTTAATGTTTCTTGGAATGAAGAAGCGTGTAAATTCAACTGAAAAATATCAATTTACTAGGAACTGTAGACGACAAAATGTAAATGCTGAATACAAAAAAAATGTTGAAAATTCTAAAAATAATAAAAATACATTCCGTGACCACCATAGTTACCTACACATAACATACTTACTGCCTTAATATATGGATCAATGGATATATAGAACGTCCATAAATTTGCAATAACATAGGATGTCTCTTTTTCCAGCTGGCTTTCCATTTAACTAGGATGCTGTCTTCTTCGTTTGCCAGCAATGCAATCTTTCTTCTACTAACCATTGCTCCTTGCCACTACACTTCCGTAATAACAATACTAATGAGCCTTCATTGTTACAAAAAAGAAAATACAAATATACGAAGCTCCCCATCAGAAGTTTCCTAAGTGTATGTCGGGAGCTGCCGTAAGGAAGAAACAGGGTCGCCGCCAGGCACTCGGGCAGACATATTCTAGAATGAAGATTCTGAAACGGCTTCGAAGCTAATGGAACTTTCTAAGACACCTAGACTAGATTGTTCCCGTATACATCTTTCTAGAAAAATATGGAGCATTTGCGAGGTAAGAATTGAATATTCCAGAAAAGGATAAAACTTTCGTAAAGTTCATAGAACTCTCTAGTACGTTTGTAGAACACTGTCAGACATTGACGAAGCTTCATAAAAGTTCTAAGTAGGAAGGGCAGCCAGTACAAATACGGCACCATTTCGGCGATCCACTTTGGCTCGCTTTGTTTCAGAGTGTCGCTTTTACTTTTCGTAAAGTCGTAGGAAACTGGAAAGAATTTTATTAAATATGCAAGTCGACAATAACAAAGGGACGGTAACATCCCTATAATAAAAGTAAGCTAAAGCCAATCACCCTAAAACATGATTGAAAAGATCTTGCGAATTCTTTAATAGAGAATTACAAATTTACAAACGCAAAAAGGTGTGTTTACCAAATAAGCACCCACACAATATCGAGCAACGCATTGCTAACGTCTTTTTGCTACGTTTTTCTATTGCTACTTTTGTCTATTTGTTGAACACTATTTGTTGAACAATTCATCACATAGTCGCTCGCGCACCTTATTTGTTACGCTTGTCCGCTTCCTGGATGTTAGTGTTATCGTTGAAGACCTTCTGTTCTGCAAAGGCATCGGTCGAAACTCAACAGCTCAAGACTTATTTGAGATGTTCAACAAGTTTATAACCGAAAATGATTTCATTTGATAACGGAAAAATGCATCGGTGTACGCATACCGATGCACTTGGTTGCTGTGGAAGATTGTAGGTGCTTATTCGCATGCTATGTGAATCCATTGCATCATACATAGCACTTACATCAAAGTTGATATGCTCTCAAGCCAGATTATTCAAAAAGCTATTCGTGAACATAGGAGCTGAACACGCTGGAACTACGTCAAGGAATTTCTACTTTTCCACAAGAGGAAGGTAATAAAACTCCGGGTACTTTGCCGCATCCAACTTTTTGTTGAGACTAGCCTATTTAATAAATTGAATGCATTGAATTTGTCTTTGCAAGACAATAACATGCACATTCTGAAGTTTTTGCAGAAGATTCGGGTGTTTAGGGAAACGTTGCAGTTGTGGATAAGAAAAATCGGCGAGGATCCCGATAATCACTGTTCCTCTGAATTGTACAAATATGTGGTCTCTATTAACGTCGTTACTTCACATGACCTCCGTTCACTTCTCAAAGCTCACTGATTGGTTTGGGAAATACTTTATGGGAGACAATGTTGAGAAACTTGCGCTTTCCCGGATACTACGTATGCGTTTATTGATACAATCGAATTAAACAAGTCACTCTCTTTATTTTCAGTAATTTCTATTAATTGTTTTAATTTATTTACAGTAGGTGTGTTGTGGGCTTCTTGAAATCCTGTTCTCCTCCCCTTCTGTATTAATTTCAAATTCTTTCTTCGAAATCCTCTTTGGTTATTCGCTTTTGCTTCTTGAAATAATTTTCTTGTTTGTTGATTTTTCAATTACTTTTAACTGTTTTAAACGAGTCGATTGATATGAAATTTTTTTTAATAGGCCTTTGTAACATTGAAATTAGATAATAAAAGTAACTGGAAGTTTTAAATTTTAAGATTTTAAAAAACATAGCACCGGCACGCAAATGACGGCGATGAGATATGTTCAATCAACTTGCTTCAGCCAGATTATATCATTCATTCGTAAAACTTAGACATTAGTTATATAAGTCTACATGTAGATGATGTTTCATTGGTTAAGCACGGCAAATAAACCACCTCAGCGATAGTAAATAAAGACAATTGTTACACAGCAATTTGCGCAAGTTGGTCAATAGAATAAATTTGATTGCAAGGATGTTAACGTTGCATATAATGATCGAACTCTCATGTTTCAAAACCACCAAAATTAGACCTCGATTCAGGTGTTGAAGATTGCGACGTAATCCAACTGTCCGAGCAGAGTCACACGATCACTGTTCCGGGCTCTGGAAATATCGTTAGTTAAGTCTAATTATAATGGAGCGCATATTCAGGAAACCTAACTATCTAAGTGACCATTTTCATTCAACAATGGGCGAATTTCTCCGTCTACAGTTTTTTCAAGGATCCTAGACGAGGTAGGTAGAATAGTAATTGTTGTTCTTAGTTAAGTCCATGTTGGCGGTAGAGCTGTTACTGTTTGGAATTGGGACAATTGAAGCCTTCTTCCAGAAATCAAGATAACAATGATATTATTAACCTTCTCCGTGGAAATGGCATGAATTTATTCGAAATTTTTATTATTCGAGTGACACTATAGAAAGTCGTCAAATCGAGATCGGGATAACTTATTGTTAATGATACGTTGGGGATAAAAATGTAACGATGTAAGGAATCAAGAAGGCGTTCGTTACATCGTCTATGAGTGACCAAGAAACGTTTCAGTGACTTCCACAACTCTTCAATATAACATATCTGGAAAACTGTGAATGGATATACGCACACTTTTCCTATTTTATTGAAGAGTTAATAGCTTCGAACTGTAGTAGCTTTAATTGTATCAGTTAACCAAGGAGTATTGGGACGTATAACCTCAACACAAGTCTGAGGAACATATATAAAACATCAAAGGTATGTTTTGCAAGTCTATCAAGAAAACGTCCAAGTTAACGCTTCCAAGTTTTATTTAAACGAATAAGCACTGTTGAGAGGAAGATTTTTAATTGAAAATAAATAAGATGATCAAACTTACCACCGATGCGTGTATATTGTGTATTTATTTTTTTACTTTTTTCTTCCTATTCTTTCACTATAGAAGACTTTAAAGTTATATAAGAAAAATTATACCAAAATTGTTTGCTTCTCTGTTGTTTTGACCGCCTGATAACATTATCATCCAAATAGTAAGCACCTTTTCTCACTCTCAGCTCAATTTCAATAACATTTGCAAACGTTCCAAACATTCCAAAAATCATATTAATAGAAGCTCACAGAAATGAATTAGATTGTCGTAAATAAAATCATCTCTTTTCGTAAACTTGGTGGTTTGGCTTTACTTGCTAATGTTCGTAAATATTCCTTAAAGCCGTTGAACAATGCTAATCATGTTTATGTTAAAAATAGATGCTTATGTAATAAAATCAAACAAAAAACTATTAACAATAATGAGACGTTGAAAACAGCGTTCCTCCATACTTTAAAACTCGTCTCTTCCAATCCTACGCAGCATAACATCATATAACAAACTGATGTATTTTTAATGACCTTTTTTTCTTGTTCGTCGGTAACTTTTTCGTTTCTTCTTCAAGTTCCTCTTCTCCATCCACCACGGCTAACAACAAATGGGAGTGTTCAGGTAGTGTTTTTTTTTTCTTTCGCTCCGTACACAACGGGTCCGTTTCAGTTCCATGGTCATTGGTCGGACTGTTAACGGGCCGCAAGCGTCCAATGGTTGTACAATGGTAGACCAAGAGTATTAACATAAAACTCAAGCGTTGTATTCGAGTCGTGCGTTATCTCGATCTTCGTTTTCGCTTTATTTTATTTTACACAAACGTACACTTGTAGCTACAAGAAAATACCGTGTGGAAAAAAGATACTTTTAGCATTTGCTAAAGGTATCTTTTTTTATTATTTTCATGCTTTGCTGCGCTAAGAAATAATTACTAATGTACAAATGATGAGGCAGTAGACAGATGTAGGTAGGCTATGGAAGAACTGAGCTCGGATTCTGATGTCTTTCGAACCAATGGCTTGTCCATAAACAATGAAATGGCTGAGTTGGACTTGTTTGAATTTATGGGTGGTTTAATCAGAACTGATAGGACAAATTTCATATCAATTCGGGCTCGTTCGTTACGACTGAAAGAGCTAATTCGCATGCTTCGGGTACTACTTGATTTATTCCTTCTTCCATAGGCGAGGACCATCAAATAATAAAAAAAAGCCTTATATATTAACATTCCTAAGCCCTCTGTTTTGGAAATACAGGATTTTAAAGGTCTTTTATAAAATGAAAATTCTTCAAGTTTCTGTAATGTATTTTAGATTCCTTACCGTTGAAGAAAGCTTAGCTATAGTTGGCAACGAAATTTTGGCACATACAGTAATAATTCATTCCGGTTGTCGTCTTCCTTCTGTTTGACGCTATCGTTTATCGTCGTTTAAAATTGCTTTTAAAAATGGTTCCGCGCGCTTTTGAAAAATTCATGATCATATGTTAGGGCGAAGCTCGATCAAATTAGAACATTTATTGACGTGCATAGGTGCTTCGGAGGAAGATGGCTGTTTCAAAAAAGAAATAGTTAATAGCGATGTTACCAGAACTCATCGCGTTGCGGCAAACGAAGAAGCTGCTTTTGCAAATAGTTGACGATAAGCACAAAAAAATAAATTCCGCTGAACGAAATCTTAATCCTGAATCAGTTAAGCAAGTTCTCAAAAATTAACTGCCTTATTAATTCGTCACCTGTTAAAATTGTTGCGAAACGAAGGCCAACACTTTCTGTCATTAATCTTCTTTACCGATGGAGCAGGTTGATGCTTGGAACGGACTCATCACTACGGATTTTCTCTTAATATGTGGGCAGGAATAATCGACAATTACCTAATTGTTCTTGCCTCTTGTCCATGTCTCTATTTTGAAATAAAGTAAATAAAGAAATAAAGTGACAATACTCAAAATACCCCAGAATAAACTGGCTCGATAAACATATAAATAAAGTTCACGTAGAACTGAAAGATATGATATCTGAAAAATTATAAATGTGGAATTGTCAAAGGAATTGCAGACAGACGCTAATAATAAATGAAAGCTTACTGAAATCATTGCTACTTTAACTGAAATCACCTTTAAGTAGCTTCAATAATAATATAATAGATTAAAGGTTGGAAGAAACATCTTTTCGAAGAAAAGATCTTTATTTTCAATTACTTTATTAAGTGTTTTAATTTATTTACAGTAAATGTGTTGTGCGCTTCTTGAAATTCTGTTCTCCTCCCCTTTTATATTAATTTCAAATGTCTTTCT
The DNA here is from genome assembly GCA_020654165.1 of Oryctes rhinoceros. NCBI lineage: Eukaryota > Metazoa > Arthropoda > Insecta > Coleoptera > Scarabaeidae > Oryctes > Oryctes rhinoceros. Next base: position 2,081,092 of record JAIOKQ010000948.1, read on the forward strand.
TCCAAATCCTCTTTAATTGTTTCCTTTTGCTTTCCGAAATAATTTTCTTATTTATTGTTTTTTCAATCACTTTTAACTGTTTTAAACGAATCGATTAAAATTAAACTTTTTTACTAGTCTTTTCTAACATTGGAATTAGATAAAGGTTACGAATCATAGTACAAGTGTACGTACTTCACTCCAGAGATCCACTACAATACATGGATAGGTGTGCGCTGTTGTCTTGAAATTTCCCAATTAATAATTAACGGTCTGTCACATGATAAACGACTCATTCGGTCAAGTGCAAGAAAGAAAACCTTGTTATTATCAAACACATTAATTATATATCGTGAATGCCTGGTGTATGGGAAAAATATACATTTGTATAAGCCGCCGACTCGAAAGAAATGTAATTTTAAACATATAGATTTCGCCGTTGATCACCCACCAATTTTCGTAAAACTTCGTTATGTGATGTAGGTATGTGTTCTTAGTTCCATTAGAAATTAATTTAGGTATTTATTTTGAGTCCTTTTATAAAAGGCGTTGATTTATTTTTTTAATTAATGTTATAAACATTAGATAAATAAAACAAAAAAATAAATTACTTGCTTGCAAAAGATATATGACGGAAACTTGAGGTAAACATTCGACTGACACGAAAATAGTAAAATTTGTTATATTGGCAATTGCAAAAATTGAGTAACAATTAACAACCGGAATTTAAAAAAAATTGAAATGGAAGGAAGCTTGTTCTGGAAGAAATTAAAGAATTAATTTGTTGCATTGATTGTGATATTCATGATTTATTATATCATACATAGATGGTTGATCATCGATCACACAGCAGCCAGTGTATCATATACACGAAGATAGCGCAGCTCATTAGAAATATTCTGGGGCATGCGTTAAAAATACTTGAAAGATTCGGCCATATTGAACGCTTAGTTGTTATTTAACAGTCGTTTGTTACGATCGATGTTTCTATAAAAATGGAGCGAATCGAATATCGAACCGTCGTTAAATTCTTGCATTTAAAAGGCAACAAGCGTGAGCAAATAAGCGCCGGTATAGACCCTATTTACGAGAATTTAGCACCATCACTTGCCGCAGTGAAATCTTGAGCAACTGACTTAAAAGGTAGTCATACCGATAATATCGGAAAAGGTAAGCATCTTGAAACAAGATAAGCTGACTGAAGATTTAGTCCTGAAAAGGTTAATTGCTCACTCCGGACCAAAAACGCATTTTAATAAATATTTCCAAACCCTCATTGGAGCATTTTATTAAATAAGTGGAAGACAGGTAAAATTGCGAAGACTGTTCCAACGGCCGGAGAAGTGATGGCGAGGCATCCTCCTATTCGTCAACTCTGGTCGCCAGAGACCTTTTTCTATTTACTAGGCTCAAAGTTTTTATCCCGAGCCAGAGATTTTCATCGATTGTACGAACCCATCGTATTCCTAAACGCCTTTTGTAGTAAACGATGACAACTATTACTTGGACGAATTAAAGAAATGAGAGCATTGCTCAGAAACACGTATAAACTTACAAGGATACTACGTCGAGAAATAAAATTTGACGAAATAAATGGTTGTATCTGCCTTAGGACTATATATGTATATACTACTGGTTGTGAGTATGAAGAATTGGCTTTATGAAGAACGTAACCGAAGTTGTCTCATTCACTAGAATATTCCGGGCCATGGAAAAATTTTCGTTACGGAGTTACAGCTTCTTTTTTCAGGAACAATTTGCATAGAAGTTGCATAGAATATTACAAAACAAATGAACTTCTATACAAATTGTTCCTGAAAAAAGAAGCAGAAGTCAAAAATCAATTGCTTTATAAAAATTGCATTTTAAAATAACAAACAAGCAAATTTATTATAATTTATGTTTCTCGTTAGTAAAGTTATCAAAACGATATGTTCTTGATTAATACCGATGATTCATCATCATAGTTCTGAGCCAATAAAATCAGTGATGATGGCCTCATATTAGTACATATATGTACATACATAATAGAGTAAATAGTCTAGATCTGTTTCTTTGAACAAGTGAACACGCAAATAGAGATTAATTCGTTATATCTAAGCATTGCGTACCTTTATTTTAACGAGGGTTTTATAAAGTCTCTTTTTGCATTATTAAATGATCAAACAAACACTAGTGAATTGCTTGCTAGACTTAGGTTTCATGTGCCGCGTCAATCTCCTCGCTCATTTAAAACTATTTATGTTGATTCGACCAAATCTAACCTGCTGCTACGCTCACCTACTTATTTCATATGTTCTACGTTAATATAGCATTCGTTGTAAGTCCGATATTTTTAGTTATACACTTGCGCAACTCTTCGATTCGTATTGCTGATAAGTAGGGAAGAGAAAGACGGATGAATTTATTACTTTTTGGCGAAGACTAGACAGACTTGTGTTTTATCAACTCTCGGGGACACGGATTCATTCGCATGAGGCAAATAGACACAAGTCTATTTAGTCGCTGCAAAAAAGGAATAATTCCACCTGCCTTTGTCATCGTATTTGTGTAGGTCTTTTTCTATTTTTCGATATGTTCTATGAATTGTTTAGATGTAAGTATTTTGTAGATTTTAATTGTTTGCATGTTGATTGATTCTTTTTACAACCGTAGGCAATAAGAGCTATTATCGTTATTATCGAAATTATCCAGGATAAGGGCAACATCTTTCAAAATGTAATACTGACCGTCCTTTTTGGCGTTTCTCGCCCCATACATTCCAGGCCATAGGCGTTTATTAATTAAATTGTCCGGAATAGCTGTTCCGAGGATACATGGACCCCATTATTAACCGATATGAAAAAATCCTTATTATGATATGCCTGCTACTCTCAAGAAAGAATCGTTTACAAGTATTTACTTTTACTGACCACGCACTCCAGACGTAAGACTTGCGAGATATACCGAAAAATAGGCGAACTTCCTAGTCCTTCTAACCTAGTCTTAATCAACTTCAAGTATTCTAATTAAATATTTTTTTAATATTGTTTGCTTGTGTGTGTGTGTTGTCTTGTACTTAACGATTCTGTCCTTCCGCATCTGTAACACCTAATGTGCTCATTGAATCTGTTGAACCAACTGTAGATGCTTCTAAATCATTTTTTCGCTAAAGCTTTCGCGGATGTACAACAGACATGTTAGAATCAAGGTTTCCTTTATTCTATTATTATATTAATTTCCCGATTAATTAATTAAGTATGCATTAAGATTAATGCTCTAAGGCTAAAATCGAGACTTTAATCTGTAGTGACGGGGTGTTCAACGGGGGGTAAATTCAATGCCTATCACGGCGCCACGATATTTAAAATGTTGAAATAATGTGTCTAAAGTATTCAATGATTTTCCAGCTATCGCCTAAATATGTCTATCGTGGTAGGATTCGTTCGAGGCATAGCCCAACTACCTCCATATTTATATGTTTCAATCTACGCGAAACGTCAAACAGGCAGTTTTCGGAACGACATCTCGCAAAGTTAACCCGCTATCTGACTATCTGGGTCAAATCAATAAATCCTTAGGAGACATAAATCATGCATCCCGGACCCTGGTTCCTAGAATGAAAGATTGAAATTCGAAACATTCTTTATACCTATTGATGTCCACGTCGGAACAGTTTGATTGACGATCTCCAGATGCAATAAATATGAAAAATATGTTATCATCAAATGGGATCTGACCGCTCGGTAATTAAATTTCGACAAACTCTAACGCGTGTTAACATTTTTTTTCTTCCTATCATGGGTTCCTTAATACATACACCTACAGGAACATGCATATATCATCTATCATATACATCATAGACATCGTAGATGAGTATGGATATTTTTTATATGCTCATTTTAGCTATTTTATAGCTTCCCAGCCCGAATGCTTCGTTCGAAACGTGGAGAAAACGATGTCTATAATATTATATGTGCATACGATGGATGTAGGCATATATTGATGACCATTTTGCGTCTGTATGCTTACGTTTTATACCTTTTTCGTAGACGTATGTGTAGTATAAGCGTTCGTGTGTGTGTGTGAATGTACACCTTCCACACATAAAACAATAAATCAAACGGCCATCACATCCATCCTCGGGAACCTGTATTTTACACATCACACAGTGCATGATGTAGTATTATATCGGGGCCATCGTAATTGCCTTTTATACGCTTATCCTCCGTCCCGCTCGACATTTGGCCGCACCGTTTCGGTTCAGGTGGACGGCAAGCGTACGCGTCTTACGATTTTTTGAGGTAAACGTGGTGGAAACATCCGATGGATCGTACAGAGAACGAATGCATGTACGTGTACGCCGAATGCGGGTAGAGTTTCACAAACAATGCCGTTGATGGCATGAAATATTCAACAAAGGCTTGCTCGTATCCATCGATGTTCGGCATAGCGTTGCGGTATGCTCGGGATGAGTTATGAGCGTTATTTATTGCATATTAGGTGTAAATCCCTCGTATAAATATGACGTATAAACTTATTGAACGTTGTGATGCATGATGCCTATGCGTTACGTGAGATTGCAAATGCATGTTTTTAAAAATCTGCGGTCGAGGCTGTTCATTGAAAGCATAGACATTGTTCGACAAACGGTTTCGTAGATTTTCAATATTTTAAATATTAAATAAGCGCAACAACCAAATAACTTAGATATACCTAAAAATTTTGAAGCCTTCCCTCGTTCTGAATGAATTGTCTTTACGTTGTATTTGCGACTACGTGTTTTTGTAATATTAATGTTAGACAAGATGTTTAGTGGCAGGAAAGATAGAAGATATTTTTTAAATAAGTAGTAGGACAAAACACCAAATACGACCTATTTGTATTGATGAACGGTGTACATTGGACAACGGTGTATTGCGCACACAATAAGTATTTGTAACGTCAAAATATACCTTCTAATAAAGCAAGCAAGAACCCCTTCTTTTAAAGCGTCCTATTACAACGTTCGAACTCTAGATTTGAGGTATTTGACTATTGTTTGAGAAGTTAATGCAGTGCTTTCTTGTATAATATAACATAGGAAAAAGAAGTGAAAGCTGTGGAATCTCGCGTAACACTCTTGTCGCTTTTATTATCCATCTTACTACCGACTTTCAACTTCTAATGGCGGTTGTCCAAGGAAAACGTTCGTACGAAGATAAAACCGAAAAGACAAAAGCTTGGGTTTAATAAGTTCACTAAACAATAAGCTCGCACGAAGCTACTTATGCCGCTGAAGTGCGTAAGAGGTTCATGTGGCAAGGAATAAGGACTGAAAATTTAACCAATAAGCAGCAAACAAACACATCCTGACAATGCTTTCAATAACATCAGAGCTTGTAATAAACATGCAGATAGAACCGCCGCAAAAAGCACATAATACCTGAAAAAAGTTTTAAGTGTAGTGTATTAGATATGGCTAACGAAAAAAGTTATGTATAACACCAGACTCTCTGGAATCTCCTTGTAAAAGTGAGAGCATTGCTGTGTTTAATAAAATAATTGTAATCAGTTACGAATAATAGTTACCTCTTTAGGAAATATATGAAAAGACATAAATGTTAATGTATTAAGATATTTTTTTAAAATTAAATATCAAGTTAAAAGGTAAAGTAAAGTGAAAAGGCTTTTTTCGTCCTTCTTTAGATAATATTTCAAGCCTTTCTGTTATACAACCTCTCCAATTGTTTTCCTTTTAACTTCTTGAATTACTTTAACGGTCTCTAAGGAAACGTAATACCTTTAACGTTCTCAAAATTGAATTTCTAGATAAGTTTTCCCTTTTCTCTTTCGTTAACTCGTTGTCTTTTGTAACCGTCTTCCGTTAAGTAATTTTAATCGAACTTCTCTTTTAAAACGAAGAATTAATAAGGTAAATCATCAAAATACACGAGAAAATGCCGAACAACAATAATTCGAATTTTGCAAATATTTATGATATGGCCCTATTATACCTGTTAATCCTTAAGATGCTCTTACAGACAAAGAAAAATAACACTCAGATTAATTTGGAACACGATGTAATTCGATCGTTCGAAATTTGCGAAACTAAGGACACTCATGTGCCATTATCAATGCTCGGAAATCTATTGACGGAAGAAAGGTAACCCGCAACGTTTGCCTCCTCAACAACGTAACGCGGAAGACGCAACGCCTCCCAAATAGTTAAAACGCCGTCTTATTTACTCTACAAGGACTAATTCAGAAGACAAAGTAGAAGAAGACTAAAACACAAAGGTGAAGTGGAAGTGTTTGAAGATTTGAAGAATCTTCTTCCTGTCATATTATTGATCCCATTGTCGAGCAAGAGCATTCTATATGCTAAACAAAACAGCAAAAAAGTCCACAAAGCCGGACAGGCAAACCGATAAGAAGTTGCCTAGATGTAATTCTATTGCCAAATTTTCGACTTTGTGAAAACGTATAACTCCGCTAAGCAGACGAAAAAGTCTCATGGCAGGCGATTTTTCTATTGTGATACGTTAGAAAAATACAATTGTGATTTCACTTGAAATTAAAAAAAAATTAAATTGATAATTATTAGTAGTTAATGTCTTTCATGTAGTTATTGAAGTCGATTACGCATTTGTGAGAGCTATCCATTTATAGTGAATAGAACGGATAGTATTTAAAGAACCATTGCTCTTGCACAGAGAGTTGCCATATTTTCATTTCTGGCATGTTTGCTCAATGTCACAGCCACAACAATGGACAGCATAAATAAAGTTACATTTATAAAAATTTTCAATTCTATTCTTGAGCATGAAAAAAAGTATTGTTTTTTTCTTTAACAATTGTAATTTTTGGAAAGGCTAATCAATCGTGGGTGAAGACTAATTTTTTATAAGTTAATCCGTCAGGTTGTTACTAACATCGATGTTATTGATCGGAGAATTGGGGTAACTTTTAGACGATAAGATATTCTTTAATATGATAAGGGCTTTCAATATGAAAATTCGGATGGGAGATACTATCTTATATTTGACTGGGTGGGTGGATTTAAGGTTGAGGTACCTGCTTCAGTCAGTAAGTTTAATGTACCTACTCACCATTATAACTGTTTTCGCATAACAGTGGTGTCGAGAAAGAGAACTTGATTGATATTGATTTCAGTTTCAAGAGTAAATTTAGGTTAATCATTGAAAATTTGCTAAATATATTAAGTGTAGGTTCTATTTTATCTTCAAGCAAAGCTACGAAATTGTCCACGTATTAAAACATAAAAGCAAACTAGAAACTGTTATTATCCTTGACAGAAGGAGGGCATTCAGAGCTATTTCTTCTAAAGAACGACTAATTGCGCCACTCTTAGACTCATAGCCAGTAATTTATCATCCCGCTTTCTACAGTCCTGAAATATAAAATTTCTCGAAAATCTTATCCCTCAAGACCTTAAATCGCTCAATACCGTAAAGCCTCTTCATCCTTCAAGGTATTAAGATAAAACCTTTTAAATAAATTTCATGATCTCCATTACCCATCAATTTAACGAATTCGAATCGATCAATTATCAACTGTACCGGACATAATTTCAACCGTTGATTGATTTTATCTTCAGTAAACTCTTATGCATTAATTTAAGCTTGATTATTGATTGATTCAATCTTCTGCTTGATGCAAATTTAACCGTATGAGCTCATAATAGATATAACTTGCGAACAAATTGGCCAATTTGCATCGGCCAACAAAGTTACTACCCGATCATCGGATATAAACGCTGTAGTTCGTAAACTTGCTTGACTATCTTACTGTCATCTTTATTATTCAAAAGTTTATTAAAAATATGTTTGTTAAAATTGAAAAATTGCCTACCTTAAAAATAAAGCAAAGTTTGCTATTGTTTTTTTTTTATTCATTGTTTATCCACGTTATAGGTAAATTTTACATTAATACACTTGATCCTCTTTCATTTAAATTATGGGGAAAAAATATTCTCACATCGAACAGGCAGCGCCATCTTCACGTGAATCGCCTAACTTCGTACGGAATCATATATGCAATCCGGTTGTTCCGGTAAAGTAAACATAGGTAAAGAATTTAGATTAACGTCTACCGCAAACTAACAAAGAAATAATAATCGAGCGTTTATAAACACCGGTAAACCGATGAGATTAAGCAAACGGAATTCAAGCAATTTACCGAAATGAAATTAGGTTTAAATCAGTTGTTTTGCGAAGAAGTAGTTCAATTATAATTGTTTAATCTCTCTCTAGATTAACTCTACAATATATGCCATTTAATAATATAGTATTATCGGATTCTTTCTATATATAAGGTGAGTTAGAAGTACCGAAATATCTCTTGTTTGCCTTATTTTACATTCAAAAAAAAAGAAGCTTAATAAGCGATTTGATGTCGCCAGATCTTTTTTGTACATTTTTGAATAAAATATAAAGCGCTCTTTATAGTTACATTACAATTGTTTTGAGAAAATGCCGTTTAAAAACTAAAGCTAAGATATATCAACTTGGCTATATCAAGAAATCGGATGATCTCTCTTAGAAGAAAAGCTATTAAACACGTTGCGTCTTTCATACTTCTTCCATCATCCCCACAACCTAACATCATAAGAATTTGGATTTCTCCACGATCACTTAAGCTTGCCATTTTCAATGCTGATAATTGCCTTACATACATTTGTAGACCTTAAACGGTATTCTCTTGCACCAATTGTTATGTAACCGAACTATTTTTTTTCAGATCGCCATAAACGGGACTTTACATTCTATCAAACAATTGAAGAAAGTGGTTTATTCATATAAAAAAATATTAAAATAAAACCTTTTACGTCAGTTATATTGATACGAACTTCCGATACAGTTCTAATGAGCTTTGTTTCTTTTTTTTGTAAAATGTCTAATAATGTTAAAGAAACGATGCTCCTATGCTCGGTACATAAATATATGATCTGTACCTCTTCTTCAAGTGAAGAAGATTTAATTGTAGATCTTCACTGTTTCCTCTTCTTTTCACTTAGCAATGTCTTAGCCTTCTATGTTAATCTCTTGCTTTTTGTCCTATGTTATTCTTCTCCGCTACTTTCCTTTATTACCTTGTTCTTATATCTACATCAAATACAACGATGGGCTAATAAGCCCTCCCCGGCCCGGATCCGTCACATTGCATCCCGTATGGTTCTGATTTTTTCAGATTCTAAATCATGGGTTCTCGTATTTTGCTCCTATTCAGGCTCCGCTCCGGCTTTCCCTAAAACCTACATGCGGTGCCTTTTAATCTCTTCAGAAGCCTTCTCGTTTTTCGTTGGGTTTAAAATCGTAAATATGTAGTCCTGTGTGTTATACCCTAGCTTAAATCCGCTTTGTGATACACGTACATGTTTTTCAGCAACTTTCCTCGATCTTTCCTCCGGTACGATTTCACATATTTACATTTACTACCGCCGCAAACCAACGATATTCGTTCACTGAAATTCTCCAATCGTTACGAGGAGAATTTTTGATTTTCCATACGTCATTAAACAATACAGGGCGTCCCTCTCTGCTCATATGTTTAAACAGTTCGTTTAGTAGTTTTTCCTTTTCAAACGAATGAAGATCTCAAAGCTAAAAAAACATCCTGTATACTGCTGGTTACAAACATTTTTGGTGAAAACTTGTAAATTTAGTCGAAACTAAACCATACTTTATACAACTCCTAATTAAATACGATGATATATTAATTATTTATAAAGCGATAACGAACTCGCCTTTATAACATAATTTTTATTTAAATTAAAACTACGCGAGTGCATCGGATACTTAATTCATTACTTCCGTCTTACCGTGGCCTTGTTGCGCATTTAAAATCGGCCGAAAGGAAACTTCACATGTTGACGTACCCGTACCTTTGGATTTATTACTGTTAAAAAGCGTATTAACAATTAGCATCGAATGTACAGACGCGGTACTACGTTATTTAGATTTTATAGATACAGACTTTAGAATTGGTAATTCCGCACTCGTCAAGCGTATTTAATGGTAATGAAGAATGAACAAAGGTATGTTACTACGAAAAATAAGCTATAAGCGAGAGTTAGAGGAAACTGCGTTGTTCAATAGTTAAGTTTAAGTTGTTCAGGTTATACTGTTCGACTATCAATAAAGAGGATCTTATTTAAGGTAACGACTACCAGAGAAGACTGTCTATTATAGAGAATCTCTTCGGGATTTAAGGTGGCTGCAGAAACAACTGCACAAGATGGTCCAAATATTTCGGTTAAACTGGTTAGAAAACCTTCAAATGGTCCAACGATTAAAAAAGTTGTAAGCCAGTATCGTCAATGAAAGAAAACCGTTTGAAATGGGCAAAAATGTTTCATTATTGGAAAATTGAAAAGTGGAAAAAGACGTTGTGGTTCGACGAAACGAATATACAAACAACTATTAACTGTCGGCTTAATATCGGACCAAATCTAATCAATTTATTTTACTTTGTCTCTTTTATTTTGTAAAGTAAGTTTGTTTATATGATCAACGTAAAGGTGTAAGCAATGCCAAACCAATGAACATCTGAGGCTAATCGCTAGAGATTAGGCTCTATTCTATTCTATCCTCTTTTCTATCCTCATCTGACGTATTCCTGCAGCGCTCTAAGTCGCGCCTCGATCCTCAACTTTCCTCTATTAATCGCTTAAAAATTTTAAAGGAAAGCTCTATTTCCTCTCATCATATTTTAATTCCTCTTTCTCAGCAAAATTTTCTAATTCTCAGAAATAATTCTGGCGCGCTTATGTTAGTTACCGGCCACCATATTTGCAGCATCAACATTACTCTTTTACTCTATTCCCATTATACGAAAGGAAATCGAGAGAAGGTAGCGAGAAGTGTACGACTCGCGTTAGCGTTGCGGCGCTGGTTCCGAGAAATATTCGCGTGTTAAATTCCCTACAGCCCTATCTTGACCATACATCAATGGAAGCGGATCGCATGAGAAATGGAGTTTCCATAATCCTTGCATACTTAAGTAATAACTTCGGCGGTGTACGAACGTATTGTGTATGTAGTTAGGATATATTTTCACCGGTGATCGTCCCTAATACACTTCTGGATGGATGGAATTTTGCGAGATCCCGTATCAGAAATAAACGCCATCAGCGAGATCTCTCCGACTGCTACCTAAATGTTAATCTATTCCGTATACAGCTTTTAGATGAAGTAAAAAGAAAAAGGACGAATCTAAAAGGATCGGCTCCAACCTGAATATCATGACATTCAATATTTACTTGCAGCTCGCATAAATGTGGGCAAGGGTTAACGTTAGGAATATAGGCAACCGAATGAATATTAATTAATTAATCATAGGTTAGTACCTAATGTTAACGGGGATTTTATTGTATGAATAAAATATCACGGCCGACGATGTTTAAACATGAGGAAAGAAGCATGGGAATCGTCGGGTAGATTATGCAAATGTCTATCTTTAATCGATATCTCGGAGTCATATGTTCGTACAAACAAAAAAGTAACGAGTAAGTGGTTACTAGGTTGTCTGAAAAAAAAAAACGATCGTGTGTGATATGTATGTATGTATTTCAAATTTTTCTTTTCCTGAACATTACTTCAAGTCTCAACAATTTTGGTACATTTTTCTCCTTTCTTTTTCTTCTTCTTTTCTTCTTCTTCCTCGTGTAATCGGTATTTACACGAGGATAGTATGAGAAATAGCCGCGTTTAGAGACAGCTGGCGCTTTGTATCAAAATCTACATTACCGGACGTTAATACTATTCTTTAGTCGGCGGAATTACGGAAAAAGAACAATGGCGGTTACTGATTCAATTTCTTTTTTGGGTTGGGAAACGTATTCAGAAGTGGAAAGAAGCTCGGATGCAGACCACCGACCTTCAGTGACCATTATCAAATATTGCTTCAATGAATTTAAGCGTAATCAAACATGTTTCTCTGATAAGGAGCGACCAGGCCGTCTCATTGTGGTGATTAGGGACGATATGTTATCGTATTGAGACCATCAGATGGAGATTAGAGAGATTGCTAATGTGGTAGACATCTCAATTGAAGGTGCGCAAAAGATTCTTCGGGAAAATTTGATTATGACAACGCTATCGGCGAGGTGAATACCGCGTTTGTTAACGATGAATCAAAAAGAAAATGGTGTGATAACTTCAATGCAAAATGCAGCAAAATGAGTTTCTCGCCGAAGGACTTGCATCAGAGAAGACGAAGACGCTTCCATTAGCTATGATTTTTTGAAATTCCCGATTTATGGATGCGATTCAACAACTGACTAGAAAGAAAAAGTAGAAGAGCTCCATTTAGCGAAGAAGAAATTCTTTACTATCATGATAACGCACCAGCCCACTCATTGTCACTAATACGGACCATTTGTCTTAATGTGTCTATTATTGTTGGTACCCTTTCTATGTGGCTATTTTCAGTTTGTTTCATCCATAAAAATGAAGCCAACACTAACATGCTTTATAATTCTAACCAATCAAGGCAACGCAAAATGGCGCCGATCAATTTCTTAATTGCAAGACTGGAAATTGAATTGCCTTTGAGTAAAAATAGATATAATAAAGAACTTTTGTAAAATAGAACATAGTTAATTAGAGTACTTAATGTTGATCTTATCCTTAAGAAAGTCCAACGATTCAACAGCTTCAATTCCAGCAGATAGCCTCGATGACGCTTTCCTTTCATGGAATATTGAAGTTCGCAAAATACATTTAGAAGCCTTCTAGGTAATTGCCGGGAATCACTGATAAAGCCTAGATTGACAAACGGAATGAGCTGAAGGGCTCAAAATTTAAAGAACATACAGCGCATTACCCCAACGGAAGAATGGAATCTTCCAGTGTACCACAACACATGAACGAAACCAAGCATAATATCGAATTAGAAAAACCTCAAATTAGCTAAAAATATAACTTCCCCAAGAAAAACTAACGCTTACGCGAAAAAGGCTGTTGACAATGGGAACCTAGGAATTCTCGAAACCATCGCTTCGAATTAATCAAATAATTTATGTGGTGCGTTGTATGTCGATGCTTTTGAGTTTGTCGTACTCATATTCATTGTTATCGTTAGAGAGGACAAAGGCAGGTGGGATTGTTCCTTTTTTGTGTAGCGGCTAGATAGACTTGTGTCTATTCGCCTCGTGAGAATGGATTCGTGTTGCCTGCTGTTGTCCCCGAGAGTCGAGAAAATACGAGTCTGTCTAGTCTCTGCAAGAAAAAAATATCCGCCTTTATCCTCTCTAGTTATCATTATTTAAATTGTTTCCAATTCTCGAATATTTTAGAAAATATTCACACAACAATCTAATGAAGGACTAAAGGATACTATTGAAGTGAACAAGGGCAACGAAATGTTCTACTTGACCTTTAAATTAGAATTAAATGATTTGAACTTGAAATTTGAATACAAAATTCGAACAATGGGAAGATATAAATTCTGAAGAAAAGCTAGAACGGTACGTGCGACTAGTTATGCAACATAATCAGAAATAAGAGCATCATCTTCTTTAGAAAGGATTAGAATTTGAATGAAACATAATCTCCCAAGTCTCTTCCCGCTGAAAATGTTAAAATTCAACTTAGCATAGTTTACTCGGCATAGTATAAGACCTAAACTACTACCAACAATGTATTTTTTTTTACTTATGCTTTCATACCACGCCATCGTAAAAAAATACAAGTCAGATTTATGCAAATTAAACATGGGAAAAAAACGAATTTAAAACCTGGCCACTGCATTCATTCATTATCCACAATGATGTAGACTAACAGGTACAGCAGAAACGGAATACATTAACATCTTTAGCCAGTTTCCCAGTATGGCCAAGAATAACATTATACCACTTCTACAGAGATCAAGTTCAAGGTAGGATTCTTCATTGGGTACGATGCTTTCGTAAAAACGAAGTAGTAGTGTTCGTTGGAAATAACACGTGGAAATATACAAGAGAATTGTTTTTCGCATAAGTCGTTTGCACAAGCAATCTGCTCAACGTCGGTGGCAGATACTTTCGCCTTTTGCCTATTACGGCGATACGTCCCCGTTGATGTTAATAATTCGTTCTTGCATATTATTATCTCCAATTTGGTGATAGTCGTTTTTGAGACGCTATCATTCTAATCTGCGTTCGATATTGACAAAATCGTACATTGTTGATGTTCCTCGATTCTTTTGAAACGTCCGTATCATCTTATATCGATTTAATTTACGTGTTCATGGATTACCCAGAATGAAAAGCGGGGCAAGTGGCTGAGACTAACCCAAGTAACTTAGATTCGCATAATATTCAGAAAATGATCTATTATAAAACCCGCATCCGATAAATTAGGCGACTACTTTGTTAGTATGGGAGAAAATCTTGCTTTGGCGCCTTGGTGATATTAATCGTGATTACATTATCTATAAAATTTAAATGATGATACATTAGAATTTGCTAAATTGTCCAACAATTGTTTCTAAAACGGTGTTTAAAAGGACGCAGGATGGTACCGATATTTAATAGTGGCGATGAAAGTCTTCCGAGTAAGTTACAGGCCATTCTCTTTAGTTCTCGTATTATTTAATACGTTAAATTTGGTAAATGGTATAATAAAAAACGATTGCAGTCAGAATAAGTCAACAAAAGCATCTCTAGGTCTAGATCTCGTACTCGTTTGGAAGAGGAAAACGGATATTTTAGACCTTGCAGAGGCCTTCGATAGCATAACACACGGTTTATTTCCTTCAAGGATCGAACAAATCGGCATTAGAGGAAAAGCGTTTTTCTTTCATAACAGGCAAATATCAAGCTATTGACAATTAGAACATGTTAAGTACGGTATTCCCCAAGGTTCAATATTGAAACTTATTTGTATTATTATATGTGTTTGTATGTTAATTATATAGCAAATAACATTCTCTCTAAATAGTTGGAATAGGCCTCCAATAGCTTACAAATTAAGAGAGAAGTCTGAAAAGTTCGAAGCTTGATCGTGAAGATGACACCACTCGTCTAAAATATTCTAGATTTATAATTGCGCACGCATTAAAAGAAACTTTTTAATTTTTCAGGCAGGCTGGACCTTCAGTTGGTCTTTAGCAATAGTTGTGGTAGTCAATATTTGTCAGTGTTTCTCATTAAATTATTGCATTTGGAAGACCCTCGCCATAATCTGCTTGTGAAATTTGCAACAGGTAATTTCAAATTCAAAAAAATCATGGTAGCCGCTTAGTTGACGACGGATGTTTGGTACTGCAATCACTATCCATGATATCGGAAAAATTCACCAAACATCGTTAGAAAGTCGCCGAATTAAGGTTCCAGTGATAGCAAAGGCTGTGAATATCTCGCAGAAACATATCCACTGAATGTTTGGACGTGAAGCAACTCACCACGCGTTGGACGCCGCAATGGCTTACTTAGAACTAAAATAATATTGGAATGAATGTTCTCAAAACTCTGCTAATGCGATTTAAGCAAAATTTACCATCGACTAATAAATGAATGCTGTGAAGCTTGGATAAACGAGTACGCTTCTGAATCGGTTCCGAAGAAGATTGTTCTATCGGCCGAGAAGGTGATGGCGACTGCTTTTAGGATATGATGATCTCGAATTACTTGAGAAGCTGAAGACAGAAAATACGAATAAACATCTTCGTTTGCGGATAGAGAAAGATTTGTTCCAACACAATGCATCTACTGACTGGAACTCGATGTCATGGCAAGGGGCAAAAAAATAATACAATGGGCTTCGTAGACAAGAACTTTCGGGCATCCTGTGCTACGACCCACCACCTTGTCAATTGATGATTCGATGATTTGTGTCGGCTTCTCCGTACCGCGGATGAAATTACTCAAACGGATTATACCAACGACTGCTAAAGCTACCAAAACTAAGTTGGTCCCTCCACATTAGCACATTGAATAGCGAACTATCCAGCTGCCGTTTTGCATTATGGAGGATCAAACAAGTGTTATTCACTGGCAAGCATGTGGTGATTGGAACCATAGTACACACTTCAAAAATAATTTAAAGCCCAATGGCCTTCTTTATGCGCAAAGGTTGTTACCTTCTTTTATAATTTTCCAAGCCACCTGAACGATATTATTAATTTTAGTACATTCGAAAAGAATCTAAAAACACTTTTACACAGTCACTGTTGCTACTCCTATCAAAAGTTTTTCTCGGCCTAAGTGTTTTGGTTGTTTTTGATCGGTTATTTTGTTTTTGTATTTATGTAGCTTTATGTATAGTCGCTGTCATAGTGTTTTTCTTTTTGCTTTTATCTGTCCTGTTCTTACCTATATTTATTGATTAATATTTTGACGTGTTGTTCTCAATTATTACATATATACATAGTGTTACTACTAGTTTGAACAAACGCCTTCTTCTAGAGCACAGTAGTAATAATAATAATATACAAATCTAAGTATACAATAGATCGAAAATCTGGAAAGCGATCTGTATAGCTGATCAAATAATAAACTATTTTTATTTTTAATTCTCTATTATTTCCAGACCTGCTCAGGAGATAAAACTGCAATGTTCGAAGAATGAATTAACAATAAAAGATAAACATTAAGAAGAAAGTTACAACTTATATTAGACTTCCATTAACTTATATAATAACGAAAAAAATAAATACCCAAAAACGAATGAAAAAGCAAAAATTGAAACCTACGAATTTGTCTATATGTAGACTACTTTACGAAACTGATGTACTTAATATTGTCATTACTTATTTTCCTAAATTCAGACAAAGCAAATCGAATTTATCAACGACCGACTTTTTTGTTTTATGGTAGAACCGATACAGCTTGATAAGGTCCACGTGCTCCATTATGAAACTACCGATCTCTTTGTTTTCTTTCGCTGTTTTGTCTAATTCGAGAACTTTGTCTTTATAGAATGCGCGTGCGCTACTCTTTCTATTTTGTCTTTTTGGTTGTGATTCCTCTTGGTGTTTAGTGTCCCTTTTGTTGGTTTTTACTTTACCATAATTCGCTTTTAACATTTCTTGGATCTCATCGATAAGCTACACATTTGTGCATCTCCTGTATAAAATACAAAAGATAAAGTCTCAATTCAGCGTACCTTAATTAAACGTATTTTTTTACAACAGCAACGCCACATATTAAAACGCATCTAAGAAAAACGATTAATGTTAGTCAATAATTTAATATGGCGGTCATTTTTGGTGTATCTAACACACTACGTCTATTCGTATTGTTGCTGACCTTTATGTAACATACGTTATACACATACCCACATACAAGCCCACACAAAATCTACCACTCGACTCTTTCCGAATAAATTAGTTATACTTCTGACGTGGTTCCAATAAATCTCTTTCGGAAATCTCCTCATTCCTTATTCATAGATGTGATATGAGATCTACGGCGGCCCAGAGCAGTGTTCGACCTGCCCGGACCTCGACCGATCCCCATATACCACTGGCCTACTGTAATAAAATAGAGGTGTGGCGAAAATATATTAAGTTAATTTATTATCTGTCAAAACTTACTGAATTCTTGGAGATAAAGAGTGCTGCTCCGTAGCGCGTAGAGACTTTCGCGTTCCAATCGTCGGAAAACGAAAAAAAGAAGAAAAAATGGACGGCATGGACGATGGACGAAAAAGACCAAAGGAAAAAAAAAACGGGAAAAAAAGATGGTTAAGGGTGAACGCTAAAGAGTACCTACGCAAGCGAAAAGATCCGAAAATAATATGGTTTAGTCTTGTTATTGAGTTTAAGTATAGCAATTTGCGCAAAGATTATATAAAATAAAATTTGCCACTGAAAAATTCGCCTACACCTTACGATAAAAGTGTGTAAAAATGGGTAGGTGGGTTTTATTAATTTTCTGCCTCTTTTTCAAGATCCTAACCAGATATTTGCTGTTACTGAATTGCACTTTGCCAGTTGCTGCCTTTTTTTCCCTTTCGTTTAAGTTTAAAACAATAGGTGGTATTTTATTTTTATTTCTTATCTCTCTTACGTCGCCTTCCTTATCCGATTCTATGAGGTATCTAAAGAATTTTGATTTTTAATTTTTCCATGTTCTACCTAGAAAACGTGTTAACATTTATTGCCCTTCCCTCATTCTAAGCCTCAATAAAGTGGTTCTAAATCGATAAGTCACAAAAACAAATCCATTCATTTATTAGCAACTATACTGTTGACAACGCGATATTATTCGAGTTGATGTTAGAGCTACTTTCGCCATCAGTAGGATTTTAATAGTCCAACGTTTCGACAATAAGTGTACTATCGCCTTCAGGGTAGCCCTATGAAGGATGATTTCCCTTCAAATTCATAAATCCATTTAATGAAATACTTTGAAGATAATTCGGTTAATTATTCACGAGATGCAATATAATATTTTAACGCGAAAATGGAAGAAAGGCCTGGAATTTATAAAATTGCATGCAATGACTGTGATAAGGCCATATTGGTCAAACGAAAGGAGCGATAAGCACCAGATCGAAGGAGCATATCAGGTGTTCTCGCTTAGGTAGATTAGATTCGATTCGTTGATCAAGAATGTGACTTCACCACGAGAATTAGACGATCTACATAAAAAGCAATAAAAATCTGACGAACTGAGAGAACGGACCGTTGTCATAGTGAGTTCTATTCGATTTATTGTCGTAAAGCTTGGACATGTTTTCTGTCTCGGGCTTCGATAACAACCCTTCCGTCTATTCGTCCGTGATCCGTACTTTTTCGTACGTCTTGAGGTACGTAAGCAATAAGAGTAGATACTTGTAATATTTCTTTCGAAAGTAGAGATACAACAAGCTTGTTAGTTTTGGAGGATGTATCCTCGAAACGGTCATCCCAGATTAATTAATTAAACTTATGTGATGAGGAGGTTACCGATACTTTCGTGTTGTTTACCATTCCTTTCGCAACATTCCTTTCTAACACTCATTAATGCTGCTTCCTTAAGTTACTAAGTTTGCTTTGGAAGTTAATGTATATCTTGTGCTTAAAAAGAGGGTTATTGCCTCCTCATAAAAATCTAGCAATATTTCATTTCAAAACAACTAAAACCGGAAAGTTAAAAAAAAGGTTTTAAAGGTAATTTGATAATAATTTCACTATTAGGAGCTCATTCTCATCGCTCTCCATTTTCAAAAATCGTCGAAACGTTCTTTTATAGCACCTAAATTAAAATAATTCAAAAAATATCCCGATAACTCGATCTACTTTCGCAACACCTTTATAATCATTGTGTCTGCAGTTCGAGGTAATAGTAAAATATCGCGCTAACGAGCTAATACAGCCATTAAACCTGCGCTGAGCGCATTATTTCTAAAACAAATAAGCAATCTTCGGATTAAAATTTTATCACGAAGACGGACAACGTTCCCTAACAAATCCAGTAAGAACAACAGCGCGATCCTTCCGCGGCGATTAAGAAACCGGCGATCGTTTAAAAACGAATTATATAAATCAGATTAGCAAACTTGCTAAACTATGCTCTGAGGCTCCGTTTAATCAATGCACCTAACGGTATGTTACTTTCAACATGCTTGTGTTACATACATATGTGAACAACCAAGTGCATTGTTCCTAAATATCGTGCGTTGTTTCCATGACGCCCATGATAATGGCGATCGGCCATAATATACCAGCTCATATAATGTGTAATTTTAAACTCATTTATTACTTTCATCACATCGTGCGGGGTGGGATTCCATGATTAATTGCGATTATCCGCCGTATACGGTTGTGTACGCCGTATACACGGCGATGATTATTGCAAATTACATTTGGAAACGTTGGTTTAGTAGATATGAGGTGTTTATGCCTGTCAATCAAAAGGTATGCTATCTACAATGTACAACGCTATGTGTATGACCTATAATGTAATTTTATAGATTTGTGAGATTATTTAACTAAGTTAGGAGATACTTCTCTCGGTCGTAGGTGTGTCACCTAAATACTTTTTGGGCAAATAAACGGAAAGGGTTGTTGGAACATACACTCCTTTATCATAAAAAACGAGACGACTCGTAAGCGATAATTTTTTACCATTTTAAGTTATTAATTCATCGTTCGATACGGATTGATTTAATTTGTTATTGTCAGTGTCAATACGGCAGTCCAAAAGTAATACGACTTTTACACAAATGCCACGACATATTGATAACCAGACAAGATATCGCGTTTTACAATGTTTGGAAAATGGTTACTCCATACGAACAGTGTCAGAGCGCCTTGCGTTGAATAGAAATACGGCCTTTAGAATTAAAATGAAATGAAGGCAGGAAGAAAATTTATGTAGGAAACAAGGTTCCCGAAGGCTACGAGTTACGAGTTACGAGTTAGGCAGGAAAATAAAACGTTATTTAATTATTTACGAAACAGCCCGTTCAAGACACTATTAGATGCTATTGAAGAAGTGGATTTTTCAGCATCTATAAGAAGAGCTTTTCAACGAATTAAAAACAGTGAATTAAAAATTTGTGCCGCGGCTAGAAGAAACTATTTGAACGAGGACAATAAAAATCTCAGGATGCAGTTTTCTCTCGATTATGTAAACATGGATCCCCGGATGTGGAGAAATGTTATATTTCCCGATGAGAAAGTTTTTCAAAGTTATTACGATCGTCCTATTCGTGTATATAGACACGTAAACGCGAGATATAATGAAGGATATATTTATTTATATTTCCGATAAGAAGAAATGGACGTTTTTCAGTTCATATATGAGCCTGGATTAGTTACCGTGGTCCTGGTGTATCTTATGATATTGAAGATCGACTAACTGGTCCTGTTTATACAAACATTTTAGAAAACATAATGCTTCCCTCTGTACGGATGCTCTATCCAGGACCAGAAAAATGTATTTTCCAGCATGACCATTCCCCCATTCACACCTCACGTGTAGCTCGCGAATGGCTTGAGGCAAATAATATAAATGTTTTGAGATGGCCTTCTAATGACCCAGACTTAAACCCCGTCGAAAATTTACGGGGACTATTAACTAAATCTATTTACAAAAGAAATTTCAGGCCTAGAAATAGAGAGGAATTATTACATTCCGTACAAGAATCATGGGACCAAATTGATAATAATTATGTTCGAAATGTCATAAATTCAATGCCAAGGCGCCTAACCGTTATTCAAAATAATGGAGCTATGACCAAATATCGATATATATTCTTCCGTTTTATTTTGTATACCCATTTATTAAATATTTATATAGTTGTGGATGTTGTATGCAATGTGTGATTTTATATTTTATGAAAAAATAAAAATTATGTTTTTTCTCTGCGCCCGTTATTACGTATAAGCGGCATGAAATACAACTTTGATATTCAAACGACATTGATGAGAGATAAACATCAAAAATTTAAAAACACACCATACCTATACCAATCACAGCAAAGTCCGTGTCACATGCAGCTAATCTAAGTGTCTCGTTTTTTGTGGCGAGCGACAGTACGTGGGTCATATAGGGCTAATAATGGCGTTGACTTTATTATCAGTCTCTAAAGATACCGTTCAGATTCCTAATTTTTGTGTTTCTGGTAGATGTTTCAGCAAATCACAAACAGCAAATTATCTTCCATCATTGCTCTACAATATATTTATTATTATTATCCTTCTAAATAAAATTTCTATATCATAAGTGAGATTCCAGAATATCCCATGAAAACATTCCACCGTTTCAAATCTTTTTTAAACCAACACCTCTAGGTGCAAGAAAAGTAAAAATGTTGAAATTAAATAGACCAAAAAGACCGTTTCTTCCGCCGAAAAATGGTAATGTTCCCATTAACACAAAACGTAAGAAGGCACTTAAAGAATTTTTCCTTAATCAAATATGGGGCACTGCGCATCCACTTTCTTAATGTTTTAGACTAAGAAGTTTCGTGTAGATATCTACAAGCACTTTAATGGTAAAGTATCCAAAACCACTGTTAGTCCTATTGACAGTGAAGAAGCTAGAACTGTTGTGTTGGTGAAGATATCGCTATCACATTTGGTGCATTAGAACCACGAGGAAGTTGGACTGAGTGCTAACCCCGACCGAGGTAAATGAAAAGCAGATGATTTTATTTGCGCGTTGCTCTACTGCAAGTCAAACGTAGGCGCAATTTATTTTTTAGCTTTAAACCGAAAGCCTTACCTAAGTAGCGCCCTCTGAGGATCTTAAATCCCGTGCTTCGCTGAACTAGTTAAACTTTTACTCTAAATCCAAAGGTATTGTTTCAAGAAGTACCCTTTAAAATGTCTGCTATTGAGATTTATACGCTTTTACATGCGTTCGAACCAATCCGACATCTCCAAAACACGGTTTTTAAAGCCTTCAACATTCTTCTTCTGGTGCCAGTAAGGACATTCTACTAATTCGATACTTTTCTACTTTAAATTATCAATCGTTTGACATACTGTATGAGGGCTGGCATTGCTTTAATGAAGGATGCTACATTGTTGATTATTTTTCCCGGCTATATGAAGGATTTCTAGTAAACAAATTATTAGTACTAACTATCGACTGAAGTACAACGAAAGCTTATTCCTTTTGTTGCACTTGGTTTTCTTACTTCGTGCTTCATGACCGAACAGTTGTTGGATTCGTTTTATCTGGAGACACCCAAACAATTGATTGTTGGTTGGTTTGCGGGTCGTACGAACATATCCATATCCAACTTAACGACCTGTTATGATGTATGCGGATGTTGAAGTTCTTCTGTCGAATTTTTCATCAATTAGCACTTGCCTTTTTCTTGCGTTTGAGACGAATTGTACAGAATCGATCGGGAACATATCTCCTTCTCACCTAAACGACAATGCTAAATCAGACATTCCTAATGATGCCTCCCTACTTTACACTTACACAAGTCACATCCTCTTAAATCACATCGCTCACAACATCGATGTTTTTTGGAATAGTAACCGATTTTTTCCGTTTTACAACCGTAAAGTCTTTTTTAATGGTGCTTCATTATCGAAGGTTAAACAAAACTATCCGGAGCATTATTCATGAGTTAGGCCTTTCTTAAGATTGTAACAATTTCTTCTCTTAAGAGTCACTATCATAGTACACGTGAGAAAATTATGTCCTTCACAAGTGCACAGATTAGGGTGATTTTAAAAATAAAAACTGAGATGAAATATTTAACTTTGCTCTTCGTTTCTTTTCGAAGCTTCTTCGAATAGTTATTCTAAAAAAATCCATCAGCTCCTTACATTTTTAGTGCCTTAACGATCAAACCGTTTTAACACAATACCTTGTATAATATTGCACGGAACTCATAGCGAGCACGCTACTTATACTAATCGTAAGTCATCTCTCTTAATAGTATTAATAGAGGTTCCTAGCAAATCCCCTTAAATAATAACCATATTAGGATGTATCAACATCAAAATAGTAAAACGAACGGAGTGAGTTGGACCACCTGTTCAATTCTTTCAATCTACAGAGAATCCGGATAGAATGTGGTGAATGTTCAATATTAAGGATTGTTTAATGTAATCTCAATAATCGAAACAAATAATTTAACAACGTCACGCTTAAATTAGACAAAACAACAATATAATGAAACGAACACGTTCGATCGAGCGCATTACACTTACATAAAACGCGCTGTGTTTACCGTCGGATAAAATAACGCCAGTTAGACGCGTTGCTCCTTAACCTAGTGGATAGGATATATATATAGATGAATGTGACGCGTATGTATATTTGCAAATATTGCAATATATAAACACCTCCGTAGGTGCTAACAGTAGATAATTATATAGGCAACATCTATTTATCACTATCTGCAAGTACCTATTAACACCATTACAGATAAAACGAATTATCATTAAAAAAAAAAATAAAGTAGTTAATATTAAGAGGCGATTGCTTTTGATATTCAAATAGCGCGAGCTATGCCATCTTCTTTTTTTAGAGAATTATTATGGTTATTTTAGCTCTTTTAATATCTTACGTTCTCGCACAAGCTAACGATCTGTAATACTCGCTAGAACAGAGATGAATATGAAGAATTACGAACTTCCTATTTAAATGAATTTTACTCGTAGGAATTCGTAAAAATCGTCACAAATACGCGATAAACAATTTAAATTACGGTTTCCCTACGCTCTAAAACGGAGAAGAATTGATAAGAAGATGATAAGAATTGATGCTTATCGGTTTATCTTTCAGATTGTTCAATATTAGAAGAAAGAAATTTACTATGGCGACTCCTTCGGTTTTGCCCGTGGCATTTTTAGTCTTCTTTTCTGCTTCGTAACTTCAAATTAACCCAATGTAGCAATCGTCAAAATATATCGTCCTTTCGTGACACGAATAAAAACTTTTATGGTCCTTGACCGTTCGACACCGGCGGGAGGAAAAAAACATCGCATTATCTACCCTAACCAATAATTGGTCGCAATTAGCCTCCAAAATGATAGGCAATAATAACCCCAATAACGAGGAAAAATTGTTGTAAAGATCCAATGGAGATATACAAACGGATATCAACGAAATATACAGCGTATCTTCAAATTCTCTTAACGAAAATTACATAAAAAAATTATGTGATAATATTGAAAGACATTATTTTTTTTCTGCTACTATAATTAACGAAGCCATCTAAAGATTACAATACAATGTGTCCAATCGCCTAAACTTCGTAAGCTGTTATTTGTCTATTTGTTGCAGAACTTTTATAGCGTAAAAGCTACTCGATTGAATTCAAAACCATTCAATAGATTTAAGTTATCCAGGTCCTTTTCAATAAAATTCATTCCAAACTTGTTACAAGTTAGTATTACGTTGCTGCCTATGTACAGTGGCGCTACAGCCCATGCTGTTTTCTAAGCTGAAAAGGAAGTCAATATCGATAGCTTCTAACTCATTTCGACGTGAAAATTCATAGTCATTAAATCCATTCGACTTCCTTTTGTATTCATTGTTTCTCTTTAACATTTTCAAATGAATTTTGTTCTATTTTCTACAAAATTCTAGCGCTTCTATGCACATCTTCAATCGATATGTTCTCTTCTTGGTTGGCATATTTTAAGTTGCCTTCCAGAAGCAAGTGCTCTTGCGACGGTAGGATGCATCTAAAATTAAATGTTGCTATATATCACGATGTTCGTTCACGATAAGTTGATTTTTGGCAACATAGCCGCAACTACCGCAATACGACAGGCAATTATCGGCAATGATGTTACTATTACAATGATGATGTTTTTTTACGTCTCGCTAAGAACTACATACTTATCGTTAATGTAGTAGTTATTGGTTATGTTACGGATGTTGCAGAATTTGCATTCTACTAGGGTTCCCTTGGTAAGTTAGAATTTGAATTATTATTATTTCTTTAATTTAACTTATTTATTTATTATTTTTTAATTTGAATTATTTATTTATTTATTATTTTTTACAAGAATAACATACGGGTTACTAGATAAAATGATCCAAGCTATACATCGACGGATATTAAACATTATTTGTTATGATTTCGTGTTCAACAGCAATAATTAACATACGCATCTTTAGATTCGAACGACGCAGGTTAAAATCGCAGCCGAGACTCTCGACTTCTAACTACGAATAGAAAATAAGTATGCTTTCCTCGAATAAGGAAGTAAAACCGCAAGCCTCGTGCCAATACGATGTTTAGCACGTTGAAGATCTCTAGCAGAAGATTCGGCAAAATTCTACAGAAGGATACAACAACTGAACTTCAATCTAAGGATCCTCACCTAACATTATGCTTATCTTTTACTCGCCGAAGCCAGACGTATTCTCAGCTCAAATATGAAATTCGTTGTTGTGAAGTCGTGAGAAACCGTTCTGTTGCTAAATCGATCTGCAGACGTCGTATCTGTGACGTCAACCTTAGCCAGTTGAGGCAGAATGTCTGGAAATGAAATAAGATCGAAATATTTGAATCTTACTGCATGTATCACGTTTTCCTATTTTTACGTATTTTATCCGAAACGCTCAGACAATGGCTTGTGGGAATCTTTTTTTTTTTTTCATGGCATCGCAGGATCATAGCCCGTATGCCTCAATGTTAGATCTAGCTACAACAATCAACATTGAGACCAACTTCGTAAAGTTAAGGTGCCAACAAGGATAAATATTTCACGTCCCACATTCTGGAGATATTCTTGGAGTTTCAAAAAAAAATATTCTTCAGTGACGACGAAATGTTTTTTTTTTGTCTTTTTATAGAACCGAAAGGAACTGATTGCAAGAAGACAGCTGGGTGCACGTTAGCTAAAGCCATCTTGTCAAATACAGAAGCAATTGTTCTGGCCAATAACGTGGCCGATATTATTGTTATATTAACAAATCAACATCGGTTTGAAAAAATTAAAAACCTACGAAACAAAGAAGAGAAATATTGCAACAAAATACTCCCGAATATGCAAAAGTAGAAGATCAACTAAATACATATGTTGGTGAGATTTTCTGACCACTGAGGATATTAGAGTGTATTGTGGCGGTTTTACTATCTGGAACAGAAGACGTACACCAGCTTGATATAATAATTAGGCTACTTAAAAAATTGAGTACAATGAATGAATTTGAAGACTTGCTTATCCTCTTACGTACAAAGTTTAGAATTTCCTTATAAAACGAATGCATGAACACCTTGGCATGTTCGCATTCGTAAAGAATTTGCTTCACAATTGCTGCTAAAGAACCAAGTTTGCCTCAAAGCTTTGTCAGATGCGACCGCCGCAAACAACGTAGCAACTGAAACTGCAAGTGTTTTTTAAGATAAAATGAAATACTAAATACAATAAGTTGATATAATTATCGCTTTATTTCATTAATGGAACAATATATTACAGCCAAGTGTTGAACATTTTTATTCACAAACAAGTGGTATAAAGGTCATTATTATTAAATTATTATGATTAAGTAATTTTGGCATGGGCCAAATTGTATTCCCAAGATATTAATGCAACGAAGAAGGAAAGAGTAATGAATTGTATAAGAAGACCTGATTTTTATGCATCTCTTACTACGTCTCCCAAGCAAATCATTTATAACCACGTAAAGATGCAAATCCGCATTCGCCATCAAAAGAAAGACAACTCTTAATATCATGTTATCTACGTGTACGGATACATATTGCTGATGCGTACTTCCCCTTCCACATCACCCACAAAAAGTTCAAATATATATTTGACAACAGCCAAAAGCTCGCAGAATTATCAAAGAGTAGATAAGGAAGCTACCGACGTGTATTAAGCTTTACTCACTTTCGACTTAATCGGTAGCAGGATATGAGGCATAGACGAGTTTCTATCTGTAAATTGAAAAAAATAAAATTGAATGAGCAGAAGACGGACCACTAGTGAATTTGATCCAACGACTTAATGTAACCTATTTCTCGCGAAATCAAATAATGCCAAACACCGCCGGATATAAGTATTACATTTTTAAGAATATTTTGGTTCAATAGCCAAACGTGCCACGTTTTCAAAATATTCCAATACATACTTTTTCGTATATCGATCGATGCAGTTCCCAGTGACAACCCTGTATAACTTGGGCATCCTCCTGCATTTCCTTTCCGTAACTGCGAACGTACGTCGAAGAAACATCGGCCGATATTGCGCGGGGTGGTAGCCAGAAGAAGGATCGATCCGGCGCCGCTCGTACGAAATACAAATTTGGGCCTAAAATAATAGAGCGGGATCGTGCGGTTTGGGCCTCCGGGGTCCCAGTGCATCCGACTTAACAACCTCCGCGCAACAGACAGATAATTATTACTTGTGTGTTCGGCCGTCTTCTCTACCTTTTTTCTCCCTTATAGTGCACCGATGAAAATGTATGTGGATGTAGTATCGCTTATCCTTCACGTTTTACCGACGGTCGGCGTTGCTTGTGTGTTATTATATAGTTTTTATGCCGGAAACGGCTCGGACCATGAAAGTTTTTGTGATGTGACCGAATCTGTGTGACTGACTGACTAATTCGACTGAGTGAATTATATTATTTTTTTTGTCGTCTTTTGTTTCTTTCGATTTGACCCACGCCTTGCCAGGCTTTCCTGGCTATTGCAGGAAAGTAAATGCAACGGTCGGAATCGACAACAGTGGTAGCATTAGTAGCTTTTATGTTTTAATAAAAGGTGGTAATCGATGCTGAAGAACTACGTCCACGATACGTACAAATACAAGAATATGCGATGCAATAAAATCGTAAAGCAATTACCCACTAAATCTAAGCAGACAGAACTTTAATTTGCACTTAAAAAACGCATGCGTTAAAATAATTTTTCAGGTCTTTAGGTAAAACATTAAATGATTCCGTTACAATAAACATAAGGTTTCTCCGGATGTTTCTAAGATGTACATCTAATAAAAGCAAAGAATCCTCCTGCTTCCAGTACCTCTTTTTCGCAAAAGGAAAATACGATCTACACCGACACAAGATATCGAAACGAACATATACATAAAAATCACGACATGATTTTTTCAATGGGGAAACCCATAACGTCATCCCAATAAATGAGATGGATCAATTCCGTGTTCCTTCACATTAAAGAAAAGCATACGACTAGTTTTATTAGCACTTCTCAGGATCATTGATGAGCGGTAGGAAAGTATCGATCCACGTAAGACGCTTGCTTCTACAACTTTACCACCTGAAGAGGAACTTCCAATCCTAGCATGTTGCCTTTTCGTTGAAAGAGTCAAACGCAAGCAACATTGATGTCAGACGTTTTAAATTTGTAAACTAGAAGAGAGTAGTCCAGATAATTAAACGCTTTAAAACGATCTATCCACATTCTCAAATCAGCGCTATGAACGACTTAACGAGCTAAATATATCAATTACAGTTTTATAGAGCATCGAAGGGACGATAGGTCGGTAATAGTAATAACCTTTTGTTGGTGTAGGCGTGAAAGGCGAGGTCAGCTTCTTGGCAACAAGCCGATGATCTTTCTCTTGAACCCGGTAAACACAAAATAAAAGCAAACAACAAAGTTTAATGGATATTTTAAATAACTAATTAAATTAAATAACTAGTAGAAAAAAGAACATTAACGCGCAAACAATAACAAAAACGTAGGATCGCCAATCAAAAGCTGATCATTATGAACGCACTTACGAAACTAATGGGGGAATGATAACGGATGCAAAGAACGCAGACCAGACGGGATCGCATTGTACAAGTTTGCAATGTCATCTCAACATGATGAACTCGAATTAAAGGACTTTCGTATATACCACTTATATTCAAAACATACGGTCTAAATAAAGAAATAGCTAGGCTTTCGATAAAAAATAATTTTAAATAAGGAATCGGTACGTTTACCTTAACGTATGTGAAATTCTGTCATTTTTTTTGTTAACCATAAATGAATCTTAAATAGGCGTTCTGCACGCGCTGAATTCTAATCTTATCCATACCATCCAAGCGGTGGTAGTAGACGTCCATACAAAACCTAAATCTAGATAACACTGAAGGTTCACATAGTTCACATTCCTTGGGTTAATATCCAAACAATCTCTTCTTCCATATAAAACCTTCAAATTACTGTATCATGATCTTTAAAACGAAGTTCGTTATTTCATTTAATCGCAATGTGATGATGACAGCATCTCGTGCGTTCAAACACCAAAATAGAAGCGTTTTTAATTCGAAGGCAGTGCTCTTCTGCCAGAGACAAGCATTATAAGTCATCGTTTATACAAGAGACAGCATAGTGAAGACTTTCTGGAGAGAAAAGTAATAGATTTGCATACAAGCAATGCCTTTTAAATATAATGGATTTTCATTATTATCGGGAGTATTATCGAACCAATATTGCAAATAGTTGCAACTTATCATCATTCTGGCCTCCTTTCTTAGAGATATTTCGGTGTAGTGGAAAAAATGGCAAATTCAAATGAGAAGTTGGTAATTTAAACTATGAATGGCAAGCATCTCTTTAAAGGTGCCTCCAGAAACCATACTACAGGTAACTCTCAATATCGAACTAATGATGCCGCTTTTCCCCAATGGACTCACAAATAAATGAATGTGATGAAGACGCCAAAACGTCGTCAATCCGATGGAAATCAATGTTGTTTACCATAGAAGGAGACCAGAGTGCCCATTTAAGTAATTAAAGCTTTAATAAATCTTATTAATATGTAAGGGAGATGGGGGTAAAAGTTAAATCTTTCTTTTGTTTTGCATTTTTTTCAAGTATTATAACGAGTCTAGATCATCTATGTGATACGTTCCTTTGAAAATATTAAAGAAGAAATATATACAATGACGTAAGTGTTGTATCTTCAACTTTAACGTTGGGACAAAAAGTAATAAAAGTTCGCGGTAATTGTAACAGCACCAACTATTGAAACTACTCAAATCTTGTGAATTATATCAGTATTAATTAAGAGAATATTGATTGATGTCCTAAGAAATGAACCAGAATAAATCTTGGCAAATTTTCCCGAATATAAGACTGTATCCTATTAGCTGCTGATAACTTTTCCAATTATATCTAAGACGACTAACTCTCAATTAGTTCTTCATTTTTACATTAATTGCTAATAGACCACATGAAGTTGATTGTAACAGCACCATACATAACTTTTAACTCCAAATGTAACAAATCAAGTTGAAAGAATATTACGACTAACTTCAACTTAAAAGATAAGTTTCATGGTATCTACCGATAGCCGACAAAATTCAGGCTAAAATCATCTGCGTGCTCTTTGAATTATATTCAAGAGGCTTGAGGAAATACATATATTGAATATACGAGCAAACTTACTTTACTTGGGAACTCAGTCACGTATTGTCATAAACAATTTGTCTCGATAATAATTGAAAAGCGGCAACGTAAGCAAGGAGACGGATGTAGCTTCAAACTTTAAATGCATTCACAGAGATACTTGCCAAACAGTTGTTAAAACGTTTAACTTCGATTTCTACTACACAAAGGCATCTGTCAGAACTGTTTCGCGTAGGTCGCAAAAGGCTTTTCCTTTAGTTTGGTGGATGTGTGTCTGTTAAGACCAAACATCAACATTGAAACCAGCTTCTTTTCATGACTATAATGAGCATTTGAAAACTTATAGCTATGATAATCCTATCTCAAAATGCCAACTTTTGGTGAATTGGAATTTCAAACAAATTTTATTCAAAGCGGGGACTTGGTTTGAAATTTGTGTCCCAAAAATAACCTCAAGACAGACACACTAGGTGCAGCCTTAGACATTTTTGCTCAAAATTAAGTAGCATTAATAGATCGCAAAGCCTGCACGTATGAGCAGCAATTGGGACACCGAAAACGACGATGAATACCAAGCCAAGAGATCGAGAGAAGCCTTACAAACTCGCCAGAGCTTTGCTGTGATTTCCAACTCCCCGCCCTCTACCATGTGTTTCTAGACAACTCACGGTGGTCTTCTAACGATATGATTAGAATGTTTGTTAATACAAGCCTTAGGTAGGCTGTTTAAATGGGTATTTCTTGGCAAGAAGATAGAAGACCTGCAGGCTGCAGAACACATTCCCCGTAAATACACCACCATTAGCTACAAACTACATCAACGCGTACTGAAATTAAGACTTTATTAAAGCAGTACCAAGGTTGTGACTGAAAACAGCAAGTAAAGACATCAATGCCATGGTACATGGTCTCACTAATAAATAGATTTGTCCATTCTTCCAATTTGTATATAGACCACATCCACAAGACATACATATTCGGCATTTATTTCTTTTTGAAAGGTTGAAAGTTCTATCAACAATGAGATGTATTTAAAATGAAGTTCATAGTAAATAGCAGCAAAAATAATCATCATTAAAGAAGGATCTCTTTAGAAAAAAAAAAAAAAAAATATATATATATATATATATATATATATATATATATATAATATATATATATATATAATATGAAATGTTGAAAACTATTCAAAAAGGTACAACTACACTAATTTAACAACAAGCAACAAACAAACAAATTTACGGGCGTGGAAGCCTTAAATTTCGATGTTTTCGATGACCTTTTGTTATTGCAAATTTAGTTTTAATATTAACACTTAAAAAATATATAAAGAAAGGAACATCTGTAATTGCACGACTAGTATGGTCTACTGTAAACCTGTACAAAAGAAAAAAAAGGGTCACAAACGTAGAAGCTTCTATGGCCTAACACATTAATTTACGAAAGAAAGGGGTTGGCCCCCACAGCCGAAACAAAAGCAGCTTTGACATATCAGAGTAGCAATTAAAAATTATCGAAGGTGGTAATTAAAAATTACCCTAAAATGTATATTTAAAGGCCAACCGAATCGAAGAAGGAAATAGGAACCAAAAAAAAAAAAATAAGTAGAACAATATCTAAAAGGCAATAAAATGGGTTTGATGCAAACATAAGAATCAGAATGGATATACAGATTGGTTGAAAAATTATGAACGATTTGGTTGATATGTTGGAAGCGAAGTGAACATTTTGGCACTCTAAGGAGACATTCCTAAAATTTTCAAACAACCTGTATATATAAAGGGCAATAAATAACACGTACTATGTAGATAGACACCCCAGCATACCGTTTCATTAAAGAAAAATAATAATAATCTCCATCCACCCTTACTAGACCGAATGGAAGGATCTCAGTAGCTGCAGCATCACCTTATATTAC
This sequence comes from Oryctes rhinoceros, assembly GCA_020654165.1. Lineage (NCBI taxonomy): Eukaryota > Metazoa > Arthropoda > Insecta > Coleoptera > Scarabaeidae > Oryctes > Oryctes rhinoceros. The sequence continues at coordinate 2,113,678 of JAIOKQ010000948.1, forward strand.
GAGAGCAGTAATTAAAACACACACTGGTTTTAACATTTTAGCTAATCATTAGTTCACTGTGTACACCACCGGGGGGCGCTGCGCGTTTCGTTTTCTATTGTCGTTTTGTTCGGTTTTTGGCGCCATATTGCCAACGGGCACAACAGCAACTAACAATTATAGTCCTCTCGGTTGCTTAGATATATTACTTCTTACTTTATGGTTTCGAAAACGTTAAGTTAACGTTTCACACACAGGGCGGTGGATATTCTCCTTTGTGTAAGGTGAGTTGTAGCAGTCGTTGTTGTGGTCGTCGACGGGGAATTCACTCGTCAAAATCCGCATCGGCTTTTCACCTTCATCGGTGGAGTTATTAAAATCGTATTATCTACGTAGCTCGCGTTCATCAATCAAAAAAAAAAAAAATTGCACTTACATTTAAATTTCGCAAATTAGACGGGGTTTCTTTTAATTTCCCGCGTCTTACGAAGAGCCTTAAAAAGGACGACCCCGTCGTATGTTTTAACGATGTTTACGTGCGCCAATAAAAGAAATGTTTTTATTTTTCGCTTAATCGATTGCGGATCAAAAGTTTTACGTCAACATTGGGACATTGTTGTCTCAACAACCGCCACGACGAAACTAAAGTAGGCTGGTAAACATGCTTCCAGAGTAATTTGTGACGAAATAAGGGGAAAATTATAAAATTACATTGCTCGCTTAAACTACACACTCTTTATTTCTGGCTGTGTGTGCTGTTAAGTCGTCGCTCTCTTAGGTATACCTATATACAATCCACGATATAAACGGTCTACCTATGGTGGCTAGGCGGTGAGGTTCCGACGTGGCCGGCGTTGAATGGATCCGATAGTCTGGCGAAGCGAGCGACGTTTAAGGATAATTGCGTCGAAAATACTACATAATGGTATAGTGTGTGGGATTTTAATATACTTTTATTATACGATACCACCACATCACTTCTTTTCGGAGAATATTTCAACTAACGGCGGCCATTTTGTTGCTGCTGCTCGCGGACGATGACGGTAATGCGAGGAGGCTATTAATTTTTTTAATATTGAAGCCGTAATAATGATGATTGGATGTTTAACATTGTTACCGAGCTAGGTTGCTCGCGCTCAAGCAGCTAAGATGTATCGATGATATGCTTCAAGTTCAATTCTTCCGGAGAGATCGTTCGTTGAAAATCATCGAAATATATTTCAAAAATTCCTTATTGTAACATATTACTTTTCAACACTTGCTATTACGCTTGGTTAATGGATAATCATTACTGAGGGTGCAAAATACCTCGTATCTATTCAAACGGTGACAAGATCGTAGCAAGACATATGCAGACCATTCCCATCGAATCGAACATATCTTTTCAAAGTTTCCTAAAGAGGAAGACTTAAATTAAATATTTTAATGGGATCAACTTCATTGGATCCTTCTGTGTATATAAGACCTCCAGGATCCGGGTTCGCAGGGATTTCACGGTTGTTAACGATTTTTGGATTTTTGGTTTGGATTTGGAATATTGGAAGGGCAAGTACCGAAAATTAAATAATTTGGCTATCGGTTAGGGACTATAATAAGCATTTGTATTTTGTTTAATTTAAAATAAATTTTTAACATTTGTAAAGGAAATATAATTTGAAAATTTTATTTAAAATAAATTGATAACTCCCAAGAACATAATTTTTTTTATTTATTTCTTAATGCTTTTTTTTTTAATTTGTGAAGAAACAATTAATTCCAACTATTCAGGAAAAGAACAATTAATTCCAACTATTCAAGAAGAAACAATTAATTCCAACTATTCAAATCAATAAAGAATTATATAATTTTGTTAACTTTTTAAAAAGGAATCTTGTTACAATATATATTTCGCTATTAACAAATTTGCCAGGTCCTTGTTGAGAACTCTGAAAACTCTGAAGTCTTCTGAAAAATCGTCGCCGTATTTGTGCAGAACATATTTTCCATATATCATTCGACAAAGGAACAAGTTTTGATGGATTGAGAAATGGAGTTAAACCATCTAGAAATTTGCCTGAAAATATACCAAGCGATATTTCAATAGCTGCAATCTGACATTTTTTTAACGGATTAAGAAGCATTACGTAGTCGTCTTCACATTCATCGAAGGAAAATCTTGATCCGTTAGTAGCAATTTAGTGGTGGGCTAGTCGAATGAAAAAGCATTCGATAACACTAACGTTTGCGAAATCGATATTTACGAATTAATCGAGTTCTTTTACCTTAACGAATTTGAAAATCGATTCGCTCGTGCACCGATTATAATCGTTAATCCGAGAAAAGCCAAGAAAATAGAAAGGAACGGTGACAAAAAGTAAATGGATCGACATTTGTTAACTGCCTCCAAGTACGTACATAAGGAACTAGAGCGGCGCTATTCATTATTTGTAACATGGCTTTTTTGTAACTAGTGACATAAATGTATAAGTTTGAAATGGAATTGAAGGAAAAGTCTAAACCCAATGTCCCAACATTACTTGTAAAATATTACAAACGTCCTAATTATTAATTAGGTTTATAAGCAATAAGCAAATTTATTAGAAATTTAAAGTATTTCTTTAAAGCAAATAATTTATTAAACAAAAATAGATGTAAATATCGCATTTACGGTGTTGGAAATGAATAAAATAAAAATGTATAGATCCATACTGTTAATACTATTTGAGGCAGAGACGCAGCCAAAGGCTTATTGTCTATCCCGATAAATCTCGCCGTGAGTATTAAAAAAAGAACTCATTCCTATTTTTATCAGTAACAATCATTTGACGTGTTAATGGACAACGTTTGCGGTATATTACTTTGGATGAGTATAACTATTGAGTGTGTAAATGATGGGCTATTCAAGCGCGAGTGTTGCCGTTAACAACCGCTAGTATACTCCTCTAGAGCAAATTACTCGCTATAAAAAGAAAAAAGATGTTCCTTACAAAAAGATAAAATTGTGACAACTAGACATGTACTATAGCTTGAATTAAAACGAAATCCACCAAACAGAGCTATCCTTCAACGTATGATAATATTTCGACACAAAAGTGTCTACGTTTAAGGCTTTTGGGAGACCACTAACGGAATTATATTACGCAGAAAAAAATTCTTTCGAAAGCTGGTAAAGGACGAATAACGTCGCTACTCGGTCAGTAAATGTCGATCCATACACATTCTTATGTGTCTTTCTAATCGGTTTCCTTGACTTAACGACTATAATCGGTGTAAGCGGTTCGTTTATAATATTTATTGCACATTCGTCTAACGTTACTGATTCTTTCTTATTCGACTAGCTTATTACTGTATTTCAACATAAGTTCAATAATTCAAGACTTTACTACATCTTCTTGTATTGCAACTGTAATAAGCTTTGGTATAAGATCAACCAATCAATTAATTGAATCACTTATTAATCGCTACAGTAATTTTAGTAATCAACTTATCGCTCACTATTTACATGCGCAAATACTATAATATAACGTTGCTACATAAAATTACGCAATGTTTGGTAAGTAATATTTAAAACATTTAAGATTTTATCCGTGAAAAAGGTCTGAAATTCTAAAACCCGGACCGTTTCAAGAAATCCGCTCGGATGTCCCCGGGCCCTCACAAAAAGAGGGCGAATCCAGGGAAGCTCCGACGGATGGCGGTTGCTAGCACCAAATACAGCTATGGCACAGGCACCCACAATTTTTCTTGGGATGTATAAAAATAAATCATGTATCAATAAAGCGATAAAGTAGATACACCATACAGGATGTTTTATTAGAATTTTCAATATTTTATTGGCTCTTACACGTTTTGGCGTACTACTAATTAACTTGCCGCATACATCGCTGGAAATTGAGAAAAAGAAGAAAATACGACAAATATGATTAAATAAGACGTTTATTGCGTTTGCGAACTAAGTAATACAATTTGGCCGGGTTCTGCCATGGTTACTTCACGTTTTTTAGGCATAATTGTAAACGTTATGGGAAAAGCTGCATAATGCGACCTTGTGTAAAATTATAATTTGTCTAAAATTTACATTTTAATTTATTCGGTAACCAAAATAAAAATAAATATTGTTAAAGAAAAAACGATACCTAACGTAGAAGTCGTTCACCCAATATCAAATGAATTTTTTACTTCAGAGCTGTCATGGTGTGAGTTGCGAAGTGCACCTTAGCAATTTATTACTTGCTTTTCCTTATCATTAATCTCCTAGAATAATAAAAAAAAGGAAAATAACAAGATTAAAAGTTTTCCTCTCTATAATTTTAGCAAGTTCCAGGAAAGTCCAACACGACTTCTTCGTCCCTCCAATGGTCATCGCTGCCTCCACCCGAACCGTACACCACCGCTGTTATTTTACAGACGTGGTAATTGAGTTAAATTATCTTTTGGACTTTATGAAAAGGCAGTGAAGTTAATGGAATAGTAAAGCTATATAGTTACAGTTTTACTACTTAGCATTGAATCGCCAATATCAACGTCAATGAACTTTTCAAAACGAAGTTATCGCTTTAGCGAAGTAGAAGATATCCCTCTCCCGTGATTTCCCCATTATGCCTTAACGAATGATCTCCTAATCCACGAAAAAAAGAATCGATAAATGAACATACACACGCCCACCGAAAGACGTTTTAAAATAACGGGTCGAGGTGACGCCGCCAATATCAATTTGAATAATTGAGAAAAAAAACTTACACAACTACCGCGGCTCTCTTATCGGCGACGTACGTAAGGGGGCGGTAGGAAGGGGGTGATTGTGTGTTGATCAATTCGATGATGTTATTCCGAGAAATTCCGACTCAATTATTGAACAAAGTGAAACAATTCGACCGCATTTCTTCAATATTTAATCGTGACGTTCGAGGAGGACGGGTAGTGAAGGAACAGAACGGGCAGGCCGTGGCAAGCACGAATTAGGGTGTATTATTGGAAATTGAATGCGTTCAGTTTCGGGGAATAGCGTTTTACAGCTGTGCTTAACTTGGATTTTTTCGATAACGAAATGGAAGGGTTTAACGCGAGAAGTACCGGTAACGTCTCTTCTTAAATAGGTGCGTAAGAAAGGAATTGTATGAATATCTCACTAAAATGAAAAGGAGTCTTTTCTACTAATAGATTCATTGTTTTTAATCTTGTGAATTAGGTAACAGAAGATTTGATATGTTTTCGTTTAATTTTTTTATTTGTGGTCGTTGATTTGACTAGGTGTATAAATCCCGCAACCTTCTAAGAAGTACATTGAGTAATCCAATAAATCCAAAATTACCTTATCGAGACGAAAATTCGGGAAGAATACCTAAATCTGAAAAGAACAATTGCTACCCAAGGTCTGCTAATGCTGAAATGAGATGTTCTTCGTAGAACTTACAATTTAAAACGTCCAATGTTATTCGACGGGATGTCGCGGATTGATTAATAAAGTGTGAGCTCCCTTAACAAAAACGATCAACATATTCTAAGAACTATAAAATTCAAGCGAATAAAAATGATGAAGTTTACGTTGTGATACCACCTATCACAAATCAAATTATGCTTGTTTATACAGGACTAGTCGAGAAAAACTCATCAAATTCCAAAAGTAAACTTCAACAAACAATAATAAAACTCAATGTTACCCGATTTTTAATTGTTTTAAAAATTGTTTTTAACTGTTTTAATTGTTCCAATTGTTGCGTTTATTAATAATTGTTGGGAAATACGACGCTTGGCTTCGAAATATTTTTTGCTTCTTTCAATCAATAGCTTGCGACAATGGATTTTTGCACCGACTTCGGGGCGCGTTTTTGTTTTTAAAACGGATGTGCTAGTGACATACAGAGAGAGTCTAAAGGAACGGATCAAACTCCAAGATGAAAAATGAAGCCTACAATGTGAAAGTTGACAGTCGATGTGTGATATGAAGTAGCAGGCGTCCTTTGTGGAAAAGTCATTAGTTGAGGTCAATGGCGAATGCGAGGGATGAACGTTTATTTGAAGAACTCAATGCTTTAAAAGATGTTAATTTATGAAATCTTGAAAAACAAATGAATTCATTTTCATTTGGATCTCAGTCCGTTCCTCCCAACTGACTTCTCCTGTAAGTAACCCTGTATAACGCAACGCAATCGCGAATTGTCCGATGTACTATTTCTTCGAATATGAGAAAGTTATAAAATCAATTTAAAGCAAAACAGAATTGATTGTTACGTTTTATAGCACTCACTTTAACTCTCACACAGCTGTTGCTTCAAACTCTTAACAACTGACGATAGCTCAATACCAATACTTCCAATTAGTGGATGGTTTAATGGATACCCATAATTAAGCCCTTAACCAAGTAGTATCCAGAAGTAAGCTCATTTGAAAATTAGATAATTCCTGTAACGATAAGATTCTGTAACGAGTAATGTCGATCTTAATCAGGGAGTCGCAGTTACTGCACCAACGCCCTCTCTCGAGGAAATATCCGATAGCATTATGGTATACAGTATATTCCAGGTAAGCCTGCAGAGATGAGTTGCGCTTCGGAAAAATTAGCAGAGACTAGACAGACTCGTGTTTGTTCGTCTCAATTAGAATGGGTTGGTGTTGCCTACTGGTTTCCCCGAAAGTCGGCAAAATACGACTCTATCTAGTCTCTGCTAATTTCGTGAAACGCATGGAAAGCGCATTCGTTTCTGCGGGCTTTATTGGAAGGTGGAGACCTCGTCGCCAAGAACTTTATCGTAGCGCTCCGTCCTAGCTTAGATCATATTCTGAGGCGAAATGCCAACATTGTTTTTGCCTAAAAGTCCAAGGAAGCAGTATAGATGTTATGTTGAAGATTATTGGTGATAGGTCATTGAAAAGGTTTGTCAAAGGAGTTTAAGCAGCAAATCAGTTTTTGTACAATGACTATTCTTAGTGAACAAGCACTTCGTCAAGTTGCTGTGTGTATTACGCAGTTTTGTTAGACATAGATTTAATTCAAGAGTACCTATTGTATATTAAAATCATTTAAATTATAAAGTCCATCTTACGGACACATCGCCTGTGGCTTTGTAAACGACTATTCAGAACACTATATGCTGTCTGCATCAATGAATACATTATGCAAACAAGCTACCTCCACTCTCCACCACAATGCAAATAGTGCACCATCAATAACAGAAGAACTTATAATCTAGGCAAAAAAAATCGGTAGAAAACTAAACTAAAACAAGAGAAGATGAACCTTGGACTACGAAAAACAAAACTTAAAAAGAACGATGCGTATATGTACAGGAGATTTCTGCACATATATACATATGTACATCCATACCAAAAGCTCTTTTTCTTATTTATGCTTTTTCGTCATCATCTCCGACCGTAAAGCCGACGCACCAACCGCTCATTTCGCAGTATCTTCGCCATCATCGACCAGCACCGCCGCTATCTGGTGAGCAATAAATAAAACACCCGATAAGTGCGATACGGATCGACGGTGGCATTGAAAATTAATAAATAATGCGTCTGTCACTGAATTCATGAATTAAACAGGAGGAGGCGAACGACGAGCCTCTCGAAGAAGAAGAAGAGGTTCCCACATCGCACGATAACCGCGCCATCTAGCCCGTCGCGTTCTCCTTTTTTTGCTCCGGCGACCGAAACGAAATAAACACTATGTATATAATATACCCTCCGCGCACTCTCCCTTTAATCATTGTAATTTCAAATATATAATTATACGGTTCGAAAGTAGAATTTTTCTTATTAGTATTTATACATGCTGCTACTGTATGGCGAAGCATAGGGGCAAAGAACGAGAGGAGGTATAAGGATGAAGAAGAAAAAAGAGCATGGAATGATTGGTAACAAGTATGACGTTGACCGCGATAAATAGAAAGATTATTTTATGTTTAGAAGCTGTAAAACAAGTTTTATTCATTATTTCCAAAGTATATCACCAAGTACATGGAAGTCGCGTCATTTAACGGAATGACGTGATTGCGTTCCGGGCTCGTTCGCTACGTATAAAGCAAAAGAAATGTTCGCAGTTTTGCACAGAGATGACAAGACTATATTAAGAATTTTAAGCTTATTCATTATCATAAACCGCCGTTAAGATTTCTTGGCATTCCGTTGATTAGTTTACCTGTAACACTCATTAGAGCAGCACTACTCTTGTTATTTAAGACTATTTTGCCGAGTTAATCGTATTAACTAAAGATCATCAACACGTTAGGGGATCGTTGAAAGAAACGCATTTCGCTTGACGGTGATTATATTGAAGGATAAAAGTGATTTCAGCTGAAAAAAATTGCCTTTTTTCATTCCTTACGCTGCGATTAAAAATTTATTCCTTGATAGAGACTTATTAACGTTAAGATGATGGTTTATTAGGCGTGTCTCTGAAAATAATTAAGATGCCTTTTTCGAATTTTGGTGGACGATATTATAGATAAAGATCTGTCTTCAAAAAGTGCGGTGGATCCCAAGCCATCAGGTGATCAAAGGAAATAAAAAGACTGATAAGATGGCCAAAGAAACAGTTGGTTCTAACTCCTCTTATGGTCTTCATATAAAACAAGCAATAAAGTCATAGAAAAGCTTCATACTGGAACATATCCAGGACAACAGCAGTGAAAAATGCGCTATTAGCAAAGGGAACCTTAGACTATTCACAAAACTTTTGGCAACTTCTGTAACCCAAAAATATCGCTTATTTAAACTAGAAGAAGTTGAAGAGCAAATCTTAGTCAAGAAGATCAGGAAACGGCACAACACATTCCATGCCATCAATAAAATTGTTCATAAGAGGAGAAACTGTTACCTGGATTAGACGTCGGGAGTTTTAAAGAAGTGAATTTCTCGCGCTGATCTATGATAAAGAACAACTTCTTGCTATCCCAAAAGCGGATAGTTCTTCTGGCAAAAATTAAGCCGACTTAGTTAGTTTCAAATGCGCTTCATAAATGGAACAACGATGACCAGATGCCAATAATATACTGTAGCATTACAGCTTCCAATTCTTGAGAAGAGTTCGTGGAAGGACATTTGGAGGTTACGGCAGTTAAAGCCCGTCAACAAGATTTTGAGAACTTGGAGATTACGAGGATTGCGATAAACTTAATAATGCTATTTCCCAAACAGCTTTGACGAAGTTTTACCAACGCTGGTGCCACATTCGAAGCTATATGGTGCGGTGTTAATATAAGGTTTGGCAAAATTTGATAAAATCGACTAGTTCGCTTTGTCGCCTAATAGGCGAAAGGGTACCTTTGCACCTCACGGAATACGTATTTATAACGGAATTTAGCAACGGTAACCGTTGATTTCTTTTGCAAGGCAACGACATTTACTAAATTCCGCTCGGATATTTTAAATATCCAATTACGAGCCTTCAACGGCAAAACAAACGACAAAAATCCTTACTACACCATCATTACATGCGTATTACCGATTCCGAGGCTTAATGCGAGATCTTCGATAATAAATTTCCTCTCTCATACGTCGTGAATTATGCTCCGGCATTAACTACTCCAAACAAATATAAATCGTGCCAGCCAAAAGTTACAATCGGCCCCGATTATTAACATGTAGCGTTCATTTTATGGGAAAAGCGATGGTCATCGCGCGCCGTTCGGATCCTCCCGCGGTGCAATGCGATTATCGGCGCCGCAATCATCGTCATACGTATCAAATTACACGGTGGTGGTGGTGCTTCCAAATGCGTTAGTCGTAAATATTGCCGCGGATCCGCGCGATAAGAGCAACGCTCCTCGCGGGAAGGGTCAAAAAAGGAACAAGATGGCCCAGCAACAGTGGCACGACCAAAATTTTATTTGTCAGATTAATTACCGCTTGAAATATTACTGCAGTATTCGCTCCATGCTGAAAATATATTCTGGCGCGTCTTGTTGGAAACTTTGGAAGGTTTCCAGTGTAGATTTCCTGCGAAAGGGTTACGTAATACGCTGTGAAATATCCTGTAATTTTATATCGAAAGCTTCCGGTTACTTAAATTAAATTAGAAAGTTTTATATCAAATAAACGAAATGGTATTTTAAAGTACATATAACAATTGCTTCAAAGTAATAATAATAAAGTTAACTTTCTTGTATTTACTATCTGTACTAGCTGTAGAAGAGTCGATGGGACTTCTCACGAATACTGAAACCTGAAGTCTACCTTGCCTAAGTTAAGATTAAGTAATTCTTTAAATACTAGCTTACATCAAGAGGACCGTATTTCACTTGAATTCTCAAAGAGCTTAGTAGTACAATTGGTTAGCTCGCGGTTGGTCTTCAACGCGTTGATTCAAAAGTTGATACAACGTCGTACGATAGGTTCAATATCTACGAGGGTTAACCATGGTGGGTAATGTTAGTACAATATACAAAACCAACGGTACTCCTCTAACGTTGGGTACCAATTGGCCTTAGGCCAGAAAGATCGGTTAGACGTTGGTCGACAATGAGGAATGATGCTCGGCGGTAAGCCAATTTAATCGATGCAAAGCATCGATTAAATTTGCTCGATCATCGATTGAATATCAGTTGCCATAGATAAACATGTGATGTTCTGGTCGGCTCTAAAAACTCCAACGAGTCAATTTTTAGGAAATGTTCGGTAAAGGTCAATGCATGACAGAATCAGATCGTTCGCCCAAAGACCAAGTAAGTATGGAAGAACATTGCCGACCAATGTTCAACTAAAAGCGTAAAATGTTCACAATTTCACGTTGCTAGCAACATCAGGACAAGCGATCCGTGATGAGGAAATTTCAGTATTAAAAGCTTCAGCGCGTCTAAAATTAACGACTTTCAATTGCCTGCTGGTTCCTTTTGCTTCTTTCGGCATTATTTCGCTTTTCACTAACGTCTCACTTGGCTTAGTACTTACTATTACATCTGATAATTCCCATTTAATCTCTGAACATTGTACCTTTTTCTTCTGAATTAATTGTATTTTTATTCAGTTAAACATAGGAGGTCCTATTATTCCTTCTGTTGCTGAAATCGAGATGAATGCTTAATTATGCTACATTAACGCTTCGATTAATTTTAATTTGGTCTTGTATTGCAATATATTGGCCACTTTTTGGTTACTTTACAACGTGGCAAAATCAAAACTATTCAAACCGAAGCTCACAGGAGAAACAAAAACTGAACAAAGTGCCCTTTTTACCAATGCTAAGAAGCATAAGAGCTTCGCTAAAAGCTTTTGTATAAAAAAAAGCTTCGATTGATCAACAAGTTGCCTCCTAAACGGATCGTTATGTGAAACTCGTGTAATGCAAAACCATATCATCCATCATTTCAAGACAAAACCTTAAACCGTAGAACATGTATGTACACACATAAATACTCGAAGATATACACGTATCCATTTACATTCACGTACACAGACACTACTGCTTTTAATTTATACAAGAAACCAGAAAACAAACGTTTTCCTTTAGTACCTTGCATGCGCATAACAATATCGCGTATTGCTGTAACATACAGTGCGTTCAGAAAGTCTGATACAAATGCATTTTTCTAAAGACCCTGATTAAATTCTAACGTCATTACGTGTTTATCATCAAACGATTTTTCGTAGGTCCTGTCACTATGTAAACGGTGTTTAAAATGTTTTCATTCCTGAAAAAATAGCTGAAAAAAAAATGTAATAAGTGTAAAAAAAAAGTTCCGATTTGTTCAGAAAAATATTCTCATAAATTAGGTTCTAATGTTGGTTGTTCCGCGTCAAGGCAAACTAACTTTTTAAGCATCTATTTAAACTTTTAACTTAGAATATTTCGAATTTTACAAAACGAACTGTGCTTGTTTAGATAATATATTAAATCTTTCACATACAAGTCTTACATATGAGTTTATCCAAGAATGGAACAATAATACTGCGCTCTCAAAGATTTCGGCAATTTTATCAAGGATACGTATATCCTTCTTTAATCCTTTCTTAAATATTGCTTGAATTTAGAAACTTTACTAAAAATCCAGCGTTTTACCGAATTGCATGTTAATTATGTAGACATCTTCTAAGGAATATTCCAAACTTTCCAAGAATTGCAGGAATTTCCCCGTTTTAAATAAAGCAATCGGCGCATACCCATGTTGCTGCGTTGTTTCTATTCTTGTCTAATCCATTTTAAGAATATTCCCAAAAATTTTTTTCATTTCATTCCAAGTCCACTATTACTAAGTCCACTATTACTAGAAAAACGTGTTTTTCTAGTAATGGCAACGTTGGTCAATAGTTACTGTATTTATTGGAGGGATGCATGTGCGTTCTTGATAGCGAGATCTAGCTGAATATTACACCTCTATGAACGTAACGTAATAATTAAAATTCGCCTCTTTTCGTGCGTTTCACAAAATTAGCAGAGACTTGATAGACTCGTGTATATTCGTCTCATGAGAATGGGTTCGTGTTACCCCGAGAGCCGAAAAAACACGAGTCCGTCTAGTCCTGATAATTTCGTAAAACGCACGGAAAACTTTAGTATTAATACGTTAATAGAAGATATTCATCGGAAATCGGAAGCGTCATGTTTTCTAAATCATTTCTTGAATTGGTCACAACTATTCTCTCCAATTATGTTCATTTTTTTAATAATAACTCATTGAAACCTCCTTTGAAGCAGTCGCATGAGAAACTTGTACTTTTTCGGTCACGGAACCATCATCTTAGATCACAAAACTGCACCTACATTCCTCCTAACCTTGGCAAAGATCGTTCTCACGTTTTACGATATCTTCGACGTTCCCAGAGTTTTCGAACGCATCGTATAACTGCGGGTATTGCAAACCTAAGCGCGTCCAACGAGCAACATATGTTCTTTGTATGCGTCCCGTAATATTCTTTGTGATGTAGCGCGGCAGACGGCAATTTTTAACTTACTTCTTCTTCTTCTTCTTAGCCGGCTAGCTGCAGGACGAGCGGCCCTGCCGCGGGAAACAACTCGAACGGGTGAGTATAAGAAGCGAGGCAAAAGGTAAGACCGGTTGTGTTAGCCCAAGGGGACAAGATAAGATGGCCGCCTACCACATTGCCCTGGGTATGGGCGGTTCGGATCCGTATTTCTAAGCGAGGCTCGGCGCGAGAGAACGGTCTGGTCTCTCTTGGCGTTATAGACGCTATGATACTCTCCACGATGTGGTAGCCGTTCGTAAAAGATCCGTAAGATTTATTTAATATGTACGAATAGGTAGGTATTTGTTGATTTGGTATCATTATGTCCGGTGTTAGTAATTGGGTTGTGGTCATGCTTATACGGAGAAAAGCGGGTACAGTTAGAACGCGAAACGCCTCGGGAATTCGCGTTGCCGCAGGCGTACTTTGCGTAGGTTAATAAGTATCGGCCTCTATGTGTGATTGCAGAACTAGAACTAATCGGAAATGCAGTCTCTGATGCGCTATTGAACTATTAACCAAATTATACGAATGTGGAGGTAATATCGTTTAATTTGCGTATACGTTCGTGAAATAAATGAAGAAGGAAATTAATTTTTATCCAAAACATCGATATATGCGGAATCATTCAAAACGGCAGCCAATTGTGGATAAAGATCTATTTTCTAAAATTATTTAACGCTTCTTAAATGATAATTTAATGATATAGTTAGTCAAAGATCAAGCCAGTGCTTCTCAAACTGTGTTCCACAGAACTTTCAAGAACTCAAGACTTTCATTTTTATTTGATGTCTAAGCTGCAAGCGTATACGGACGGTAGCAAAAACGGACCTGTCCTAAACGTTTTATCTTATTTTACCAACAATAAAAAAACGGAAGATCCTTTGAATGGAGGTAGTTGGACCACAACAATGCATCTCGTCTCTTTTTTTTGCAAAAATGGGAGAAGCTTGGAGACGATATTTTTTTTAAACATATTTGTTATTTTTGCTTATTAACATACTTGAACGGGCAAAAAAACCGTATCCATAAAAAAAAAACAAAAGAAGCTTTTTTAAATTCATTTGTTTATGTATTTTCCATTTTTAATTTGCTATTTTTACAGGATTTGTTTCTTATCATACATTATCATTTCTTTATTCTTTCACAGAAAATACGTCAGATCAAAAATAATCAAGGCACAAGTTATTTTCAATGATTTACCTTAATGTGTTTTTATAAAAAAAGAATCGTAAAAATCATACAAAACGCTATTTACGTGGAATCTAGTAATCTGTCATCTTACGATCATCGATAAGCCATGACGATGAAGTAAATAGGACGATGAACAGGATAAGCATACAAAGTGACAGAGGGCGAAGTTTTGGACAAAACTATTTTAGTTATAAAAGAAATCGAAAAAAGTCTAAAACCAGTTGGAAGGAAAGAACAGGATTAATTAATTCCAAGAAGGTAACAGAGAGATGATTTTTTTTGCAGCTGCTTATTTGTTGTTCAAAAAAAATTAATTTCGCACAGTCGGTCATCTTAAAAACAATTTTATACCGGAAACTCCATTAGAAGGATTAAGAGGTACTATTCGTCACCATTATTTGTTTCCAAAGTTTGGCTTTTGTCATATTCTGCATCAACCAATTTTTGATAATAGCACATTTGAGCCACTTCGATATGCTGTGCAGCCAGCTCATTACATTCCTTTTTCTTTTCTTTTCTTTCCCAGAAACAATTGTTTGGATTCCTTTAGAAGATCAAACAGTTCTGAGTCAAGACTACTTCCTATTTTGGAACGGTGTAACGGTTCCTTTGCGTTCATCTTTAAATTCTATTACTTTGTATCTTAAAATTCAATTTTGGAACCTTTGTTGTTTTTATATTGTAAATCTTTAAAAAGGAAATTGAAAATTACAACCGAAACCAAACAACGTTGATCCAGAGTGAGCTATAACCCAATCGACAGTTTCAAGATTGGTTGCTCGATACGGAGAAACGGGCGATGTTAACAGTTTTTTCTCGCCGGCCTCCCCAAATCAACCACTAATAATGATAACTAGAGATGACGGAGACGAATGAAATTATTACTTTTTTGCAACGACTAGACAGACTCGTATTTTGTCGACTCTCGGTGAAATCAGTAAGTAAGATGAATCCTTTCTTATGAGGCAAATAGACACGAGTATATCTAGTCTCTGCAAAAAAAACAATAATTTCATCTAGCTTGGTCATTTGCAGAGATGCCCTATTTCTGGATATATTAATTTCTATAACGGAACTCGATTAATAAGATTGTAACAGCAATTGTATCCGTTGTGGAAAACTACATAGTCACAAACACTGGCAATGATACGGCGCTATTAACAATTCTTAGCACTAGAACCATACATTTAGACATATTAAATGTGATAATTACACAAATATAATCCAGACGAAACAGACTCCCTCAAACAGAGCAGAACTTCCCAGAAGTTAAGTTTTCGCCGTAGGTAAATTTCAAATTAACAATACGTATATACCTACCGATGGCGTGAGTCACGGAATGCTATTTGAAATTTCTAAGTGTTTACTTGTCCCGAAAAAGTAGCCCGTAGAATTGCGTCGGTAATTAAAACTTTTTAAAAGTGTGTTACAGAAGTCGACCAGATGTCAATACCTAGAGGTTAGGTCACAACCGAACGGTGGTTTATGGTAATTTCGCACGCAAATGCAACCTGACCCATAGCTATTGACACGACATGATTATCATTGTAGATAGTGAATTTTCAGGATTTTTCGGTTGGTGTTGTAATTAGCGTATACCAGCTTGCTCTTTTTTCACGTTAAATTTCCCTCCTCTATATAAGGAGTAGGTACTATTGGTTTCCTCTATAAATATCTTTGTAGATCAAAGACTTCTTTAATGTAGATATTCAGACATTTTTTTTTAATTTCTTGTATCTTTGTTAAATAACTACTTGCTAGTTATACGATAATCATTCAATAAAATTTTAGATCAACGGAATCAGATATTTAAAGCGAGAATGCAGGACATTGAAAAAAAGACCTCAGAGTTAAATACAACAACAACACGTAAATTGTCTGTATTTGTTATACAACAAATACGGACAATTTATAACAAAAATTATATTAAATGTCTATCTATGATTTCTGTTAACGAATATAAACGTTAATAAAATAATTAAAACAAATAGTAGAAAACAAGTATATTTCACTTTAAAATGTCTGCAGTAAAGGAACAAATATTTTATTAATCAAGGAAGCATCCATTGTTATTACGTACACCTTTCCCTGCATTTATCCTGTGCGTTTATTAATCACTCCATCAAAAGGAGATAGAAAAAATTAAAATATCCTAATTTACCCAGGAGGAGGCTCAAATGTGGATCCAGCTATTAGCTTACAAGCAGGAAGATTTCCTCGAAGAAATACACCAGTCCATGCATCATTCTATCGTTCTTCTTGTAGACCTGGAGACAGGAGAATACAAGAGAGAAAAAAAAGGAAAAAAGGTAACATGTAAAAATAGTGAAATTGCCATATTAACTGCTGTTCAAATTAATCCATACGTTTCTACACAGTATTGGTTCACGGCAACGGAGTGATGTACTTAGCATATTAGAAATTAATGATTTTCAAAATTTTACATACGCCTAGACATTCGACATTTTCTAGACACAAGCGTCTATAAAATAGATCATCTTGCACCATAATTGCAACGCTAATAATCGATAACCAGTAACAAACATTTTAACTTCCATCAAAAAAAGTTAACCAATAAATTTGAAACTATTACTAGAATAGAAAACAATTAAACCCGGTACTTGCTTTGAGATAGATCTTACTTGAAATCGGTAAGACTTAATAACAATAATATCGTTTTTTCAGGTAAATAAATATTTTCTCCTTCAAAATAAATGAAGCTAAGAAAAGATATTTTCTTGAACCAAGGGAACACTTTTCTGTGTCTATCCATAAATACATAATTGTCAAATAAAAAGAAGGTTCAAATAAATGTTATTCGTTCTCTTCGTGGACAATAATATACTTTCAGGTTTCAATTTAAGAAATCTTAACAACCTTAACACTTGAAATACATTGAATGGCACTTCTAAAATTAAAAATAGGCCTTGCTATTTCACTTCTTCATATTATCTACATTGTTTTCGATCGAAAATCTAAAGTAAAGAAGCAAAAATTTCGTAAGGCGATACTCGCACATAGTTTAAACCTAGGACGTCTTTCAGGACATTATTCAGCACGGCAGAAATGATTTCAACACTGTATCACGCCCCAAAAATTAATTCAATAAATTATATTCGTTGACTTCGTTTTGTTAAACCAATAAATAAATTATTGCATTAACCGATAAATTTATTGCAACAATTAACTACGTTTATGAAATTGAAACCTAATTATGAATATAATAAGTACCCGTTCATTAACTTAAATTGTAAGAAACTTCTTATTTCAATTAATTCGTTTGTGTTCTTCAATGTGTCTACTACTTCGTTTCCACCAAACGCACTAGTCGAAATTGTGTTTTGTTGCCGTTTTACGTTTTAAAAGGGACTCGATAAATTTAAAACTCTGTTTCCACCAAACCGAAAGTTTTGTTCGAGTTTTGTTTTTGTTTTCAGTAGGTTGCAACCAGCAAATTGGTGAAATCTAAGACCGTCACTTAAAAACGATTTTGTCAAGATATGTAGAGAAAAAGAATTTCTTCTCGCCTATTCCGGTCGCTGAAGAGGAAGGTAGGTAGCAACGGTTTATTGATAATAAGTTTATTTTTTAGTAAAGCTGGGAAAAACGATCACTTTTTGTACAAAATCTAATTCTACTGCCCCTCTAGTATACGGAAAAATTTCTACTTACTTTAAATATAAATATTGTTACCACTACTTACTATACACTATGAAACATAAATGCTCAAGTATACTTTTATATTTAAAAACTAAATATTTATTATACTTAAAACAAAGTGCTTTTATAGTAGCTTTACATATGGTCCAATTAGGCACACAAAAACCAGGAGCATGCTTATCCTAGACCATGATTTACATCAACCGTAATAAAATGCTTACCATAGAAGCAACAGATTGAGAACAAATACATGTAATACTTGAAAACGGAAGTATTTCTATTCATGGCAAAAACTAGCAAGTAGAAATATTTTCTTATTTTTAGTACGTAAGATTTTTATGCTAGAAAGGAACTTTGGCGAAAGAAAAGACCGAGAACATAATGCTTCGACTACAAGACAAAAAGCAAAAGGATAAGACAATAACCATTACAAAAGAAAAAAATGGTATCCCTTGCATTGGGGTATTTTCCATTTTATCTCTATAATCCTACCCGTGCACTATAGTTCCACCTTAAATGCCGATTTGGAAGAGTTTCTCGTACTCAGCTTTCAGGAAACTGTATTTTGGAAAAGTATTTAAACTACAGCTTTGGTGTTGCCCCAAATTTGATTGTTTTAAGTGTAAATACCGAATATTATAAAAATCAAATAAATATTTCTTTCGGACCGAGCCATTGCGTTTCCCTTAGTAAACAATTGGATTACCAGTTAAGATATCTTGTTTTAAAGTATTTACTACAGATTTACTTTTGATTTTAAGACGTCATACCTCTATGGAAAGCATGATTAGTACTTAGTTTCAACATGAATCAATTACTAAATGTTTTTTTCAGTATTTTCGCCATAAAATAACTTTAAAAGGAAAATAATTGCGACGAACTATTTCCACTGAGGAGATTGAGTTTTGATACTCGCTAAAATCTTCATTTGCAAAATGCTCAAATCTTCATAATGTTTGAGAAAAATTGAGCGGCTTTATTTAGTTTCCATTGTGTTTGTATTTCTCTCTTTAGTGGAAACCCGGCATTAATTTAAAACAAGAGCCTCACAAAAAAATATGCAATTATTATTATATAAAACTTCGCTTCTAGCAAAATACGTCAGTAATTTTGTTCATTTCATTGTATTTATCTACCAAAACCACTTTTTTGAGTTACTAATTACCATGAACCTGCCATTTTAGAAATTCTATTGAGTGATGCAATAATTGTTTAAAAATAATTTATCGTTGTACATCATTTCCACAAATACTTATCAATATTTTTTGCTAACAATTTATTGCATAAATAAGCAGAGATAACTTTAGATTTTAAAGGTTTTTAGTAATGCAAAAAAAATAGTAATTTTTAAAAATTACATTGAAAATCATTGAAAGATTACAAAATTCTAATAAAAAAAATTATTTACGTAAATCATAAAATTATTAAAATTAATAAAAAAATATTAAATTTTCATGTTAATTTTAAAACTTCATCGTGCCGCCATCTCTTCATGCATCGCTGAACTTCTACGATTAATAGCCAATCCATCTTCACTTTAACACAAACTTTAACACATATTTAAGCATTTTCGATATAGATGGCGCTACTACTACCTGGTATCAAAACAAAGTAACATAACCTAATTTAACCAAAAAAAAAATTTACCTTGAGCTTTTCTATTTCTATTATAACAGTATTATAGCCTGTGTTTATTATTAAAATAGATAATAACAGAGAGTAACGATGTTCCCCATGAGCACTCAATGTAAACATTGGATGTTTGTTACTGAGGAAGAAATAAATAAAATTAGAGAAACCACGAATCTAAAACATATACAAAAGTACGGAAAAAACGTTTCCGTAAGTTTTATAACCGTTATTAATTAATATTTTTTCCATCTGGAATTCTTTTCGCTCTAGGATGCAGCCAAATATGATATCTTCTTAACCCCAGATGAAGAAAAACTCATGGTACGGAGATATGAACTGCACTTGAGAGATTTTTGTAAACGATTCCAACCTGCGATGCCTAGACATGTTGTTGGCACCGCCTTTCACTACTTTAAACGATTCTATATCTATAATTCTGTTATGAATTATCATCCAAAAGAGATAATGTAAGCGTTAGAGTTGATATGAAATTTTTCCATCTAGAATTTATTCTTCTAGGGTAACCTGTATTTATCTAGCTTGTAAAGTTGAAGAATTTAATGTATCGATTATGCAATTCGTGGCAAATATTAAAGGCGATCGTGAAAAGGCAACAGATATTATTTTAAACAACGAATTATTATTAATGGAACAATTAAATTTCCATCTAACAATTCATAATCCATACAGACCCGTTGAAGGGTTACTTATCGATATTAAAGTAAGTCCATGCAGTTTATCTTATTAACTATCATGTGCTTAATGAAAATATCGTTATAGACTCGTTGTACTTTAAACGATCCTGAAAGATTACGACCTGGTACGGAACACTTCTTAGAGCGGGCATTTTTAACTGATGCTGTATTGATATATGCACCAAGTCAAGTTGCACTGGCAGCAATTTTACATGCCGCTTCCAAGTTACAGGAAAATCTAGATTCGTATGTTACGGATACGTTGTTTGGGGTTGAAGGTAGAGGCAAATTAGATGAATTAATTGAAGCCGTTAGAAGTAAGTAATGCTTGAATAATAAAAAGATGTAGTTCGTTATATGGAGGAATTTAGGTATACGATCCATGGTAAAAATGGCCGATGCTGTACCGGATAAGAATCAACAGAAAATGTTGGATAAAAAATTGGAGAAATGTCGTAACCCTGAAAATAATCCTGATAGCGAAATGTAGGTGAAATATCAAGACTTTACTGCTAACGTAGCTAATATTAATTTTGCAATATGTTTAAGTTAAATATTTTAAGTTATGTTCATTTTTTATCGAAGCATTAGACGTAATTATACAAGGTGAATCATCATAAGTAGAAGAAAATCTGGATAGAATGTTTGAAGCACAACATTGGTAAACAAACGAAATATAACACCAAAAATGACCGTTTGATACAGGCACATTTTAGTCTGAGAAGAATATTGATTCGTTCAAGTATCATGCAATTAAACGTTACAATATGCTACTGAAAGATTTAAAAGCATAAAACAATAAACTTCTAAGTGCCGACTACCTGAACTTATAAAAAAAAGAAAAAACTGTTAAAAACTCTTGGCTAATACAAAATAGAAGATATTGGTACTACTACTTGATAAGGATTCAAATTCGTATATTTAAAAATTTTCATGATGTACGATATCATAATATCATTGAACTTGTATTTAAGACGATATAGGATAATGATATTATTGTAAGAAATATTACTGTATTCATACTGTCCTCCCTTGTTATTAATATTGTTCACAGTGATGCGCTGATGGTGATGTAAGAGCTCCGTAACTAAAACTAAACTAAAAGACTTACGTCTAATAAAAAAACGGCATGATTTGAGTTGATAGTTTGTACCAGATGTCTCGCATTTTAAAGTTGCCAAATGCTAACCAAAACATAGTTAAAAGTTCTGTTCATATCATACAGAGTGTCTAAGAATTAGCGATATATCAAAGAATTTTTAAAGTTGTAAAGTCTTGCCTTCAGGAAGAAGGTAGTGAATATGTCCAACTATCAACTTAAATTCGCGTAATTTAAGAAATGATTAGTAGGAATCTATATTGCAACGTTAACGATAAAGGTAGCATGTATATGTTTTTCTTAAAATACAATTACTTTGTTCTATTTCAGATACAAGAAACGAATGCAAGCAATGTTAGAAGAAGATGACGATCTTTACACTCAAATAGTTTCAAATAATGAATCAATGGATAACTCTACGCTGAACATGCATTCTTTATCCTAAAAAAATTAAACTAAACAGATATTTTAGAAGATTTTATTTATGTACCATGTGTATTTATGAAAAATAAAAATTCGAACGAAGTCATATTTTATTATTTTTATCACAATCAACATTATTCAGTCGTGTATAATTAAAAAATAAAACTAAAGATTAAATTAACCTATACAAGAATACAGTTCTCTTTATATTTACATACACTACGTACATATAGAACAATAATGGTAACGTTGACAATTGCATTATCGTGTTGATCGAGACCTTCTGCTTATCGATCATGAATTTTCAAAATTTCGTCCAAAATTCTGCAGTTGGATCATCGGCGAAGTTTCCGGCGGGGGTTCTCGCAGGTCGACATAATTAGAATAAGTACTGCACGGCGGCGCAGACGACAATGGTATTTGAGGTGATAAAATTTGATTACTTGTGGGTAGCGGTACTATCGATGGTAAAACTGAAGGTACGTTCGCCATTGGTGATTGTCCGGGGTAGTTGAAAAACCTGAAACGAGGACATTTTTATTGTACTGTTATTTAGCTTGCCAACTAATTTTATTTTACGAAATATATTTCTGGACTAAATACTAATAAACACGCAATCAATCGTCCTCGATGGATTTCCACTCAGACAAAGTCTCGTAGCCATTTCGGCGATCTCCGTTGTCTTAATACTTAAGTAAGATTAATTAGTATAAGTTGGCTTTCGTCCTAAAAATTATGAAAACCTGGAATTTCCTTTGTATCTTCCGACGTAATTAATTACATGAATTACTGACATCTCCAGCTTGCTAGACGGGCGTGTTAACCACTGCACCACGAATACCTGTCAGGAACGTTGTCTTTTTAATGCCTAGATGTTATTTATCTGCAAAAGAGGACGTTCCTGGCAGGATCATCTGGTGACACAAACGACTATTAAGCAGCTATTGAGCGTCCAACATGACTGAAAGTTTCATAAGTATCTCCCAATGCATGTGAGATTATATTTGCTGAAAAAATGAACGTTAACCCGATTTATAACTGTAACCACATATCGTCATATCCTTCCTCTTCGTTTCATGCTGCGGCTAATTCTTCTATTTTATCACCATCACCGTCATCGATGTAATTATTATAGCTTTCCGGTTTGTTTTTCTTATCGATTCTTTCGTCTTTACTTAATTCTAATTTCTCCTCGTTCTCCGTCAGAATTCTTGTGAGATTTTAATTAAGATACGTGCGCTGTCACAGAAATATACCTCTCTGGCGTAGCATCTAACTGGGCGACCCTGTACGTGTCTCGCGACTGCCCGGTTTATAATAGCGTTCGCCATCTCTGCTATTTCAAACATTAATGTCTTGTAGATTCCCTGATAGTAACTTCGCTTTATTTTGTCTTGTATTTCCCTTGAATTTTCTATTTGATTTATTGGTGGTTGATATCAATCTTCGTTTATTAAGGCTCTTAAGTCAAATCTATGAGTTTGCCTTAGCTTGTTGTTCACATTGCTACTTACGTCAATTTCGGCTTCTTTTAAGTGCCCCTTCGTTAATGGTCTCAATTCTGCTCATTAATATCGGAACCAATGTTGGACTTAGCCGTTGCACTGACCCATTTGCTTATGAATCACTGGATCACTGGAGATGTCAAAGGCAGGTGGAATTATTCCTTTTTTGCAGCGACTAGATAAACTCGTGTCTATTCGTCTCATGAGAATGGATTCGTGTTGTCTACTGGTGTCCACGAAAGTCGACAAATCACGAGTCTGTCTAGTCTCTGCAAAAAAGTAATAATTTCATCCGCCTTCCTCCTCTCTAGTAATCACAATAACGGATTGTACTGTTGTTTTCTCGGCAGGACATAATTTGCAAAAATTTAGTTAAGGCGTCTATGATGCGCGTTGCCTTTTTCGCTTCTAACAAAGGATTCCAAGCGGTCCACATGAATTCGTTCAAATAGTTAGTAAAGTGGAAGGTATTACATGCAACTTCCCGCTTCCCTTCCTCCAGGCGAGACACGTCTTTTCATGCGTTTGGTAATTACGTATAAACATTTACCATTTACTTCTTTCTATAATCCATTATCATTAACATTCTTTGCATTGTACGTGTTTTTTCCCCCGCAACTTCAAATTGTTAAAGTCTTCGTTATGAATTTGTAATACTTCCAATCTTCCCAGGACATCATTCAGGATATCGTCCTTGTTGATTACTTCAGGCGTTCTGTTAAGTGCATCTATGTGGCTTATTTTCGCTTCGGTTGTAAATTTCCATGTATTTCCTAAAATTTTTCTTTATGTGTCGCAGCTTTAGCGTCTGAGTGCTGTCGCGATCGTGAGTTCGTCAAACAACGTGGAAGCTAGACATTGAGGCCACTCTTCTCTGCATGATCAGTCTGCGTCGACAGGATTACTCTTTAAAAAACCTACGTTAACTTTGTATGAGTAAAATTAGTGTCGTTGATAAAAATAATGAATCTTTGTCGAGAATGAGTTCGTCATATTACTCTCTGTATTTTGTGCTTTGTGAAGTGTTTGTTAACGGTAAATAATAGGTTTTCCAAATGTTTGGATATGGCTTGAAAAGTTATGTTGATGTATTCCCGGTCTAACGGTCTGCAACATTCTTTTGAGTAATTTACGAATTTACTTCTTCGTTTACCGCCACGTCGTCTCTATTCTTGGTTTTCTTAGCTTAACCAGTGGTACGTAGTTCTAACTGAAACACCCACCTTCAATCTACACCGCTTCTTTGCTCCTTCATTGCTTAAGACCTAACATCATCATAACATTTTTCGTGTTTACCGCGTTGCCTATTTTCGTTTGGAGCTTTCATTTTGAACAAGTTTAATAATAAACTTAAAGGTAGGGGATGTTTCACATCTAAAAGGATAGTTAATTTTTGCGCTAAAAAGTAAAACAACCAAAAACAATCAAAAGTGACCCTATTCTCGGAAATTCTGAAATTGAATCAAAAAAAGAATTTAAGCGAGTACTGATTACTGCGCGTAAGCATGCCTCAGAAACTTGACTTAATCGCAAGAGATTACCACAGTCTATCTCCAAGGAATATCGGCCTCGGCGTCAAAATACCCATCGAAGAGTAATACTGCTGGGCCAGGATTTCTATGTCGTTCGTATATTTCCTCTTCCACTTGGTCCTTCGATTTTGGAACCATATTTTAATCTGGCGGAAAAAAATTTCATTCGAATGCTTCGAAAAGTTCGGATATTATTTTACCTGCGTTTCCGTTAATTTCAAGGTTTTCGATAATTGGCATCTCTTAGCAACCGATAAATACTTATTTCTTTCAAATTCGGCTTCTAAGGACTTGATCTGCGCCGCTGTGAAGGCCGTTCGTGGTCGTTTCTTCCTTTCGTCTTCGGATTTGTAATCGGAGGAATCTGCAATCGAATATCTAAGTTAGCTGATTTGATGTGTTTATCGGAAGAAGATGACTCGAACTGCAAAAGACGTCATCAACAAACGTTTCAAGGTACATTTTAATTTTGTCACATATTTATTCGCATGGAGGAATTTTGTTTTTCGTTACAGGTGCTTCGTTATTTCTCTAAATTTGAACCTTTTTTGCTATTACAAGCTCTCAGTTCGTTTCAGATAAGAAGGATGAATGTAATTATTGCTGGCATTGTCGCCATAGATGCATTAAGATGCTGATTTTATCGTTTATTGACCTAATTGTGGCATTTTCCTAAATCCTTCGGGATTTAGTAAAAATTTTTTTGAGTTCCTAAAGCTCAACAATATCGATGATACCAAAGTTGCAGAATATAAAGGACTATTAACTTCACTCTGCATGCATTAAAACTACTTGGAAGTAGACGATAAGAATTACAAACAATTAGAAGGTACGGCAATGGGCAACCCCCGGTCATGTCTGAGAATGGATGCCGCGTATTTTTCTAGAATTTAGCTTAAGTATGTAGACGCTACTTTCACGGTCTTTGATATTAGGAAAAGTAATATTCGCGGACTTCCCCGCGACTCAATTAAAATTTGAAACTGTTCCTGGTAGGAGTGAACAATCAGTTTTCATTCCTGAATTACTTGGTAATGAAAAATAACAATAAACTGAAGATAGACATCTACTGAAAGGAAACGAACACTAACAGGTACATTATGAACAACGCTAACCACTGTGTACAACACAAAATGGTCGTGATTAGTCTCTTAAATAATAGATTAGTTAAACTCTCATTAAGTAGAAGTAGATACAACAAAAAACTTAAATCCATAAAAATTCATAAAAAAAAAATGAACGGTTACTCTTCTATAGATCTCCATCGCATACTTAGAGAGTCCAACATAAGCATTATGTAAGAAATTCCACGACAGTAGAAAGTAAGGGTAAGAAAGTCCCCTTTTACAGCGTATCGTAATATATCGCGTAATACACTCGAAAACCTTCTTGGCAATCCGAAAGTTAAAGCCAAAATGGAAGAAAGGTCTCGAATTGATGAACTTGCGTGCAGTAACTGTGATAAAGCCTATATTGTCCAAACGAAAAGAGCGACAGGCACGAAACCCATGGAACACATCAGGTGTTACCATTTCGGCAGATTAGAATCGTCAATTGTAACACAACATAGAAATAATATTCAATCAGAAAGCTTGAAATTGATTAAGTACGTAACTTCGCCGCGGGAATGAGACGCTTACGAAGCTGTTTAGATAAAAAGCAACAACAATCTGATGAATGGAGAAAACAGGCGGTTATCGTACTCATTTGTTTTTGATTTATTGGGGTAAAGGTGCACATGTTTTACGTTTCGGGTTATAATGGCAAGAGAACCTTCCGTTTATCAGATCGTACTTTTCCCATGTTTAGTTTTGGGATATGTAGGCAGTAAAAGGAAGTACTTGTAAAAAAATATTTTTTCTTTGAAAGTAGGAATAGAACTTGTTAGATTCACAGATTTCTCATATCGTTCGGTCACCGGTTGAGAATTTCGATCTTTCGTATTCTAGAAACAGCCGTCCCGGACTACTTAATTCGTGCGTGGTGCGGAGGTTGTCGATACTTTTGTGTTGTTAGTGATGTTTCTAGGTAATGTAAAGATTTACTAAACATTTATTAAATGCTATTAGCAGGAAAGAATGCATTGGTAAATTAAAAAAAAAAAAAATAACAATCTAAAATGTTTGGAGTGGAGTAATACAATGGAAATATTTAAACATGTTCGGCATGATCTTATGTTTCCAAAAAAGGCTTTACATCTTCGTAAAGGCAAACGTGGTCCTCTTTCGGAGGTTTCTAAAGACTGGCGAATTACCCAACGCATACTTCCCAATCCCTATTTAGATCGCCCTCATTTTTATTAGTCTTGATGAGAACTACTTACTGAGTATATATTATCGGTGAAAATTAATTCTTTAGCGAGAAACAAAAAGGAGTTAAATAGACGGTTAACTTAGCCGTTATGTTGGGAAAGTAAGATCATAAGCGTGTTAATAATAAAATGTAACATCAGAAAATGTCCAGAAACAATAACCAAAAATATGTAATGCTAAGATAGCTTAGCTCATTAGCACATTAACTGTGAGGCAACAGCGACAGAAGGTAGAGATGAAGGTACGCTCGAAACCGCGCTGATAACGCCTGGATAGACAGAAACATGTCCGCGTGTTAATGTACTTTTTTCTCTCCTTTTGTTGCGTTCGCCGTGAATTATTCCATCAATATCATGAGAGAGCTAAGCTATCTTAGCATTAAATTTGTATTTCGCGCCTGTTATAATTGTATATATTTGCAATACCTAGGATTCTGGGAGTTCTCAATAAAAGCGCTGCAACGCAAGATGTTCCCACTTTTTTCTTTACCGATTTGCTTATGTTGTTTTAGCATTGTTTCTTCTGGGATTTTTAACAAAGGAGAATTAGCAACATTTTGACCTTGTATCTACAATCTGTACCAATTTCAATTTTCCGAAATATTTTGAAGCTTACGCAATGGTTTACTGAGGTCGCCTTGGTAGTCTGCAAAATCAATTCCAACTTGTCTACTTTGGCAAATCAATTGACCTATTACCATAGGACAAACCCTTGTCTTTTCCGAATCGTTTATCGTCACGTTTGCCCACGATTCACACATAAACACACGCATTTAAATTCAAAGGACCAACAAGAGCTTTGAGTAACGACCAATGCGTCTAGTTCCAAGAACGTTTTAACCAGCTCCGATTCTTTTTCTCCCAATTATACTTAATTACGCAGCTTATCATCTCATCCGCGCGCTAAAACTCCCCGTAAACCCATCTCAAACATACAGTACGTTGGATTTAGTACCGAAAAGCATTCTTAAACGTCGTTTATAACTTAAATTAGTGTCAGATATACGCCTTTAATCGTCGCGCGCGAATTTGAACCGTAAGTATCGAGTTCCTACGGCAGATGGCTCGTTGGACGGCTCCTTAATATATTACCGCGAAGATCGTAGTGCGCGTTCGTTGTTTCGTTTGTCGCGTTTCGTTTTTCGGTTTTTTTTTGTTCCCTTGCCTTCTTCGTTTCGATTGTCGTTTATTTGTCATACGTTCGTCATTTTTCAACGCTCGTCCGGATCGTTAGTCGTTTAAAATCTAATTCCGTACCGGCGACGAAAATTAGCGCGCCTTCTTGCTCTGTCACGTCGCTCCTGTTGCCTTTTCCTTTTTTTCTCGTAGGATGTGCCCACCTGAAAAGAAGATCGTAAATTTCGTCACGGCAAATTAAAAACAACTGTTCGGTGTAAAGTTCGAGCTTTATCGTTTAATAAATTACGATAGGGAATAGCGTTTTTTGTTTTTTTTTCGATATCGCACAACTAATCCTATGATTTGGCAAGATTTCGCTACGTAATGGTTTAGAAATGTGCGTTAAAACCGCACCGCTACATCAAACGCAAAGAAAAGGAAAGAAACTTGACATTTTTCTGCCCATCAAGAGTCATCAATGTTGCTCCGACTGTTTGCGTCTAGAAAGCTACCGAAGGAACTCCCGCTCAATTTCTGGACTGCTGCATTCGACATGGCGTACATATCAGCGCTTTAGTATCCCTACGGCTAATTATTCTTACAAGCTTAACATGGTATATTAAAAAAAAACATATAATACTGCTAATACAGCTGCCCACGGTAGTGACGGAATGATGATCTTGCAGATATCCATTTTTTTACTTCAACAGTGAAAATCTGTGGCTATAAAAGGCTACTATACGTTGAACTTTCACTACATGGTTGATTGTAATTCAATTTGTAAGGTTGATATTTCGTAGAATATCATTACAAGGACGTGCTCAATAGAGTTCTGACGCCCTCAAAGCTACATTTGATACAATTCAGGATAAAACGAGTGCTCCACAATTAAACGTTTGTGGCAAAATTCCTTTTTAAAGGACGCAGAACGCGTGAAGTTTTGCAAAGAAGCATCTGCAGCCAAAGAATATCAACTTTCCACCAACAAAACACAATCTTCAGATAGTCGTTAGGCAATGGCTTCATCTGCGGAAGCTATCATGAAATTGTTCAAAGAAGGTCAAAAATCCAAATTCAGCCCGAGTTGCGATGCTGAACAAATTTATTGTTGAGGATTACTTTATATTATGGACCAACTTTAACTAACGTTTAAGATAAATCGAAAATGACGTCAATTAAATAGACATAAAGAACCCATTGTATTAACTCAAAAACGAATTAAATGGATGCCTATTGTTGCCCCAGAACTTTCTTATGGTAGTGCTTTCGGCCAAATAATTCTTTATATAGAACTACTGTTCAAAATCCAAATGAACAAACTTGAATTAATACATATTATTAGCTTCCGTTGGTGAAATGTGATATGATATGAACTAATCATTTCGCATAATACAGGCCTCCTAAAAAAGCGCTTTTAATCTTCGAAAGAACAAAGTCACATCTCGATGCGAAGGCGTAGCCAGTTAAGGACAGATGTGAACGTTTGGCCAAAGGCTATAATTCATTCTAATGAATAGTCCATTAGTTATACCAAAATCAATATTTACACCGTTTACATTATTACAAATACTTCTATGGAACAAAAATAATGATAATCTTCAACCTTAATTGGTATAAAGCTACCGAAAACAAGAGGTTGGTGTTGTATCAGATACCTCTACTATGAAAGGTTCAATCAGTGTCATGCGAACCCAAAATAACAAGGTCTACTATTTTTTTTTTCTTTACATAACTCCCTTAATTTACTTCATTCTTTTCCTGCCGTCTCCTTGTACTTATCCCATCGTTCGGCATATTTTCCGGTGGTCTTGCTTCTCTGCTAGTTGTTGGTAGCAGTGTACGTACAATTTCTACCTTACGTTGCATTTCTTTCTTGTCTGCCTCGTTTCGCCTCCTTCTGTTGTAGGTTTCACTACCTCTTTGTATGAAACTTACAGCCTAAATGGTTTGCTTATTCTAGTGCGATATTGAATTGGCTAGTCGATATGTAGTCTTACTCCTTTTTGGACTTCAAACTTTCCTAACTTTTCTTTTATCCTTACTTCCAGCTTGATATTTGTAATAATTAATGGAAGAGATTGTCTTTCTCATTTTCTATTTTCGTTTGGAACTAATTCAAATATGTTCTTTTATCGTCTGTTATGTTGCCAGTACGTCCTAGAGACTATGCTTTCTATCATTACCGTATGCCAAAGGTTCGCTTTAATAGTTGTTACAATTGAATTACCTTCTATTGTTAGAGTTATCTGTAGCTTTGTATGTAGGAATAATTAATTCCTTTATAGACCACAGAAGTGGTTGCCTCGATGATGGTTCGAGCTTTCCATTAGAGTTATCTGTATCTGTTATTTGCAAAGCTTTTGATTAAATCAACGAAGTTCTTTGATAAAGAGACATTTATCGGAAAGTTGTACAATATAAAGCTTTAAATTTATTAGCCTAAAATTCCCCTGCGACATTGACACCCTAACGACTACCATCCTGATTCACACACCTAAAACTCTTCTCGAAATAAAAATTCTTGCAGACAAATTCGAAGATTGCCCAAATTACACGGGACGTTCTTCGGCGTAGCCAGACGCTTCTGACGCTTCAAAAGAACGATAATGGGAGCTCGTATGAGCGCGCATGTGTTTGTGTGCGTCGCATTCGAACCGGGGGACATTTATCAACGCCTAATTGACAGAGAGTGTTGGGAAGACAAAGTGACACTAAACGCTGTCTAATTACCGTTCGCGCGTCTTTCACCCCGCGCTTCTACGGCTTTCCTCCGCATCGCGGCGGCTATTTAAATTCTATTTGCAATGTCCCAACGTTCCTCTGTCCTCTTTTTCGTAAGACACCTTATTGCTTCGGCTTCCCAATTGTCTAGATGTTGTTGGAAGTAGTTTCTTGGGCGTCCTGCTCGTTATGCGAGATGAAATAGTTCCGATGTTAGGAGAAAAGGCGGATTTTGACGATTTTTGGTTGATATATTTGTGTTTGTTTTGTGTTATTTTAATGATAAGCTGTTGAGAAGCTGAATCTGTCGCTACGCTTTTTAACTAGAGCTAATTAGGTTGCTTTGATGGCGAAACAAAACAAATAATATGGTAACAGTGCCAACGTGAAGCGGTTGATAAGCAAGCTTACGGCAAGGTTGGGGAAAATATAGAATACGTACATATGTAATACAGTTTCTTCTTGCCTTTATATTGAATTTTAACAAAAAAGGTGCGACGAAGAATTGCGAAATCGGATAAATCCAAGGAACAAAAGCTTTATTCTCTTTACCTTAAAGACCCAAATCGCATAAAACGAATTATGAATAAAATCAAATAAAACTATACAGGATGTTCTATTTAAAATTATATCATTATTAGTGACTGAAGTTTAACATATTTGAACGGCAAATACTGAAACCTTTTTTTTTCATGACTTTCGCATACCGAGGAACAATACGACAAATTAGTTGCTGAATTTAAATGTTTCGAAGAAAATTCGGCAATCTATTAAATCCGAAAATTTGGGAGTTTTTCATGTACTTAGTCTCCGATAGACGACTAACGTAAGCTCGTTCTACGACATCCTGTAGTGCAATGTGCATCTATCGTAAATGCCGACACTATTTTCCCTTCTGCACGTACGTTACAGACGTACTTATAAACCTATCTTATCCTCGTAGGAAACACGTGAAAACGAGGACAAAAATAATATGCATGATGTTGTTTATAAATAGGCGTTTAAATATCCGATGGGCGGAGATAGTAGAAGTAATTTATTTTAGGAACGCGCAATATATTAATCTGTGTTTGGACGGAGTGTCATGTAGCGGCAATTAGTCGGTTGAAAATCCTTCAGCGTTGTAACTTACGCCGTTTAAAACGAACTGAACGATAATTATTATTTCGAACGGAAGGCTTTTCTAAACGTCGCTGGAAAATAGAATTGAGACAATATATGTTCTTTACGAGCCGCTAGCCGCCTTTATATATTACGGTGAAAACGATTTTAAATTCGGATAAAATAGAGAGAGTTAATTCCAAGATTACGCTTACATGCTTACATATTTTCGTATATCGCACATTATTTATCGGGAATAAATATGTATTTTAAGTTTATTACCGCAATAATAACGGAGACAAATCTCGGCGAGCGGTCCTCGGGCGTGAAATAAATTGATAAAAATTAATTCAAATAATCTCGCGCGGAATCTCTCCCTTCAACACCCACGATCAAATTAAAATTTGCCGCATATTTTTTCTAATATTATTCACCGCAACTGGCAGCTTAATATTTCAATGTTATGACGTTTTTATGGATGGATCGCGTATCAAAAGCATTCTATTCTTTTGATGTTACCATCTCATAAGCGCTTCTAAATTTAATACTTTACAAATCTAACAGCTGTGGAGATCCGAATTGTTTGAATTCGAACAAGCTGTGATATAAAAATTTGAAAAGTGCAGGTGGTAATTTTGAAATTTTCAATTTGTCGGAAATTTTTCGAATGTATTCCAAGAGTTCTCTTTTGATTCTTAGATCGTAACAATTGAATCCAATCGTCTTCTGTCGATGTTAAATTTTCTGCTGCTCTACATGGTAACAGATTTATTCTTAAATGGGCGTACTTCCAGTGAACCTTTAAGTTGTTATTTAGCGTCTTTCTTGATGTGAATCTGTTTTTTTTCCAGCATTGACACCCATCATTGTACCTGAAACTAGTTTACAAATTTGTTCAGGTTGTTGGTGTTAATTTTAATGTTTCAGTGTAATGTTGAATTTCGATGAAATTCAACATTTCTGATCTTCAGCATCTGATACCAATGTTAATACGTAAGATTTCTCGGTACGAAATAATAAAATGGTTCTATATTAGATTGGCTGTCCTTCAACGTCATATTCCTGCATGCTGTGTCGTGATAATTACTTGACGATTAACGGCACCAGAACGTCTTTACTGTCCTTCCTTCCTACCCGCAGAATGGTGAGCAAATTGCTATGGCGTACGGCTAGGGCGCGGAGCGATTCCGGCGGTGCCTTGTACCGAGTTTCTGGGCTATTCCGTTGGTGAATAAAAGACTTGGGATAGCGCATAGCGTTCATTTAGAGAGCTTACCGCGCATATGTAGCTTTCAGGCAGAAATACACTGATTTCCTGAAGACAATTTCTCACATTTAATACTGTCTTGCATTGCTAAAAAGGTCTCGCAAATCACAAAATACAAATAAATCCTTCTGAAAAATTGCTATTATAGTGGCTCCGTAGAATGCAAAAGGATGTGGCTTACATATTTGTTATGGATGTAAAGCCATGTCATGTTGAAGTAGTTGGTAAATAAAAATTATTGTTGTTATTATTATTATTATTAAAGCTCAGATCCATCTCATCTCCACATCACTGCTCTATCAATCCTTTGAGAAAAATGGAACACCTGTTCCTGCTTGAACGGTGCTTTAGAACGTTACCAATTGGTATTAGGTACGCCCTAATCAATCGATCGAAAAAGGATGCGTTCATATTTATGTAAGAATATCTCTATCATTTACGTCTGAATCTTGAAGATCGGCTGTTCTTTCCACTATTAGTCTAATTGCGTTAGTTCAAACGTTCTCGATTTTCTAAGTGATAAATTCACTAAAAAACTGATTTTTTATTCTTGCAATTGGAAGAAACTAACTTACCACCAATTGTAAGGGTGTGGTATGTTATTGATTCAATAATTATATGAACATTTGGAGGTGAAATTATACTTATTATTAGAGGCGTCGTTGTTACTAGTACTTAATCTGGTTACCTTATCAATTCTTGGCCTGACGATGTATTTATTAGATACGGAACCGGTCAGCTAAAAAAAATTTAAAGCAAAGGAATTTGTGAGAAAATGCCTTTTTTCAACTTTTCCAAATTAAACTAGTCGTTTTGTTGAAGCAACAACTACATTGAAATCGATCGAATAGATTATTTACAGTGAGCGCTAATTTTGTGAAGAAATGTACTGGTTGTTTTCGTTGAATGATTTTTTTAGCATTTTGCTAAAACGTTTACAAAACAAGAACGCCTTCAATCATCAGGGAATTCAATCAGGGAAGACTGTTGGGACAACTGGTTTGCATTTTGCAATTTCGTCGTGGTCGTGTTTCGGTCGGTGACGAATTGGTGCCAAGTGGCGTATCAAACTGCATACGTAATATTGTCATAATTACGAAAAAATTTGCATCCTTCAATGAAAAAAAATAGAAAAAAAACAATATATAATTTGCATAAATCTAGTTCTATTCATTATTATTTTTCAGCGAAAAAGTTCTGAAAAATTCATACTCCACAATACATACGTTTATTGAGAAAAAGAAGTAATGCAAGCAATAAGAATGAACAATGCACGGAAAATACGTATCGCATTGATCATTTTGCAGACAGTTATAGATAAGTTCAGCTTTTTCTTATAAAAGCTGCGAGCTGGGAGAAAGTCTTGCCACTAAATATCGTCGTGATTACAACTTTCACTTATATCTTATATTATCTATAGGGCTGGAACTTTATGTTGCAGTTTCTTTTTTTTTCACTGCGACCCCTTTTAACAATTGAAACTCAACGCTCACTTTCAAGAGAATTGCCTTCATATTTTACTATTAAAAATATACCTTTTTGGGTAAATTCTTTTAAAATCTTCAATTCCAGTTATCATATTGCTGAAAGGTTTTCAATATCATATAACTGCCAGTCTGTATCTAACATACGAGTCCGCCCAACTTTTCTCATGAAATTTCTGTCGTTCTCCATTGTTAATGTTAAACATTTTATTTCCTCAATATCGCTTCCGCACGGCCTAAGGACGCTGATAAGTGAGAATCGTCTCTTACGGAAGAATGCGAAATCAGATTATTGACAGAAGCTCGGGCTTCTGTTCTAAGCCAAAATTCCAAAATATGAACAATGGTAATTTAAGCATTCTTATTCTGGCTTCCACAGCCATCACAAAATAAACATGCTGATACTGCATTTTCTAGATGTAGAGATTTAAGGTGAATCAACGAAGCTGATCTAATTTCAGTAAAGCCACGACCGACACGATTATCCATATTTCAAATATAAGCGAGTATGTCTTGTTTTAAATGATAAATACTAAATTTAATTTTTAAAGGATTTGGATATTCAGGCTCGAACTCAATATTTTGATCATATCCAAGGCTCGCGAGATAATGACCGTTCATTTTTCGTTTGGAATCTTTCAAAAAAAGAAAAACATCGGTCTTTCCTTATTATTACCAAAAATAAGACAAAGCATTGACTTCCGACGATATATCAACGTTACAAAAAAAAATTTGTCGAAAATCAAATTTAATTAAAATATCTCAACAAAATTCCATTTGCGAATTTTATAAAATTCTACTTTGCTTTATCTGCTAATTACGTACGCATCAACGTTTTAATGTTTCTCTACCGTTGCCCGATACCATCTGCTATTAAAATAATCGCTACGCACCTGCAAACGCAATGAAAGTCATCACCAATAAATTCCTCGCACAAATTCTCGCGATAAACGACTGTCCAACTGCAAATAGACGAAATCACGAAGAATGCAGCAGCAACAGCACCGCTAGCGAAAGTGGAACGTTAGTCGTATAACATCTCGAACGGAATTAGACCCGTGCACGCTCCTATAATAATCGTTAATTTACAGTCGTTCAGCGGACATCAAAAGATCGACTTCGAAATACCTTTTGATACGGGATCCACCCATAAATATGTCAGGTCCCGGAAAATGTTCGGCGAGAAAACATTCTGGGCGGCGTAGAATAAGTTCTTCGTGTTTTCCTTTTTGTTCCCCTTTGGATTTTGTTGGGAGATCGGTTATTTTTCTAACACGCCAAGTAGGAAAACGATACTCGACGTTAATATGTAAACATGCAGTAAATACTAATACGTTATTAATGCGTAACAGGATGTTTTCCCTAATCGCCGGCTAGATTCGATGATTAGTTTTTTCCGGAATTTATTTTAAAAGTAGGGTGTCCGATTGCTTGCGGTTATTAAAATTGTAATAAAATAGGCGCTGACATCGTTGTCGTGAAGGTAAAAATAGGTACCGAAACTCAAAATATTCGACGATATCCCGTAAGATTCATAAGAATTTTGCCCTATGCTGAAGGAAGATAGTTGAATTTAATTGATATTAGAAGATACAAGTATTCGAAGGATTGCGTATGCTGCTTATTATTGGCTGCTGAATGAATC
The DNA here is from genome assembly GCA_020654165.1 of Oryctes rhinoceros. Classification (NCBI taxonomy): domain Eukaryota; kingdom Metazoa; phylum Arthropoda; class Insecta; order Coleoptera; family Scarabaeidae; genus Oryctes; species Oryctes rhinoceros. The sequence goes on from JAIOKQ010000948.1 coordinate 2,149,924, forward strand.
TAGAAATACTCAAAAAAAAAAAACAGTAAATTTATTGAGAATGATGAATCCTTAAGGCAAAGAGATCCATTATTTATTGTTCTCCCAAATCGGTCTTAGAAAATATATTCAGAGTTAGTTATAGTTATAGTTGCCGTCTGTCAAATTTTCTTGAATTTAAGCGTCACCAAACATCCATCTTTAATGAGGAGCAGCCTCATTAAAGCCAGCAGCGATGAGATGATTACGGACGCTAGGATCAATAAAGTTCATTACGTCGTGATGACAAACCGCCGGACGAAGATTTACCAAATTGACGGGATCGCTAATATGGTAAACATCTCAACTGAGTGTACGCAAAACATCTTTCGCCAAAATTTGTGTATGAGAAGGCTACCGACGGAGTGGAACCGGCGGATGCCGCGTCCACTAACGATTAATCAAAAAACGTACGTTTCTATTGCGTTATCTGACTACGAGATTATGCCGAGAAATAAATTTACTAGATCCGAAACAATTACCTTGTCTTTCTTAACGCAGGTTTCAGAGGTAACAACCACGAACAAGGATGCAGATGTTTGCATAAGTAAGGAGACTGTCTATGGGACGGAAAGCATTAGAAACGTTGATGTTATCTATGGTTGTGAGACGTGGATCCTTGAAAAAAAAAAATTGGAACTTCTGAAACAGAGATTCTAAGAAATATAGTTGAAGATATAAGATATATAGGTGGACAATGAAGTAAATAAATAAAGAAAGAAAATATGGATGCGCCAACACAAATATCACAGGAACAGTTACATCCCAAGGAAGCAAAATGAATAGGTCATATATACCGAATGCCGGATCAAAGACGTGCAAGGAAAGCACTTTTCGAAGGAGAAGAATAAAGAAAGGGAAGTAAACCGAGGAGAAAACAGTTGGGGAAAAGGACATTCAAAGAGGATATTTCTTTTTACAAAATTGAAAGATAAATATCCTGCATGCATAGTATACGTTGGCGGACGCCGCTTCCTACTTTAAGTCCTCGTACGAGTTGGAGAGAATATAGCTTTCTTCTCTGATTATTGAAAGCGTTCGTTCCACGCAGCCCCGTTTATGTATGCCGGTTCCAAGTTTATTTTTGTATTTTATATGGTGTGTAAATATACTAATTCTAAAGAAAATTGTCGAGACTATTCTTTAAAATTAAATAAAACACAAATCTCCAATTTATTGGTCCAAACTCAAGATTTGTATTTTATTTAATCAACCTCTTGTCCAAGAAAAGAAAATTCGCGAGATTACCTTCTCGTTTTCAAATTGAATGCTCTAAAATGTTTCAGAAAATTGAACCATCAGTGAGTAAAAGTAATGCTTCCGATTGATCAATACTAATCAAAACCTTCATACTAGGTCTCATTGAAGTACGAAAATTGAATCAACCGTATTATATCACATATATATGAACACATGTGTTTTAACACAAAACATCTTTGATTTATCACGTTAAGGGATGTCCATATACACATTAGCCTCGCTGAGAACGTTATATCGGTACTCCGGGAATTCCAACTCCTGATATTATATGGATATAAGTAGATATGACGAAGGTAGGAAGAATTATTTTTTTTGCAGCGACTAGATAGACTTGTGTCTATTCGCCTCATGAGAATGGATTCGCGTTGCTTATTGGCGTCGCCGAGAATCGACAAAACATGAGTCTGTCCAGTCTCCGCAAAAAAGTAATAATTTCATCCGCCTTTGTCCTCTCTAGTTACAAGCTCTTCGTACGAATTACCCTGCAATATAATACCGAAGGTGACTACTTTGCGGTAAAAATCTGTAAAACTTAAATGAATAAATAACTATCACGATGTAACATTAAATATTACTTCGGCGATGTATCTTTGAAAAGGAATATCGTTGTTTAAATTCCCGTAAACTTTAACAGCCACAGAAAAAAGTAGTTAATAAGATCGGATGTTAGTAAGTGAAAAATTTAGAGGTAAATAAAATATTCAATTTGTTTTAATTTACATAAAAAATAGAAAACAACAGGTTTGCCTCCTATTTTGCTGTAAGGTTTCTCAATTTTTTTTTTGTCGTGTGCCAATATTTTTATTTCGCCCAAAGGAGTAAAATTCACCCAAAGTCATGAAACTAAACCTATTATAGGAAGTAGAAGACCTTCTCCCTATTTATAGGCTGATTTTCAGGCATCTTTTTTCTATGGTACGAATTAAGATGTATTAAATCTAATGTATTCACTGGACTTTCTTCGTTTCTAATAGGTTTACTATGAGGGACGACTTTGAGAATTATGTAAAGACCATATTTTCTATTCGACGATTACAAAGATTCAATAGAAGAGAGTTTGTCTTGAATATTCCAAATAATTGCTAATATGGGAATGTCTGTCTTATATCATGCAATTTTTTTCTAAATAATCATAATACAATGCAGCACTACGTAATATTAAGCCTTCGAGAGGCTTTTCATTTGTAAGAAAGAACTACTGCCATTTTTTGATTTTCCATATTTTTCTTCTTTTTCTCATTTATATTTATTGTAACGCAGAATCAAATATGATTAACACTTTGTCTTGTCCTCATTTGAAAGGCATTTTGCGTCGGCTTTTACTGTAGAAAAGCATATAAGCGGTGCAATGAATTTAATGCTTGGAAAACGGATACCTTACTGAATCCAATTTCTACATAGAAGTTACCTCTCAATGAACAAATTCTTCGCAACAGTTAACAACCTTAAAGGTACAAGAATTTCCTCATGAGAAATCGTCTTCAGCTTTCTCAATTAATAATACACTGCTCGTTGCTGAAACCTGAAGAGACTCATTACGTAACAAGTGAAAAAGAAGCAGTCTTGCTGGTTGAATGATGTGCCGTCTGCTATAGTTAGATTATGCATCAGCGAAATAATGGAATCGGTGATGTATTTAATAAATGTTTTGTTATCAGTTTTCCGCTCGATTGACACTCCTTCGCATTGTTCTCTACGATACTCCAGAGAACTCTAACATAAATTGAGAAAAAGATGATTCTCTCAAAAAATCATTTCTGCCCTTGATTCCTCGTCAAATTGTATAGCGAATACTGGCAATTTTTGTCATCTAAGCCACACATTCGATTGTATTGAGCAGATTGCATACAGCAAAGTATGGTGTTAGAAGTCTAGTGCCTGTCCTATCTGGCGCATAGGTCGCAATTAGTGCAAATAAGTTGGAGAGGAAGAACCATGAGCGGCACGCTTCGATCCGATTTATTGCTAACATCGTTGGGAATGTGTAAAGATTCAATTTTGGATCCGATACTCTTTATTCTTTTTATTAATGACATAGTACAGTTCTTGCGAAACTTTGTGGTTGAAGTGCGTGTTGATGATGTGTGTGAGATTATCAATGATTGAAGAATCAATCATGAAATCAAATGAAAAATTGAATTAATTTTAATAATTAAAAGTAATTCAATTATTATTTTTAATTTAAACAATTATTTTTAAATAATTCTAAAACTAAATATCTTGCATTTAGTAACATGGATAACAAAGCAACATAATTGCGGAGGTGCCTATTAGTAGATTACCAAGCCTTGACCTCGATTAGTGTTTATCGTTGAAAACTCTCAGTAAACGGGTGTCATTCCGGGATTAAAGGCTGCTTGTTTTCAAGAGCATTAAGATATATATGTAAGAGATATAGAGCATAAAATATAGGGTTCACGTAAGAAAGTTCTGCTACCTCAAAAAAAGATTATTGCGAACTATTGCAGCAAGTAAGAAAAGGAAGAGCTTACTATATACAACATCCTAACTTTATATAATAAATTTATAATGGAAGCGCTAATGTACGTCTTTAATAACAAATTTAAGTCCCTAGAATACGCGCGCCCCGTCAAATTTTACAATTGATATGTCAAGTATCGTGCCACATCACTGTCTCCAAATTTTTAGAATATTTGTTTAATGTATAGCCTTTAAACCAAAGATAAATTGTATTCTGATTAATAATCCTATGCACCGCGTGGATGAGTTTTCCTCGCTGATAGCCATCCATCAGAAGTTCGAGGTAACGTGTCTGTTTATTTGCACGTCTTACTTTTACGATGATTTTAATTTAATCGATATTTATATTAATAAAGATAGCAAACAACACGAAAGTATCGGCACGCAATTAATCCGGAACGGCTGTTTCGAAGATGCGAAAGATCCTCATTCTCAAATTCGGTCATCAGTCGAGAATGCTCGCTGCATATGCTCGAATCGGCCGTCTCGGATTGATTAGTTAAACTCGATGCTTTCGTTTGACATTTTTATAACTCTAACTTTAACTTAAGTCCAGTGTATATTTTTGTAGGTTCACTAGAATAGAAATAGGTTGCTCCAAGCAAAGAAGTCTCAATCCACCATAATCACGATTCCAAACAATCACCAGCAAATCTTGCAGAAGAATCTACATTTTTGTAATATCTGCATATTTAACGTAGAAGCCTGAACTAATTGATGAAGAAATGATTAGAACTGTATCTTTCATATGTTATCAAAGATATTTACGAACCATTTAGGATTTCTGTGGTGTTACATTTTTGACGCTGAAAGCTAATGAAATCGACTCAAACGTCAATAGTTCCGAACTAGCAACTAACAATTAAGGAACATATCTTGATGCACGACTTAGAATCTTGCTACTAAGATGAACTCTTTAATTATATGATTGTCGATGCTGCATTGGAAAGGTTAGAATGCTAGGGCTAAGGCTCTTGAATTGCTCTACGAAAATATCTACGATATCAGTTAGATCGATTTTAATGACGATTTGTCCTTAAAGGACGATTGTATTCATAGGCATTGACTGTATTGGAATAAGTCATTCTCTTTATGTCACCGTACTTCTAACAGGACCATGTATGCGGTACAATTTAGTAAATCAAATAAAATCAAATGTAACCAACGATTGGATTAGCTGCGCTAATAGACAAAGGTACGTTCGCTTATTTTATGTCTAATCGGACTTGCTAACTCAAAACTGGTAACACCGTGAGTACATTACGTCCTTCCGAGAAGACTCCGTACAGCTTATCATTATTTCTCTTAAATCTCTTACACGGGATTTTATTCAATAACTTATCAATGGAATCTGACAAATTGTTGGTAAAACTAATCAGTCATAAGACCATTTTTTCAAATTTCATATTATGTGCTTAAGGCCAATTTAAAGAAAAAAAATCTGTCTTTCTACTGACTGTACACAATGACTATGAATGATTTGACGAATACAGGCTCCTTTCAGAGCTGTGCACAATTGCTTTGACAAGAAAGAGATATGTGCTTCGCTAGATCGAATTTCGCTTAAAATGCACCGAATTCCTTAATTTCCTTAAAGCACATGCAAAAACATGAGTCTCTTACCTTCAGAGGAAAGCCTTCTCTGAAACAATTCTTCCCCGGGTAAGGAGTTGCTCCTCTCCTTATTCTTGAAGAAATCCGCAGCTCCTAGACGCACTTCGCTGGAATCACTTGAGCACGCTTCACTTTGCAAATATCTGCTCTGAGTTAATCGATGAGTGTTCGTATTTTCCGGAACCCTTTCATTGTCGTCGATCTTAGCTTGAGGTAAACATCGGAGGACCTTCGACGGATCGAAATAACCGTCGAATTGTCTGTGAACGCTAGATTTCCTATTGTCATTCGATAGAAGGGATTCAATACTAAAACTTTTCGATCTAGACGGGGTAATCTCACTGTTCTTAATGGCACTGTTCTCCTCCTGAGGATTACACTGACTACTATTTTCCGTCATTTCCTTTAATTGTAGGAACCATTAAATCTTTGAAACATTCGCTCCTAGAAGCGTAGGATACCCGTGGCCAACTATTAAAATTCTACGTTTTGCGGCCATATCGCTTTTGGTGAAGTGTTAACCTGTATACGCGGGACGGGTGTTAAAGGAACATGGACCTTAAGCCACGTCTTTAGAACGTCAAGCATCCGATTAATGTGGTTTAAGTCGCCGTCGGACCAATGGTGGCAGTTCGTGGGAGGGATCAGTCGGTTAGTCTTCTCTGCTCCGCTTGAGATCGTAGTAGAAGGGATAATTGAGATATATTTAGTCGTTCCAACATGTGCGTTTGTTAGGCACCACAATCGGCACCGGGAAAAAATAGCGTTAACGAGCATTGTTCGAGTTGCTGGTAATGTATTTTTAAATAATTGGTGGTAATTACGTCTCTTTTGTACATGTATAGGTGTTAAATTGGCGATTTGTCAAACGGTAACAACGACCGGCCAGCCAATTGCGATGCAATGAATTTTATTTTCGAAATTGTAACGTTATTATTCGCAAACGGTGATTTGTTATTATAATGGTTGGCGCAGTCATACTTCAAATTTATTTGCTGGAAGTAATTAGTCGATTAATTCAATGAATGTAACACGTATTCGCACCTTTTAGTTTTTCTTCTTTTTATATTTATTACTAAGTCGTCCTTATCGCCACATCCTCTTCAAAAAAGAAGAACATCATCGGATAGCCCTACTTTCAAGGCAGTTTAGAGCACAAATTGTAAGGCAAAAATAGCTCTTGTTCAATACTTTGTATTGCCAGCCCTAACCCTAACTATCGCTTGCATTACGACAGCTCGTACTACAAATAAGCTAAGCAGTATCGTTTTGCGAAATTTCCATCATTCTTTTTGAAGTGCCGTACGAGACGCAAGACCATTTATTGCTGTTAGTGCAACTGCACGTCCTCTAACACGCCTGGCCAGCATGTCCCAAAGATGTTCTGCAAGATTTCCCTTTTGGGGCAAATGCTGGTCACTTTATTTTTCTCGCTCCAACTTCATCCAAGGTTTCAGTGACGCACCTCGCAGAATGCGGTCTCGCTTTATCCTACATCATCGTCCATAAGTGGAGCAAACGGAACTACGTAAATTTGCTAAAACCTGCCCGATATACCGCTGCGCAATCGTTGATATTCCCACCTACCCATCACTGAAGTTCCGCCATGATTAAGCCGGTGTGTATACCTGGGTTCCTTAACTCATTCTCCTTTTGGTCTCCAAACTTGTTCACCACCATTTGGTGAATACAGGCAGAAGTTGTACTCCATTTTGCCGATATCCAATTTAAATGTTTGCGAACAAACTGGAGTCTGGATACTCGATAACGTGGAAGAAGCGTTTGCCCAGAAGCTGGTCTACAAGTTTTGAAGTCGATTTGTTGTAACCTTCAAAGAACTGTCCACACATTCACATCTGTATTACAAACTTGACAGTAATATTTGTTAACATAGGTCACAAATGAAACAAAGACGTGATTCTCTCATTTTTTAAGTGTCCCGAACATAGTTCAAAGTCTCACTTGGACCAATTTTGATCTTGTACCACATTCCCAACGCTAACAACATTACAACGGAAACAAGGCCGTCCTCGTTAAGACCTCTTTTGACATGTATTGGTCGCAAATGAAACTAAGGCGTGATTCTCTCGTTTTCTAAATATTCCGAACATAGGTCAAAAGCTCACTTGGATCAATTTTTATATTGTACCACATTCTCAGTGCTAACAACATTACAAGGAAAACAAGACCATCCTCAGCCTAAAGCCTCTTTTGACATATATGATTCCATTTTGTAATGGGAAGGCTTTGGTTAACTGATACTCTGGAACAGTGAACGTCGACAGCCTTAGAGATCTATGATGATCAAACGAGTCGATAGCTAAATATACACTGGCGACGATAAATAAGCGACAACGAATGGAAGCAATTCTTTTTATTTTTGCTCATATTCTTAGTCTAGTAATTGCTAACTTTATGTTCCATGTTCTACCTACGATACACAGAAAAACGTGAAGGAAACCTTTTCTTGTTTAGGGTTTTCTTTGCTTACTTCATGGGATATAGATGACATAATTTCATCGTTGAAAGAATTATCTAAACATTTCTCTGCTTAAATTCTGTTTCAGAGAAAACTGTTCTATTGGCTAACTATTGGCCAAATTCCCCTCTTTCATAAGCCATTGGCAACATTGATTAATGTAGCAAATCATTCATATGCCTCACTAAATAGCCCACTTCAAACTGTATCGAATGACCTTCCAATAATAATAACATTTTATTTTATGGAGGGTGCTTAACGTAACTGCTGAAATATTTCAATCAACTAACTCCTTTAAAAATTGTCATTAAATATATATATATATATATATATATATATATAGCTCGCCTTATTGGAGACTTTACCCTTAGCTTCAAACTTAACTCTCTGCTGTCTGGTCACAAACGCATAGATTCATTTTCCCCATTGAAATTTATAACCTTTCTTTTGAGAGAATTTTACCTTTAATTCCTCCTGTGCCGAAGGATAGGGAGAATAGTACAGTAAATCTTGAGCATTAAAGGAAAAAGCCAATGAATTTCGATATGGGAACGAAAGTAATCATCAAAAGAAAAGGAAAAAGCACAAAACCATCCTCAGGCTTGCTGTCCTCGATCTAAGACAAAAAAAAGCTGAGCTCTTTCAAAACAAAAGCATGTGAACGGTAAACAAGAAATGTAAGCAAATCTTCCACTGTGAATCAAAGTTGTGATCCAACAACAGGGTAATCAGAATGGACGTCGCCATGTATTCGTAGGTTGGAAATTGGCTGGTGCTGAAGTGCTGAAGAACTCACAGGTTGGTCCTGCAGAATTGTTGAAATAGCTCTCCAGTGATCGAGACTGCTTAGAATCCTAAAAAAAACAAAACAAAAGTGCATCCAGAGCTTATTTAAAAGAGAGAAAACGTGATTGAGATTAATTAGAAAATTATCAAAAAATATAAACCGATTTTCTTTAATTGGAGAAAAATTTGGTGGAGAGTCATAAGACAATTGAAATTTAAATAAAAAAAGACTGAATAAGCGATAAAGAGGGCATAACAATTGAATAGATGCCAGGAGCAACAATTCTTTAATTTTGTTCTCGTTAGCAAATCCATCGAAATTTTGAAGTTAGCATTGGTAACGCTGGTTCAACGCTAAAAAAATTAATTCGCCAAAAATATTCTGGAACTTCGGACCACGTGCCATGCATTTCTGCTTTAACACATCCAATTTCAGTGGCGTCAAAACATTCGTTTCCTCATCAACATAAACGCAACTGTGTTTGGTAGATTGTCGCTGCTTGCTAGACGCACGTTTATTCTGTAGCAGCTTCTTAGGATAATCATAATATCATCGTGATATTTATTTAATTATATTTTTAAAGCAAGTACAAATTATTTAAACTGAAATTAGAAAAATCTGTGATAAATGGTAATCGTGTATATTCAAGCATAACCAAGTTTAATCATCATATCCACTAATATTATTATTTTGCTATTATTTGTTTCCGAAAATTCCTAAAAAATCAAAGAGAATACCAGAGATAATACTTTCGGCACATTAAATATGTTCTTCTTTAAAGAAAAATTTATCTTTAGAATTTAATTTATTCTAATCCAACATTATAACTTTATCATATCATCACCATCGATATTTCGAATCTCGACGAGCAAAATGTGTTCAGATTTCATTGGTTTAGCATGCAGGTGTCGTAGATAACTATTATATTGTTGCTTTCGAACGTTTCAGTAATGTAAATAGAATTATCTCAGAGCTATCTCTGTAAAAACAACTAAGAAACATTTTAGTGTATCGAAATTGATACGCGAAATTTGACCATTTCTACTAGTTTCTTTTTTGAATAAATCAGGTAAGTAGTAAACGATTTCTTACTAGTCACATAATCGCAACACTATTCTCCTTTTACTTCTCCTAGATCATCGCGTCTACAATGCTTGTCGTTAACAGAGTGTTTCTTTATAAACACTTGATATGCGGCATCGTAGCAGCAGCGGCATGTTATCATATCTACGGAGTCAAAAAGAACTTGAATTATTTAAATAATGCATTGATGCTTGCAACATTGCTTTTTTCCTGTATTGTAGCTGTAATTAGAAAGTTGAAAAGTTCGTTTTTAAGGTTTATTGTAACTGCAACCATAATGGGATTAGTTTACTATTATCAGCATCAGTTTGAATGGAGTTCAATGACGTGGGTATTCTTACTCACCATGTATTAATAAGCGTAATAAACATATTTTTGAGAATAATTTGTTTTTTTTATGATCTCTTAGAATTACAACAGATATATGGAGGATATTTTCGTTATGTCGAACAACTTGACAATTTCCTCATTAACTTAAAAAAGCACCAAAAAAGCACTTTAAAGGACTTAAAAAAGAAATTAACAAAAATATTAATTTCTTGGACATCTCTGTTAATGGAGGTGATGGTATCCTTACGTTCGATCTGCATGTATTGGTATCAATATAATTAACTTTTCTAATCATCCAAATATGTAATTACTTGCAATATCCTCCTTTTTAAGGAGATAACTTTCAGTAATAAACGAAATGAAGGACAATCCTGCCTTTTTTTGTAATAGAATTTACATCCTATTAAGAAATATATTTCAAACAATGAGGATTAAATAAGTCTATATCCGTCTATAAGTTAATTTTCAACGATTGCCAAATGCAATACATTGGCGCATCTTTTGGAAATCTCGAAACTCCTCCAAATTCTTCCGGCTTTTCCCATTTTGTTAAGCATTCACTAGAAATTTACCACCATTTCAATACCATCAAAAAATTTAAAAAGTTTATTGCTTTCGCAATGAAGAATTAGCTCAGACAATAACTTAAAAATCGTTGACTTTTTATCGCGAATCAATCACCTATTTTTCAAGTTTTATTTGGTTCTCCTTCTTGTCTCCTCTTCTTACGTGAAGCTTATTTACCTTCGTCAAATAGGGATCCCTTTCCTTTAGCCCTTATTCATTCATTTATTTATTTATTTATTTATTTATTTATTTATTTATTTATTTACTGTTTTTACAAATAAACCACCAAAAATTGCTTCCTAGAAAGAGAGTTTTTCGTATGTTCGACTTACTTAAGTCCGATGTTTTTTATTCGATATTTTAATTTGTGACCATAATGATTTTTGAAGGATTTTTGAAGGATTTTGAAAGTGATTTTTATCTTAAAAAAATGTTATACGCTAATATCTACCAGTCTAAGAACATTCTAAGAAATTGTGCCGACTTTGCTACGGTAACTTAGCAACATTACAGGCGATAACGTTTCAAATTTTTAACGACAGGTAAGCAAAAGCAAGCAAGATAAACATTATGTTTATTTTGTAGTCTTTTAAAGAACTTTTCAGATGCAATGAAGAACATTCAAGGAAGCTTCCATAAATCCCAGCTTTTTGAATTGATAATCTTTGAGATAGAAAGACTCTTCTTAGAAAAAGTGCATGATTTTCCAATAAGATTAATAAGCACTACTTATCGTACTACAATTGTGCTCATTGTCAACGAATCAAAGTTTACTGGGGTATTACATACTTTCTTCAAGAAGATTATCCAAAACCAAACTTAGAGGTGGTTACTGACAGTTTAAATGCAATACTAATTATCCCGTTTTTCTTATCTTTTATTTAGATATGCCCTATTGCTTTTTATCTTCACGTAAGAAAATAATAGTAGTAAGTAATAAGTAGTAAATAAGACTGATTAATAATTACAGAATAGTTATAGATCTGTACATTAAAAAATCTCGAACGAATAGCTATACAGATATGTACATCCAGCTATATATTACGTAATAGTACATAACTTATATTCTAATTCATATCCATGGTGGCTCTACTAAAAATTAACGAAGAAGCCGTCGGTGACATCGATTATTTTCTTGCATCATTAAAAAATCGACTTGCATAAGAACAAAAAGGTAACAAATAAAAGCTTCCATTAATTGACCTCTATATTCTAAGTTTGGACGGGTGTTCCACCCTAGAATATTACAGAACTACCATCAAATGGAATCTCCCTACGCAAAGCTCGTTCACCTCTATGAGAAGATGTTAGCCTCATCCGAGTTTCATCAGACAATAAAAGACGTTTATAATCATCTATGGACCAATTGCAATGATCCCTGGCAAAACATGGCAAGCCAGTGATCGACCTGGTTCTTAAAGCAGATTCTTCCTCGCACTAGTGCATAGTTTCCGTCCTTGTCTTGGCAGCAAGTTCTCATTTCATTAAAACGTGTAATCATAGAACGTCTTGTAGGGTGATTTATTGTTCTCAATTGTCCCAAGTCTCGTCAAATTCTCTCAACTATTATCCAAAACTTAGAGAAGATGATAAATACCTCAAATAAACAAAGTGCACCCCATTTTCAACAGATTTTATTACAATTAACGAAGGAAGTATTGCATGACTCGACAACGTAACGTTAAAATTGCGATTTAGTTGTTTTGATATTGACATTCATTATATTTACTTGGCATTAGATTTGCCAAGGAGCAAGGTAATTTCCGTTTCTCTTTTAGAGCGTTAACAATTTTGAATAGGTTTAATCATGTCTTATTATAGCTCAGGCTAGACCAGAAATATGAAAATCTAATCTCTTCAGTAGTTTCCTTCAGATTCATGACACTCGTCGCTAATCAAACATTACAAACACAAAGGGACAGTAAAAAAAAAAACAATGGAAGTTCAACCAACGTTTTCTATAAGAAATAAAGGTGAAACGTTTATTTTGATCGAAGTCTCTGGGTTCTGTTTGTCCACATCATCATCTTTGCTGATTAGCTTCCAAAAATGTTATCTTATCTTATCTTATTATGGGTAAAATTATTGTCGCAGATCTTACATTTAGTTTCACTCTCTAAAGGAAAAGACCTTTTACTTAAAGATCTAGAGCCTATCTTATCTTAAAGAAGCCGTTTCTTCTTCTGATGGCAACTAACAAAGCTAAGCTACTCTTTTTTAATTTAATGATAAACAATTTTTTTGCAAATATTAACGACTTCCGCTTCTCCCAAAAAAAAAAAAAAAAAAACTTAACAGCTCTGTAAATTTCGACACCACCAAAAGAAACCCACCAAATCTAATCTACCGTAACATCATTATTTTTAATTTGCATTCGCAAAGAAAAATCAAAAGGAAACGGAGTGTTGCGTGACTTAATTTATTTGGCCAATAAATAAAAGGCTGCCATTCGTAGATGACACATTCGCCGCTTGTTATACGGTATTAATTATGTCGAAGAGGCGCCACTCTAACGCGTTCCTTCGGGAGAAGGATCCGTCGATAGGAATTCGAAGATATCACATGTGCGTTAGCCTTTCTCCGGCTCGGTGTAGCGCCTAACAAGCGTCGATCTTAATCATCCGTGTCCCTTTTGTGTGGTGCTTCCTTCGTTTTATGATTATGTGGGCTGCCATTAATGAGAGCTGTGAATGATTATGAATTGTTTTACGTTTCTACTGTTTTAGTAAATTTTAGCGTTAAATCTACGTATGTTTTTTTGGTACATGCTTCGTTCTTCTGTGCTTGAAATTTTGGGGACATTTCTTCTTCTGTATTAGTTATAGTTTATATTTAATAGATTTCCTCGTGGATGGGTGGGAAGAATTGTCTTTTGAAAAATATCGTTGAGTTTACTGAATTAAATTAAAAAAAAAAAGGAATATATACAATGAGAAATATCAAAACATATTAATCGAAGAAGACAACAAAATGAAGAGGTACAAACAATGCTAGCGGATAAGTATCATAAGAGGAAACTTTTTTTTATTACCGCACAATACTAATAAAAACTATTTTTTTTTTCATAAATTCGCAGTAAGAGTTGTTGTAGGCTGTAATAGAATTTATTTTTTTCAAAAATATCCTTTCAGATTCCTCCACTTGTTGATGTCAAATCAATGAACAAATTCATTCTTTTAAGAACTTCTGCGACAAGAAGCGACATATGCGTTGAAAGAACCCTTGTTTGTACTAAACCAACAGCGTTTTTACTTTTATCAACCTAGATGGAATGTCTACTGAACGCACTTTTGATTTTAATTGAATTAATCCTTTCTGCATAACAGCCATGTCTCTAGGACAATTGTGCAATTTTGTTTCAATTAACTGTATTTTCAAGCAACTAATTAAAATGTTCACTAAAGATTTATCGCTTCATTGAAACGAAACAATAATAATGTTGATCCTTCGCAATCACGTACACAAGGCAGAGTACGAGACGTTCCTCAGCAACATTCTTGGCAAATGCAGAGGCCGATATTGCAATAGTAAAACGTCATGGTGAATGGAAGTCCAATATCATAGTTGAGGGCTACATTCAAGATTCAGTTGGGAATAGCCAGCGGAATACAGGGTAGGTCTGAATAAATCAGCGGTATCAACTTCTGCCGAATTACCCGTTTAGACGATGTTAGAACTACGCATAAAAATCAATTCCGATTGCCAAGATCATGTTAATGTAATGTACCCTTAAGCTATCATATAAGAATAAAGAAGAAGAACGAAAATATGGAAAGGGTAGGATGGATAATGTTCGTACACAACAATGAGCTTCCCGGATGAATCTGGCGTCACAGGAAGCAATACGGCGATCTTTCCTAGCCAATTGGGAGAAGAACGACAGAAAAATCAAATTCTCTTGTGCTGCACACCGTAATATTTTTTACATTTTATGAACACGCTCGTCCATTGGTTAAAGATAAAAATATGCAAAATATTCTATAAGATCGAATTCTTCCAAAGCGGTAATTTTTGTTATTCAAAAGTACTTTAAGGCCTCGCTGTATATGTTGTTTAACATGTGCTTTCCATATACTTACCAGTAAATCAGTGTGAAATTGTACTATTTGAAATAACTACCAAATTCCGCTATCTATAATTGTCTGAGAATTCGAAGGATTTGCCGAAGAATGCGAAGAATTATTAGAATGATCTCTTGCTGACATATAGACGCCTTGATGCCCGGAAGGAGCAGGTACTTTGCCGTATTAAAGATGATTGATTACTTTTCTAGACAACTTTTTGCTGCTATTATAATCAAGATATTTATTGGAGATATTGTTTGGGAGATTGTTTTAATTGTTTTTGTACAAAAATATTTTATGGTGTTTTCATCTTTTTAAAACCTTCGCAAAATGAAAAAAAAAATTCAAACATCTCATAAACTATCTGAGATCTGTTAACATATATCGATATAGAAAATTTCTACCTTCTATCTCAAGTGCTTTTTGATGTATGTCAGTAAATTTCGTTCAAATGTATTCTCGAACATGGCAAAAAAAAAATGGAAGATACCAGTATAAAGCTTATATAGAGTAATATGAGAATGTTATGAAAAGGATAGAGAGGTTCTTTAACAGATAGTTTTATTCAACACGTTCACAATAATGCAATCAAAGCGATGCGATGCCATAGCTCTTTTCTGCAATAACACCCATAACACGATTAAGGTATAAAAGATACAACGAATGAAAAAACAGCTTTGATCAATATACGACCATGCTTTGAAAAGGGATGTCTTCAGTGACTCCAAATTTGGATGAGGTGCAAAAGCTTTTGCCTCCAAAATAAAATAGGCTACGGGATTCTGCTGAGGCGAAGCCATTTTCAGGTAGAGAGAAGTACGACAACGTGGATTAACAACGGCTCTTGTCGGTCACCTTCTTCTCCAGAATCTCCTTCTGGTAATAATTTGCCTTCACCTTAAGCCCAGCATCGTCAAAGACAAGCCAGCCCAAGCCATTAGAGAAGAAAATTAGCTCAGCCAAATATTGATTCGTTATTATATCTGCAGCAAGAGTACGGCCAATTCTGGAAGTTAACGCTCGGTTTGATGGTGAAGAGTTTCTTATCCGTGAAAACAGGGTTCCAACAATTCTTTGCAACTTTTCATCCCAACCAAGGCTTATTGTTGTCGATGGCGAGGGCCAATTGGTCATTGCCGAACGGTTGCCTTCAGTTCCTTCAACCTCGTCCTAGATTTGTATAATCTTTCTGTCCGTGGCGCGACGTATTCCGAGATGTTCCGCGATGGTTGGAGCACAGTGGCTAGCTGCATTTTAGCTATTAACTAGAAAGTCAAGCACTACTTCCTTGCTTCGGTATGAAACCTGGTTAATCGATGTCATTAGCAAAAAAGAATTTATGCTGTTATAAAGATGGTTGCAAATGTCTCGTTAATCTTATTCAACGTTTTATGAATAATCATAGACGATCTACTTTTCGCTGTGCTGTAGATAGTGCCGATTCTTCGTAATCATGACACTTTTCAAAGTATCTCTTCGCGTTTAGCACTTCACAAAGTTTATTATCAAAGCTTTTCTTGATATGTGATTAACTTAGATAAGCAGATAAAACATTCTTACGTTGTAAAAGGGTGCGACTTTATGGAACTGGAAGGTTTGCATAGTTACAGTTTTTCTATCTTCACATCAGATGTTGTGGACGCGTTGTTCCCATTTAAATCTAAATATTCACGATAATAACTTACACTAAATCTAATTAAGGCACTGCCTAGCAATAAACAACATTCGTGATTTAATAAAATCAAATAAAATGGCTGATTTTATCTTATGGCTGAAAATTATATTTGTTTAATATATACCAGCTCTAAAATCTGTAATTTAGTGGGCTGCTTTCTATTATCCGCTTAACTTATCGCCGTTTTAATAAGTTTTGGCACCCCGGAGGATCCGAAATAAACGTGTTAAAACGTTGTATTAAAACGATCGTAAATTTCGTCCAACAACGACATTACGATCCATTAAAATATTTAGGAGCTCTTTTAAAATGCATAAATTTGCCGTGAGACCGCAACTTGTCGGTTTTAATTTGAAACAGATTTTTACAAGGGATCGGTTTGAAGCGGCTCTTCGCGACGTATAGTTAGAAAACGTACTATTTGCCAAAATATCTTTAAGAGAGTTTCTGAATTGCGAAAATTTGTTTAGCCAACGCTATCTTTAATAGATATTTGTCGCATCTTGATTTTACAGCTTTTAAGTTGATAAACAAAACTATAGACGCTTAATGCTTCAAAATTTATGATTTTTTTCCTCTCTGCGTTATAGTTACGTAAGTGACCAATGGGGTTATTCATATGTAGTTGCTTTAAATATTAACAACATTTACTTGACAAAGATTGTAAAAAGAAATTATTTCTACGTTGCTGTGGATTTGAAACTGTCAAAGGATCGAAGGCAACGGAAAAGCAGACAAGCTGGCTAGAGAAGCAGCTAAGATGCGGTTCATCGGTCCTAAGCCCTTATGAGGCCTTCAAGAGAGCCTCCGAGAGGACAATCAAAAGACCTATTATTCAAATGTTCCTGGACAAAAACAGACGAAAGCATTCATTAGTGCTATTGCTCAGTAAAGAGGACCTTAGATTACTGCCGAGTTTTCTGACACGTCATGCAGCCCTAAAATATCACCTATTCAATCCAGGAAATGCTGAGGACCAAATGTTCAGACGGCAGAACGTATTTTATGCAATTGCGTTACCATCAATAGCACTCGACAAGAACATTTCAGTAAACGAATACTGACCTTTACCGAACTGAAAGATAAAGATCCTAGAATAATATTAAGGTTTATATATTATATAAATGCCCTTATATTTGTCAGAGCTTTCACCTGTTCTAACAAATGTAAAGGCATTTTGCTACGATAGGTCTATTAAGCTTGCAGTGACAATGAGCATTTATACCGTAGTCGTATTTTGCTACAGCCCATCCAAACGAACCCATCACTGTTTCTGCAGACGCTTCAAGGTATGGCTTAGCCGTGCTTATGCTCCTAAAACCGAAACGCAAAACTGAATATGCCCGAATAGGAAAACAGCTTTTAGTTACTTGTTTTGATGTTATGAAACTTCATCAGTATATTTTTGGAAGAAGAAGGAGGAAGAAGAAGCGAGAAGAGCTTTTTGTGGTTGTAAAAATCCAAAATTAAATTAACTTGTTAACCTGCCAAAGACACAATTAAATTCTTTAAATCGTAGAACTCATGTAAGGTACCAAGAAAAACCTAGAGATATTTGGCGAATGGATGACTAAAAAACACGCTTTTTTTTTAGTCATCCAGGCTGATGGATTTATTCTTGCATTACAACCAATAAGTATTTCTCATAAATTATCTTTTCCTTAAGCATGTACTTGATCTTTAGGGCTGACTTACCAATAAATACTCTTATTATTCGTTACAATTTTATTCTTACAAAATCAGTACTTTACTTAATATAAATAGAAAACGTTAAGAAAATAAAATAGATTGAAATAATGTACTGTAATATTATAAAATCTGAATTTTATCTTATTTAACTAACCGATAAGTCACAGATTATTCGAATTCGCGATCTAACGTCTAACGAACTGATGTTGGTAATGGAGGCAACCGTAAAATATCGTTATTTCCTACCGCACTTCTCGACTTATTTGAGGAAGTCTTAGCACCTGAAGAAAATAACACGAAAAGGAGTTATTTGGTCATTTACCCGCGATTATCGTTGGCTGCAGATTTACCTGACGTAGATTACCAGAAAAAAATTAGCTGAACGCTAATCAATATGCCGTTAATGACGGCAATTTTGCATGTATTTCCAATATTACAGTACACACAAGATATTAATAATATATAACATTTATTTCCTATATAAAAACATCACAGAAATATGTCATCATTATTCTAACATAATAATACCATGTCGTTAAGTATAGACAATCGTCAACAACACTTGGATTTTGGTTCGATTATACCATGTGCAAAAGAATTTATACTGCAGCTGGGAACCTCGGTGTGACCAACGTCAGTTGCGGCAGCATCACTAGAGACCGCGACCAAAGCCCTGCAATTAGACGCATCCAATACTTTCAGCTTATGATCTATTTCCGTTCCGGATAGCTGAATGACGGCTCTAGCTAATGCTGTAAATATCTGCTCTATACCCTGATCTTCCTTAGCTGAGCATTCGTGATAGGTAGCACCTATCGAATGCGAATATTGAAGAGCTTCGTCCTTAGTTACCTGTCTATTAGGTAAGTCGATTTTGTTGCCCACAACGAACATGACGATCCTCTCCGGAATGTTCTTCTTCAGTTCGTTTACCCACGTTTTTATGCTGTCGAAGGATTCTCGTTTGGTGATGTCGAAAATTAGTAAAGCTGCGTTAGCGTTTCTGTAGAACATCGGCACCATAGCTTTGAATCGTTCTTGTCCAGCTGTATCCCAAATCTAAGAGAAAAGCGATAGTAAGAAACAAGTTGTTAAACATGAACTGTTCGAAAGACCTACTTGGAATTTAACCATGATGTCCTCTATCTCCATCTTACAATTGAAATATGAAGCACCTATTGTTGACGAGACTTCGGTATTGAAACTTTTTTCGATATGTCTCAGCACGGTTGAAGTTTTACCAACTCCTGTAACAAGGAGAAATGAAAAAGAACTGATGGACTAATACGGTAATACTTAATTGTAAGTAGTAAGGATGCTTTCGATTGGAAACTTTGCCTCGAGATCTTTCTCATGACAAAGTAGTAAAGATTTAAAATAATTAATTCGAAATCTCTAAATTGTGAAGAGAATCTGAACGTTAAATCAAGGGAGCAATTATTTAATTCTTTTGGTTTAACATTAAAGTATTCAAATGGCCATTATTACAACGTTAAAGTTCTCTGGAATATTTTCAGAATGTATCCAGTTCTTCTTGCGATCGTTGTATAATATTTTTCACCAGTATCAAATTTCTTTGAATAAAAAGCTATTTATTAGTTACTTAAAAAAAGAAATAAAATGCAATATACTTTATCCTCTCGAGATCTAATATCCTTATTTGATGAACAGCCGGTTTATAACTAATTTGTTGGTGTTAATATGTCTTATTGCCCAAAGACCAACAAAACGGACTGAATAATTTTCTTATATATATATATATATATATATACTTTTCTTATTTGGCGGTACCAAATTCTTGGATTTTGTATCGAATCGGTTGTCAAAGATTCGGGGATAGACGTGCAATTTTTCAAAAAGTGTTAAAAACGGTGATAATTCCTATAAGAAATAATACTTTAGCGTCTACCTCAACTCCCCGATGAATTGCAATGTTTCCAAATAACAATAATGCCGGTTTTAACATTGGAGTTAACATTATCCACTTCTAAAATTGGAGATTAAGCATTCCATAAGAGACCGGAAGCCGAAATGTTGGAAGAAGGAAGTAATAAGTTCGTCTGTATTACAAGTTAAGATAACTATTTAGAAGAAGTATAGAAACTACTTAGATTATCCTTTTTTAACACAGAAAAAGACAGTTTAGTAAGTTTGACACAATTGCGTTGCGCTTCGGTGCTTATCTCTACCCACGATCCACAAAAATAATTTTTAATCTATAAGTTCAAGCCTTAGAAAGATACAAGCACGGTTGCTGAAAATCCAAGGTAGAGGCGCCAAAATTAAATAACAAATAGGCAGAATTTTCGTGATTATGTCAAGAGAGATTTTATGCGTTTTACGATCTAAACGCTTCCTGTTTTGTCAATTTATCGATCATTGATATATGCCTATTTCTGAAGGGACAATTCCAGTTTGTATCCGCCAGGGACTCAAATCTTGTTCTAAGGTACTTACTTAGAAATTGAACGGATATTTTTATCATACTTTTTATATTGTTATCCTGCTGCTCTTTTGAGAATTGGTAAATTAGGGTAGACCATGACGATAACGAATCTTTTAGAGAATTACGTCAAATTTTGTTCCTTATTTTGTTAATAGTAGCCCGTGGGTCAATAAGTTATTATTAGAGATGACAAAGGCAGGTGGAATTATTCCTCTTTTGCAGCGACTAGATAGATTCGTGTCTATTCGCCTCGTGAGAATGGAGTAGTGTTGCCTGCTGGTGTCCCCGAGATTGCGAAAAAGTAATAATTTCATCCGCGTTTATGCTCTCTAGTCATTATTCAAAAAGAGTTTTATTTCTTCTATTAAGTTGACAAACCAGTTAAGTCATCGAACATTGTTTTATGTTAAAATCGGAGAACATTGGCACTCAATTTATAAGATCGACAACTTTGAAGAAAAACGTTGCTTCGAACATAGAACATGATGTATTATATCGAGGAAGAACTACTAGTTGCGCTTAATTCATCATTACATTTAACTAAAACAGTTAAATATATTTCTGCGTAAGTTCTTTAAGTCCTTATTATAAGCGAGAGACGTCGTGGTGTTTTTTTTTTTTTTTTGAGCTTGATTGGCGAATACAATACAATTCCAATACGAATCCAGATTGGATATTTTGCTATTCTGTTTTCTTGGGTTTGATTCAAGCACTTTTGTTCACGTTTGAATTCATTCTCCATCTTTGGTTCCTAACAAAACAGGTTTGTGCTGAAATACGCAATATAGAAGATTTTATTACTTGGAAAAAATGCTCTTTTGTAGTTGAGAGAAACCCGAGCAGTATTTAGTGTGTATAAGTATATAACGATTGCGACGAAAATATGACAAAATTCGCCATGAAAAGCAGATAAACCAGATTGGCAAAAGATTGGTATCATAGACTGAATATCTATGATTTGAGAAAGGCTTGGTGGAAAGGTATAATAATAAGATCATTTTCATCAGAACAGGACTACGCGGTCTTTTCTAGCAAGGAAGAAGCTTCGATTTAAAACAAGCTTGGCATCAGTACTATTTAAAAAAAAATGGAAATAATACGAGGTAGCAAAATTTCTGGTGTCATGCCGTATCGACAGCAAAGAGGTTGCTTACATCTAAACTGGGGCGATTGCAGGTATACACTCCAATCCGGAAACGTTATACTCGGAGTATTTGTCTACCCTACCAACCGGTCATCTTTGAACGATATTCAGATAGTTGAAGTGAGCTCCTCTCCCGTTTTTATTTTGAATTTGACTGACTAAGAAGGGAGTACAGTACGAATCCAGCTTGGACAGAAGCGATCCCATGATTTATCTCTATTTTCGTTTTGCTTATTCTATTTTCTTGAGTTTCATCGTTTACATCTGAATTCTCCGCCGTTATGAAATTTCCTAATTCTGTTGTGTAACCTTTAATCAGTAACTCATTTATACGTTTTCTTCTTTAGTCTGTAAATAAAGTAGCACCACATTCTGAAAACGCTTGTTTTGCTTCTCATGGCGGTTGCTTGTTTTGCTTAAAGGAGGTTTCTCGAAAAGTTTTCGTTTTCGTCAAGTTAGAGACACCATTCTGTCTAACCTTACAAATTATATCGTTCCTTTTTATTTTATTTTTTAACCGGTTAAACCGCTTAAACCGTTTTTATTTTTTTAACCGCCGATATGGTACAAGGTATTCATGTATGGATACATTAATTTTGGAAGAATTTTCTTATGAACGAACCTGAAGTACAGTGGCATCTTCACATTTTGTCTCCCAATAAGACGATGTACCCATACTTTGTACCAATCGTAACCGTGCGCTTGGATAATTGTAGGATTCGCATGTAAATTTTATTAGTTTATGATGGGTATTCCTAATAAACACGGTTTTGTGCTTCCCTTGCTAAACTAGGCCTTACCACGCGGAAGATACTATCGATGTTTAGTCGTTGGATGAGAAAATCCATTGATGGTTTCCTATCAATCCTAGATTGTTTGTTCTCTCTTTTACGATATAAAAAAAGAAGTATATACAAATCTAGGCGTCAGTGTCTAACTCGCAGGTTATCACCGTCCTAGACAATACTGAACGATATCTTGGAGACGTCCAAAATTGTTTGAAAATAGAGACTCCAATTTTTACTTTCAAGGACAATGCGCCTTGCCATCTCGCCAAGCAACAATTACGTTGATTTCACGACGATAAGATACGATTTTAGAGTGGCCTGCACAATCGCCCGATCTATCAATTGAACATCTATCGTTCGAAATATGATCACTAATCGTTAAGAATATGAACGAAGGAAGTTGTGGAAGGATGGAAGATTATAGCTGTTGATGCCGGCTAAAAGCTTATTTAGGTAATCGCATTAGGCATTTTTCATGTAATTATTTGTAATTGAAATTATTGTGCTCTTTTGCGTAAGTACCTTTCGATAAATAAACTAGAAAAGAATGGGAAATACCAACTCTCACTTATTGGCGAATTGATTCATTTTATTTCATTCAGAAACAGGAAGCAAATATTATATATAATATAATAAAAAAAATAATTTCATTTATTTATTTTTATTTATTTTTTTTATTTTTTATTTTTATTTTTATTATTCATTTATTTTTATTTTAAATAAAAGTTTAATATAAAAAAAATATTTAACCAAACCGTTGATGACGATTTACAAATGGATAAGTAACTATAGAATGATGTAAAACTTACGTAACATTTATTTTTAAAAATTCCCCTATAACCGCAACATGTAATCTCTAAATGTACGCACGCATTGAAATATAAAAAATAAGTATTTTACAAAAAATCACATTCAACGTTTTAGATATCTGTTTTTTAGGAACAAATAAACAGTGTATTTTTTAATGATATTGTAATCGTTTATAGATAAGTGAATCCCATTCAGATATTAAATACACAAAATTTCTTAATTTTGAAGCATATTGTGGGTGCGAGAGAGAAGTACAAGTTTCGAAATTACTTTTATTTATTAAAAAGAAATAATATAAACATTGCATGAAGACAAATCTGTACGTCCCACATTCTTTGCGCCTTCTTTTTTAAATAACTTAATCGCTCTCTTTCCTTGTTTATTACCATATCTTATCTGTTCGATGGCATTTGCTCTAAATAGATACTGATTTTATTATAGAGATCGACTTAAGACCAAGATATGTCTATATACGGCCTCGTATTTCGAAAATCTCTCTTGAGGATCCCAATCAATCAGCCTTTTAAAATTTAAATTTCTTTGTTTACACGAGCAGAATACTACAAAAATTACTACAAGGCGCATTAAGAATCCAAGTAGATTTCTGCCTCACCTGGATGACCTACAACTACTAATTTACCCACAATCACTTTCATTCTGTTATTGTTCCGAATACGGTATCACACTTTCACTTGCACTCGATTTAAGTAAGACAACTACCGGGTAATAATTAATAATTTATTGCTTCTTTGCACTCGTAAGTATCGTTTTGGTTTACTCGATCATAATGTGCTTGGGACGCTGTTTACCTCGTTGTTTCGAATGGTAATTCACAGATGGAAGGAAGTGCAAAACAAAGGAGTAGCGATAGGCAACCTATTTCACACGGAAATTCAGCCAATTCGTCTACGCAACAGGCGTTGAAAATGCTGTAAAATTTGAAAAAGTTTCTGTAAAATTTGAGGAGATAATTTTTACAATGCAAGGATTCTGAAAATAAAGCACTCTCAAGAAAGAGTTGGCTTTCATGCCTTTGAATGTCTATTGTTTTATAAAAATCAGTGAAAGCATCAGACCTGTTTCTTAAAAAAAAAAAAAATAGAAATTGATACTGAAACTATGATCAAAACAGACACGTAATCAGGACAGCCATGTTTTTTGTTGAATTATTTTTATATTGGTTGGAACTACATCTTACATGACTATGTTGGTAAAGGATCCATTACTTTCCTGAAACTTCTATTACCTACTACTACCGATTATTACTTTCTGCCCTTATATTAGGCGAAAACTAATAGTTGCAAACCTTCTTTTATAACATTTTGAATACATGATTTTTTTTTAGGAAATTAACAAAACTTAGCGAAAATTTATTGTTTTCTAGGAATCCATTATTTTTTTAAATTCTATTACGTATAAATTAAACTAAAGAATAACTTGGTGAGACCCAAGGTTAAAAAATTAAAACTGAGCTCTCTGGTTCTCTAAAAGAAGTTTGATTACATCACTTTATGTTCTTTCGTAACGCGGCGTTCTGTTCAAACGTGATCGGTAATCCCCTGAAAAACTCTTTTGGATCAATAAATTTACGTGATTTGGTAAATCAATCGTAATTTGTATTTATTTGATGTATAAATATCAACAATTCTATTGAACAACAGGCAGAATCAAATGTAGAACTAGGGATTTAATAAACTAAACGTAACTGTCTTTTTTTTGTAATCTTGAAGTCACAGGATCATAATTTTAGATGATCAGTAAACCAATACAACTACGTGAATTTGTTAGCAAGAATGATAATTCGAACGAACCAAAAAATTTCTCCTTTTCGATCAGAAGCTCCTCGATTTCAGTAAAAAGCTCTCGGTTTTGGTATGAAGAATTTTGCCTTACGTTAACATTGCTCCGTTTCGGCGCTACTATTCAGATCAGTGTTACAACGTTTCCCATGCGAACTTATCTGGTTCTATTGGAAATTTTTCATCCACACTCAAATATACCTACTTACGTATACAAATTTACCAACCAATCAACTCTAATGCTCCAGGAGCTACATATTTTAGCTGCACTAGAAGTACTGTCCGTTCCAGATTTCATCTTGGTGTAAAATATGTCTAAGCCAATGTAAGAGAAAGAGTTCTGGAGAATAGCGAGATCAATCCTTAAGTATTTTTATTTTCAGGAAGCCAATCGATCTTGATATTGATATTTTCGATTATCGATAATTTTTAAGAAAAAAAAAACAGCAAACAGCAAACCGTCTTCAAGGCTTGCTGATCTTAATCAGCGACGAAAAGAAGCTGAGCTTTTTCAAAACTAAATTATATTAACACTAGGCAACAAAAAATAATAATATTTGATTTATGATGATCCGGCAGGATAATCATCATGTACCTAAAACTAATAGAAATCAGCAAGATTTTCCGGGACTCAGGTGATGAGATTGGTCCTCCAGATTATAAATGTTGTTGGAACAGCCTTCCAATCGTCGAAGTTATTTAAGATCAGAAAAGAAGTCGTAATCGTAGTTTGGCAAAGAAAATCGCAAACCCGGTAGTGGTAGACGCTGAAAGAACCGCTGAAACTGAATTACGAATAGGAGTAGGCGTATAGATTGTTTATCAAACTTATCAGAATATTCTTAGAAAAGCTCTCGGGAAGTACCCATATAAAATTTGTGTTGTGCAACAATTCAAGGCTGTTCATATAGTGAGAACATGGCATTGCAATTGGTTTGAAAATAGCATTAGGCTTGGTTCCGCCTTAGTGATTTTATTAATAAGCTAGCCATATGAATATCGTACGGCAAAAATCCTTACTTCAGGATACAGAAACCATTGAATTCTGAAAAGGTCTATGTTTTGCTAACAGTTTCAGAAAAGAATTATTGCTTCATTATTTTTTCATGGAACTTATTGCACACTTTTCTCAACTAGTTGCATTATGACGAACTAAGAGATGGATACTTTCAACAAGACGATGGCTCAACTTATAAGACGCTACAAACGCCTCTTAGGAAAATATCTTGATAACTATGAAGTAAGCTTTTTCTCCGCGTTCTCTGGGTCTAACTATTTTAGATTATTCTATTCATATACTTTCAAAATTTGCACTAAAAAACAATTTGGGTTCGTTACTTTCCGGTCATTTAGATTTTGACAACACCTCCTATCAATGGTCTAAATTTCCGTTTGAAAACATTCACAAATATAGGTAACAATAAATTAAGCATTATGTCTCTCGAAATTGAAAAACTAATAAAATATCGTCTATCGACTCTTGCCAGATTAAAAACTAATTTTTTAAAGAACCACCGATAGAATCCTCTCACTCCAAAGCGACGATTTGACTACTGAAGATTTATCTTTCATAGAATCAAGCGGAATAAGCAGACTAAGCAGCTGAAGGTTACTCTACAGAACTTGACCGTTTGAGAGAATACACGGTTTTCTGCTTCTTTGGTGAGATATGCTAGCTTTGGGACTCAACTTTCTTTTTCCAAAATATCTATTGCAACGCATTGAAACAGTACTTATTAATAAAATAAGTTTGTTATTAGTTTTGCGCAGTAATCAGTGCTCAACTTTATATTGCGCACTGCAACGCTCTTAATAGTCACTTTGCAATCGATTAAACAAGCAACAGCGATGAATAGGTTAGATTAGGTTAGAGATAGGGACCACACAGTTTGTTAAATGAATAAGCTGGACTGTTGAAAATAAAAGAAATACTTAGCAGAAAGCATTGCTTACTGGTTCGTTGTGTTCATAATTTGTAAAATTGTTGCAATAGTTGTTGGAAACCCCTTAAACATATAATAATTGGTCCGGGACGGCCCTTTCAAGAACACGAGTGAACCTCATCATTACCCGGTGACCGAATGGTTACTGGTGCCGAAGGTGCCGATACTTATGTGTTATTTACCATACTACGCCACAATCTTCGCTATCATTATTGTCTATTGAGCAACAAATCTTAGAGAAATCATTCCCAAATATCTTGTTATACGCATTACATCGCTGCTCTGAATTTTCGTTAAAAACAGCATAGACGCCGCTAATAAGATGGTGCCGAAATCCATGTTATTTATTATAAACCTCAAAGAGTTACTATAACTAAATATGGCATCTCTTTTAATCAAAGATCTAAATGTTGAGCAACTAATACCAATCAAATCCTGTTCCGTTATCCTTTTTCTACTTCTTTCATTTATACCGACGATCTTTTGATCTCTGTAAAGCAATTGTTTGTGGAAAACCCATTCAATATCCCCGGCAAATATCAACATTTATACACTCGCCAACAGATACCTACTTAAACAGCATTTTATCTACCGGAACGTAACCGATAGTTGAACAGAGGATCATCGCGACGTTGTCTCTTACCAGTCAACGTTTCTCTCGCGCTTTTCCCCAATCATCCCGATCATTGTTATTCTGCGAGGGTATACGACCGTAGTGCCGTTTTCCGCGCCACTACTCGCCCTCGTTGATTGGCCGCGTCGAGCCGCAGGGATACCAATTACCAATCAACGGTCGCCATGGGCACTTCTTGTTTCCGAAACATCATCGCCATCGCCGCGGCTACACAATTTATCCTCATCGAATTAGGGAAATGCTCGGAAAGCTTCGTTCCGTCTCTGGCTCGTTTGAGCCCTTTTTGTCCCACGGCTTGCGACATTTTCGAGCTTCGATATGGGTTGGTTGGTAAGGATGCGAATAGTGGATGGTGTTAATGGAAACCATGAAGTCCAAAACCAAAAGGTCTCGATTGCAAACAGAATTGAGAATAGGATTGTTACGCAATAGTCGTCTGGAATCTTGTCCAAAAAACACCGGATTGCACGATAAAAGAATGAAGATAGAATGAAATAAAAGCTTTCATCTTCCTCTTCGCTTTTGGAACCACCGCAAATTCTTAAGGATCAATGTCGAAATGGCAAGAGAATGTTTTGCATATAACGCAAAAGGATACTTTAATAATCAAGATTTGCTACTCTTGGCGGGTTGGTTTTTCGTACCAGAGCAATCGTTTCTGGTAAACAAACAGTTGTATACAATCGCCATTAAGTGCTTTTCGATCTTCTAAAAAGATGATAACAATATGACCCGAAATTAGGACAAAAGTAACGACAAATTTTTTCAGAATACAGACAAAATCCCGTAGACGAAATTCCAAAGCCTAGTAGTTAACTTAAGAATTCCAATGAAGGATGACGATGTTGAACGCCAAAGAAAAATAAAAGAGCTTTAACATGCTGAGCGTCTTATTGTCATTGCGATTATTGATTCTAATAATTTGATAACTCTTGTAATGTTTTTTTTTTTGTGATATATTCCTATTTCCATCAATTTTAAAGAGCGCTAGTACTTCACGCCACCCAGAATTCCGAAGTCCTCCACCAGTGTTCCTTTTAACTCAAGCGTATTTCATAAATTTCGTGTTGTTCTTGCTGAGACTGAAACAATGCTGAATTTATGGTGTGACAATTAAGTAAGTAAGGAATTGTTTAGTCGATAAAGATACTGTGTGCCCAAACTTAGGCTTAGTAGAGGTTGAGGAAAGAAGCTGGAGAAGCGGGGAAAATAGGCCAAAAATATAGCTAGCAATAGTTAGTTTAACCTCACTCTAATTGCTGCAACATCGCGCGTTGAGGGCTTACGAGTGCTTATAGAAAAGCTTCATCTTCCTTTCCCAAGATACTTAAGACTACGATAGGAGAAGGTGATTATAACATTGAAACTGTGTGATAAGACTAGCCTGATCTGAAAGATGATTCTTAAAAAGAAATCTTTATCGTTCACAAAAAAAAATATTCCAAGTTTTCATGTATCTTAAGACACCAATGCTTGACGGCAGTGCAGCTGCTGACTGCAAGTTGAAACTTCTTCATAAAGCTTGGGTAACAGCTTCTGTTTTTAATGACTAGTTAGTCACTACCTCATATCACAAATCGAAAGTTCCGTCCATCCTAATTGTCTTCAACCAGTGGACCAATTGTGATGACATTTCAGAACTAGATCCACCAGAAAAGGACGATTACAACGTACACCATTAATGTATTTGATAGAACGGACGTTTTAGAGAAGAATTTCACCGAATTATTTTAATACGTTATTATCGTATATCATGTTTAGGCAGGAATTTCTCAGCGTTTGAACTAACATTGCTCTTAAGCTTAGTTATTTTTTGACTTAAGTTTATCTTAAGTTCAACAATTTCATTGATCTGATGAATTACCTAATTCCATAATGCGTTAACGACCCTAAAATCATCCCCACTTGCATTTTTCCACTCAAACATAATTATTTAAAATACGCAAATCCAATTAGATAATTCAACCAAAATCGTAGAAGGAATCGAGGTTTCATTTCATCCTGATTAATAATCCTCCGCTTTTCTCCTTTTGCCTCCCATGAATCTTATATTCGCTTTCCGTCCCTTTCCTTTCTTACTTTCCGATCGCAAGCCGATGTTCCATCTCTTCCCCTTCGTCTGGAGCTCCTTTCCAAAGAACCGCACCACTACAGAATTCCACGGCAATAAATTATGAGTTTCTCGACCAAAATTACGAAGATCGGGTCCAATCTAAAAGTTTGTAGCCAATCGCATAACGGCGCTAACGGCGTCCCCGGTTCTCCCATCCCGCTCGTATCCGGGCCGTCAGCGATCTCGTCGTCGTAGAGCGCGTGAAACAGTCGAAACTCGATCGGCGATCATTCTCTCGGTTCAATTGTTTTACGTATGTTTTATTTGTTCGCTGTACGCCGACAGAGGGTGAAAAGGACGGAAAGTATCGATGATGGTGGCGCCACCAACGTTCTTTCGACGAACATGTATTGGATGGATGGATTTTCGGGAAACGTGATATCTGGCAATCATTCAGATTGCTATCGAGCCAGCATTCTTCGGGGAATTAGGATGTGCATGGTTTATAATAAAGGGTAGATTTGGATTTTTAATGATAATAACGATCATGATAAATAAAGACGCATTCTTCACTGAGCGACAAAATTGTTATTATCATAATTATTATATTATAGTTGTACTATCAATTGTTTCGCCGTATCACGGCTCATCAGTGAACATTTGTGTTAAGAGTATCTAATTAAGGATTCCGCAATCATATAATTTGTCGTAATGTTTGCAAAAACCTTTAGGATAGCTGTCAAGCATTTCTATATGACTAACAGCTTAAATTAGCCCGAGAAATGAATGAACTAATAGTTAGCCCAGTCACAGGGCTGATCGAAGAAGAAGGAGGCTTTTTAAATGGCTCTTGATGCTATAGGAGGCCAAGAAATGTCTACCTTATCCTTTCGAAATCTTATGGCATTAACTATGAAGCAACAACGATGCTAGAACTAAAATACTCTCGGAACCATGCTGATGGCGCTAGGTAGCCAGAAACATCTCTGTGAGTAGTCTATTTTCTCTCTCCTTGCATTGCAGTTGCCGTAAGGGATCCCATCAATACCATGAGAAAGCTATTTCAACATTTTTTTTTAATTATTAGCATTTTCCAATGTGTTCTAATGATCCCCTCTGGCAAGGTTCATATGCTAAGTTTTGCACGTTGTTACCTTCGGAACTGTTACCTACTCACCGTCGAATTTTTGTTTAACAAAAAACGACGACCAAAGCCAAATACGTTTCCTTCATGTTTCTTTATAATATAGTGATTCGACTTTTCTAATCGAATAGTATTGAATAAACGTGCTGGATAATTGAAAATCTCCACTCTTGACGATAGAAGGCGCTATTCGCAAATGTACATCTTAAAAAGTAATAGGAGATCTCCGAAAAGCTTGGGGCCTAGTATACTTACTTGGCTTATCACATACCCCTCCGCCTCTATGCCTCTTTGGTTACCTCATGAGAAATGCTGGTCAGCAAA
Source organism: Oryctes rhinoceros (assembly GCA_020654165.1). Classification (NCBI taxonomy): domain Eukaryota; kingdom Metazoa; phylum Arthropoda; class Insecta; order Coleoptera; family Scarabaeidae; genus Oryctes; species Oryctes rhinoceros. The sequence goes on from JAIOKQ010000948.1 coordinate 2,181,056, forward strand.
CAAACATGAACGTTCTACTGGACGTTATATAATGCGGAAAGTCGCTGATGGTACTCGAGAAATAATGGTCCTACGATGCCCTTCCCTGGGTAACACCCGTATTTAGGTATATCGACGGTCCTGGTGTAGACGATCTGTATTCTGTCTCATCGGCAAACAAAATACAATCTAGCTTCTAAATTCTACGTTGTCAATTTTCTGAGAGAAAATCGCTTCTTATTACGTCGAATTTTGTAGAATCTAGCTTATGGAAATTTTATAAATCAGTCTTTGCCTACTTTTGTTTTTTCTTTAATGATATTTGAGATATTTTGATGACTTTATACTATGTTGGATCAACGATTGAAACGATCAAAATCATCAAACGAGAAGCGAAAGATTCGTATAAAATGCTATAATCTATTTTTTTAATAAACGTATATAAATAAACTTAAAGCTAAATCGTTGTAGGAGCTCCATTGGATGATATACATAATATACGTATTTCGTAGAATATTGTCAATATCTTGTATAATTACCACATTATCCCATTTTCCTAAGTAAGTAAACAGAACCATTTTATGTTCTACTAATTCAACTATTTGTCTCTGGACACTTCCATCTATTAGCGACAACAAAAATAAGGGCACACATAACTGAAACGACATGGGACAACTTTGCTCGGCGAAATCGGAGAACCTAACATAAAAAATTAAATATGTGCGTACTATGTTTGGCTCCTACATAGCATTATAGCGACCCTAATCATGTTAATGCTCACTATATTGGGGAAAGCGTGTGAGGCCATAAAGGCAAATATTATTGCTATACAGGGCGTATTTGAAATACGATCCAGTTATGTAATTGTGCAAAATGAAACAGTTACGCAGTTATCAAATTACTTGAAGGAGAACACAACATGTAAGAAGTGAGAAAACATACTGTACAGATATTAATTGTTTGTCACGGGTTAACGGATGTTTTGAGGACAAAAGAGCAAAGGTCGTAAGACAATTTTTGCAGGTTCAATATTTTCCAATTATTGGCTACTTCAATGTAGTTTTTCTAAACAACGATGATATGGAGGTGATCACCGCCGAAACTAGTCGAGATGTTATGAAGGTCAGCATTAAAGCGAACTTTTTTAAATAAGTAAGGTGGTGTTTATATGATTCGCGCAGTAACTTACGAAATCCTTTCTATTTTTCGTGTTTCACCATCCAGGATCATTAACTCTATGTTATATGTGACAATACTTTCGAATTCCATGGATATACCAAAGACGTGCATTGATCTCTTTGGATACCGCTGCGGTGAAGACATATTTCTGAGCAGAATGTCAAAGGTGAAAGAACAAAGATAGAGTAAAGAGTTTGTTTCATGTTCTTATTGATATAAAAAATGAATTTTTAACTTGAAAAACGAGGAGTTTGGTGAGTATAATGAAAACTGTTAGACGTAAACCTTAGACTAGACATCCAACATTGGGGCGAACTAAAATACTAAATATAATATTGTAGACGTATCAGCATTAGCTGGTGCCGGTATTTCCCGTTTCCTAATGTTCAACTTTTTTCCCGCGTCAGAATATTGTTTTTAACACAAAAGTATCGGCACACACGGCAACAGATTGAACATGTTCACCAGATTGTGCTAGACTACAATCGAATAAAGCTAAAGAAACAGATTGACTGAATCTTTGGACATGGAAGAGCCAACCGTGTGTTAAGTGAAGCGCTTGCTCTCTCATGACCAAAACACATTTGAATAATCATCTTGAAAGCTCAATTAATGCTGTTTGGTATCGATTAATAACTGTAGATGGGCGAAACAATAGATTCCGAAGAGTTGCGAAAAATGCAAGATAATAGTTAATCGCCTATCTTCAAAGAGGGAAAAACGATTCTCTTATATCGAATACATCCTGTATCTTTCTGAAGTATTCGTTCGTTCGTAATGAAGGCAGGCTTCGCTTTTCCATAACTACATGAAACTATCTGAAAATGGAAGGAAATGACGCAAGAAGACGTTAAATATCGGGCCGGCGTGGTATTCTATATTCCGGTTCCTCTCCGATTGGGAGTAGTTTTGCGCCGCCGAGTGTACTTCATACATATAAACATGATAGCGAATCAGTTGTTAACTTAAGCGAGAATTCCACTTCGGACGAGAAACCTTTTAACAAAATTGCATCAAGAGCGGGCCGCTATGGTCATGTAATACATACAATTTATCCACGCTACTAAGCCGCGTTGCGTCGAGAGGAGAAAAATGCCATTATCTAATCTGTTATGTGCACCGTTAAATTCCGAATGGTTTCTGGCGGATGCCCTCGCTAGACGAGAAGCGCCAGACGGACAAGGAAAGCGATAATGACGCTATCTCGTTCGGGAAGAAGTTGATGTGGTGGTAAATCGCTTCAGTATTCCGCCAGTTTCTTTTACATTAGGTAATGGCGATGATTGGATGAGGTGATCTTTGGTTTAAATGCGTCCGGTAAACGGGGTTAATTTCTTATATTACTTCGCGATAATTACCGATTAAATGGCCGGTAAATCGTTTTTAACCGCTGCTAATTTACATTCTGAATGGTGTGGGCGGTATTGTGTGAAATTGGATGATTAATTCTTTAACTGGAAGTCCGAAAGAATTTCTGCTTATTTTTCAATGGTAGGTCGTAATAGCAATACATATAAACGCATCCATTTTGTTAAATCATCGGTTATATTTGGTGAAAAAGACGTGCGCCAACCATCGGCTTGATTGATTTGGAGAATGTCTTCAATGAGCTGCGAGGTGCTTCAAAGCAAGGCACAGAAATGAATAATGCAGCCTGTATTAACAGCATGGATCATCGTAAAGAATCGAACATTATACCGCTAGCAGCAATTACATATACAGAGTAACCGAAGATTGATGTTACAAAAGGTGTGCGGCACTAAAAATCTCTGAATCTTAATTTAACCTTTTGGAATTAAGCCTCGTCTGGTTTGAAACTTATTTTTATTTTAGCTTTTTTTAAATGAAGTAGACTTTAACAGTTGAGTAAAAACTATTTTCTTTTAATTAATTCTAATTCTAATTAATTAATTATAAGAGGTGACGAATCTAGATTATTTGGAGATCTAAGTCAAGATGGTCTCCAATGTCATGCCAAGAAGACATTTGGAAGAAGACAATTGGATTTTAGGAAACAATATTTCACGTTTAAAATGGATTGCCAGCAATCACCTTATGGCACATATCAAGAGATTTTGCGGGAAAAATTCAACATGAGAAAGATAAAGACGATGTTTGTGCCTGCAAAGAATTAACATCTTTAAGCTGCACTACATTTCCTTTGTAAGAATCCTCATAATGGAAAAATCCATCATTATCTTGCCCAAAGAAAGATCGTCAAGTTGAAACCAGCATCAAATCTTTGCTGATGATTCTTTTTCAGAATTGACGGGATTATCCATACGAGAAGGAAACATCCAAAAGGTAGCGCTGGAGCGACTGGGTCCTCACTTATGATAACGCGAAGCCACATATAGCTTACATTGTACAGTTTTTACGAAAAACAACGTGGCCATTATTCCACGTCCAGGATACTCCGCTAACTTGGCTTCTTACAACCTTTTCTTTGATCAAAAATTAAAATTAAGTTGGCAGAGTGAAGATCTACACCATAGAGGAGATAACAAAACAGAACTGCCAGAGCCCATTCCTTTCGCAACAGATCCTCTGTTGCGGAGAGCAATGAAATCTTGACATTTATTAAATGTGATATTCTTTTTTATGAGAAATCTACGTATTTGAAGAAAAATAAGTCGTGATTCAGAAACGTTAATCCTCCATTACTCTCATTCCACTATTTTTGATAATAAACTTTAACGGTTCACACATATCGATAGTATTTTATGCGGTTCGCGCAGATTACTGGAAAAAACAATTACATCTGATTCTAAGCAACGAAGCTCTTGTGATATTTTCACGCTTATTTTTTTTAAAGATCATCTTATGCAATGGATGTAATTTGCTTGTCTATGCTGGCTTTCATGTTGAATTAAATTAGCTAGGCCTGAATTATCATAATAAATAAATGGTAAAGTCTTGTATTTTTGGTAATTTTGCAAATTTCCCCAAAATTCCAACCGGCGCGGCGGTCAAAATCATCATTTTCATCAGACGATTTTTGAATCAAGTGCACTTTATACGGATGGTACATTTCTCCTTTCAATTTTTTCTGGACAAAGCAACGACTTATACTATGATTTGGTATCAAGATTGCGTAAGAAAAGCGATTCTACTTACTCAATGGCAATGTTTTCTCTAATACCTTCGCTAATTGTAGTCTACGGCCCTCCAGTTATTTGGAAAATTTTTGGCCGTCCCAGCCGAACTAAATAAAATGTTTTAGTGTTATAGCAGCAGCTGAACGTGTTATATGGTAAAAGCAATAATTAATTAAACTCGTGTGATGCGGAGGTTGCCGATACTTATGTGTTGTTTATGGACAATTCTTCAGCAATTTTATTTCTTATTTTTATTAATAGATATAAATCAAAGTTGCTTATGCTTAGTTTCTGCTCTAATGTGTAAATGAAGTGCTCTATCCTTCCATTTTCTTTTTTTGCAAATAATTGTACTAAAGCTAATATGTATGAATACCAAAAAAAAAAACAAGGTAAAATATACAAGAGGCACCATTTAAATTAAAAAACAACATATTTGAAATTGGATGCATTGTGTATTATTACACTTACCTCTAAGATCATAATTTCCGTTTTAAAAACGGTACTAGCTGCGATCCTTGCCTCCCGAAAGTGCCAACTTTAGTAACACATAACTAAAAATGTTTTCACGTCAAATAATTGTATAAGTCCTAATTCTTGAAGAGAGTCACATTAAGACGATACAAACAATTGCACATTGCTTAATATCGTTTTCATTTAGATGACAAACGATGTTATAAGAGAATAATCTGAAAAGCTTCAAGCCTAACACACAGTATTTTTTGTTAAGTTTAGGTTCATGTCTCAACAGAGTCTCCTTGTAATTATGGCTTCCTTATTTGACGAAGATTCCTGTCCTTGCGTGCGAAAGTTTGAACTTATAAAGCAGAATAAGTTGCTGGAAGCAAGATCTGATCAATAGGATAAACGATCTCTCAATTAGAAGCCTAATTCATACATTTTTGCCATGGCGACAATTGGAGTACGAATCGGTGCCTTGGTAGAACAACATGTTCCTTTTTCTGCCGTTTCTGCCTTTAGCTTATTAACTAGTGATACATGGTATAGGCGTATTATTGGTTTCCCTTATTCTAGTCAATTAACGAAACTCAATTATAAAAAAAAAACAAACAGTCGTCGTCACTTTTTCAGCCGATTCCTTCGTTACCAGCTATCAGACTTCAAAAATTTCATCTACAATTATTATCGACGCCAAAACGTCAACTGATTTCGCTTAAACCAGTACAACAGCACTTTGGAAATCCTCAATCGATTGCGCATTTGGTCCTGAACGACCTAGCGTGGCACCTAACTCGCGCTTAGCTTTTCCATCCTCAAATTTCCAATCAATACATTACGAAGCTGTTAGTAGTCGAAGTTCGTCTAGCATCATTTGGTAAGCTTTCGCGATGTTATCGATAGTGGTTACAATTTTTGGCCGTCACGAACGTTCATCGTAAACGGTCACGTTTAAATTCAGCTGCCCAAAACTTCATTGTGGCAAATGAGGGTGCACGGTCCTCCTAAACGGCTACCATTTCGGCTTTAATCCGCGTAAGCGTATATCCTTTCAAATTTTCTTCGATGTTTGATTTTTTGGACACCAGGTTCAAGTGGCACAAGCGATCACTAAACAACAGCTAAGACATGGCCTTTCACCGTATATGAAATTATACTTGATTAGTAACGCCACCTTCATGTTGGGGCTTGAAGCTTTTTGGACTACCTCCGTCATCGGTTTACTTACCTTTGTAATAATGTAGTTTTACAGCTTAAGGGTGATATATAACATAATAAATAATCGAACAACTCGCAATTAGTTTTATTTTTAATTTAAAACTTATATCTTTACAATATTTTTAGGAACTTTAAATTATTTACATTATACACTCTGTATATTACGCGCATACAGAGACAATTAAACAATAAACACATCGAAAATAAATAAAATCCAATTTATATGCATATATGCAGTAGGTAAATAGATAAAGAGATCGAAGATGTACAAACATTAATTTTAAACTAGTATATACAATAATACAGTGCTTGTAAATTTTTATTTTTAATACAAAACCGAACTAACTAGAATACGAAAAGTATATATTAAAAGAACGAACAACTGAAATTTCTAAAACGAAATCGAAATATTTGAGCACTAACCGCATTTGTTTTACTTCGTTATTATGTACAATACTCTTCATTTTCTTTTTAAATACATACATACGTAATCAATTCTTGACGGATGATTGTGTTTTTTTTCTTTTTCATGAGTTTATCTTTTATACTACATATGGCCTGTACAATTGTTCGCTATCTCCAGATACTTTTCTCGGTGAGCTATCTGTATTATGTGTTTGTGTGGAAGAACAGGGCTCTTGCTGCTGGGTCATTTTGTTGGAGGTTGTAGGTGAATGAGATTTCTCGCTCTCTTTGCTGCTCTTGGCTTCTTGCTGCGCCTTTTTGCTTCGTTTCCATTTCATTCGTCGGTTTTGAAACCAGATTTTCACCTGAAACAATTGAGAAGAATATGAGCCGTTTATTTCTTAGAATTAAAGATGGAGGAGTTCAATCCGTGGGTTATAATTATGGAGTTTATGGAAGTTTCACACCAATGCGTGCAGCAATAATGTAAAATTTTCATTTTGAAAGCTATTAATTGGTCATAGTCTATGACCAATTGCAAAAGCTCTATGACTCGTAGAGCTTTTGCTTAAAGGCTAAATAAAAGATGTCAAAGTAGGGCGGTTCACGTAGTATAAAAGCTACTAAAGCGGTAAATATAAACTTTTTAAGATGTCTTATAAGCAAAATAGATTTGCTGTTAGGTGACTCCTAATATATTTTTACTTATTCAAATATTGGCAACCGCCACACGACAGCTTCCTAGCTGAAGTCAAGTTTTAGTATCAGCAATATGGAGCACTGCAGATTTCACTTGTCACTAGAAAGAACAAAGGCTGGTGCAATTATTCCTTTTTTGCAGTGATTCGATAGACTCGTATCTATTCGTGTCATAAGAAAGAGTTCGTGTTGTCTACTGATGTCCCCTAGACTCGACAAAAAAATAATAATTTCATCCGCTTTTGTCCTCTCTACTCATCACTTAGATTGATCGTGGTGGTCCTATTACTTGGCTTACACGGTTTACTGTCTCTACATTTTTCAACGATTCTTTATGGGATCAATTTAAAGAAGGGCATGTAAGGCCAGGTCGACAATCAGAATGGTTTACTTCGATGTTTTAGAAATGCTGTGGTCTCGAATCGATTCAATCAAGAGTAATGGCGTGCCCTCGTAGACCAACCAAGACATGTTAGAAGTGAATGGCGCTAACCTTAAATACCTATTAAAAAATTATTTGAAAGTTTAATATTAATCGAATGTTATTTTCTGGAAAAGCAAACAATATTCCTCCAGCTGAATCGACAAAAATAGTGCTAAACGTTACTAATAAAAGTAAATAGAATAATAAAACCATGAGAAAGAAATTGCGAGACTAATAAATGTTGGGTTGATCCAGAATTGTTTCGTTCTATAAAAAAAACAAATTAGCTAAAAAAAAATTAAAATAAATAGGCCCAAGTGTGGTGAATTGTAGTTTATCAGCTAAATTGTTTTGCCATAGCTTTGCATACTTGATGGATACTTAACTTAAAGAGAAAATTAATGTAACTGTTTCCTTCGTGAATTAAAACCACTAAAGGGAAAAATCTGAAATTTTCTTCGGCCCAACTATAATTTTTCTTTTACTTTTAACGCAAGCTTCATATTTTGAAAATATCTTTAAGACGAATGGATAATTCTCCTTATTAATTGAAAGAACAAACTAAGACTACATTAAAACAAATCGAATGGCTGAAGATGCGGTAAGCGAAAGGGTTATGCATTACAGTGGATCCTTTGCTACTTGTTGCTATGCGACTGCATTTATTTGACTGTTTCTTAAACATTTTGGAACTACACAAACTCTTGCTTTTATGATAGGAGTTATTTTAGTAACCTTTGTAAAGATAATGGTAAGTTAAGCATACAAGTGTGTAAAATTTACCCGACACGGCTATATCACACTATCATAAGATGGGAATCTTTTAGTTTACACTAGAATATTGTTTTATCACACTATGACTTCAACAAATAAGATGCATTCGAACAGATCAAGTTATTTCTCTTATGCTACAGATTCAAGACAAAGCAAAAAAATTTATGTTGAGGTTTGATTACCGTTGTTTACTTATTCCGCTCAATCGATCCATTTTACGACAAATTGAATGAAATCAAGAAGCCAAGTAAACTAGAATTTTTCAGTAATTCTCTCACGGAAGCCAATATATTAATTACCAAAGATATTGTCAATACTGTCCATTATTGTTGATAATTCTTGAATATTGTTAGATCGTTGATAACGTAATAGGTTCGTACATCGGAGATATAGAGGCTTCGGCAAAAAATTAACGCATTAATCTAATATCTCTGTAAATGTAATCTTTAGAAAAAAATAGCGCGAATTTTTTTCGAAGCATTGGAATACTTCTTAATATGGATATGTATTGTATTCATCGTTTTCACGGGGTTAGATAACAAGAAGGATAATATGCTTACCGTTATCATACGCATCAACACGTTTTGGAGCGAATATAGTTAGAAGAACTATTGACGTATCTCTATAAAGTAGTTTGCGGAAAAATGGTGAAATTAACTATCACCGAAAGAAACGAAATCGATCGTTAAATTTAATGAAACGGGCGATGTTATAGATATTCCTAATGTTGAGCCTCCCCAAATCAACCACTGATGAAAATCAATCCCTAAATGTGTTACTTACCGTACCGTATGTCAACCACTCAAGCAGCATCAGAAAATTACATAAATTTCAAATCTGCAGCTCGAATCTTGAAGAAAAAAAAAACAAATACAACCGCTATGAAACATATATCCTTAACGAGCTTAACGATGATGCCCAAGATAGATGAATGCCGTTCTATAGAACAATGATGGAAATATCTAATAATGCGAATTGTTTCAACAATGTTTTTATCTCCTATCGAAGCTACGCTCTCTCTTAGCGGACTCGTAAATAAGCATAGCTGCTGCTATTGTTCGACTAACAATGCAAATTGGATGATGGAACATTTACATAATATCTCCGAATGCTTAACGTATCGGCTGGCGTTGTTGGGCAGCATTTCTTACAAAACAACTTGAGAGTGGACGGATCAGCGTAATCACACTGTACAAGACATGTTGAATGTTTCTTAATGGTAATTAGTCAAATATGCCGACTCGTGACCTATAGTTTCAATAGAACGGGGCATCCACGCATGCATCAATATTCCACGATTTTTGGGGGTTCTATTGAATAAAACCCCTAGATGTTAATCCACCTAACGCTTTTCTGTAGGGTCGCTTAAAGACAAACTCATACAAGGAAGAAACCTCAATACCTCACCTATCGCCACCTAATGGGCTTCAAAATCCTATTCGCAATCTTTGGATACCGTTAAGCCGTACAGAGACATAAATTAAATTAAAATAAAAAATAAAATAATAATAAAAATAAAGATATAATAAAATAAAAAATAAATTAACTTAAACATTTAATTTAATTCTTGAATTTGTTGTACTTTTATTAACTTTTAATTTTCTTCCAATAATTTTTTTAATTTAACCTCGCCAAAACAACGAATATCCGTATCAAGAAATTTATAAGGATTCAAAATCTGCTAATAAATATAATTTTAAAAAATATATCTTAAAATAATGGATGGATCTTAAATGGATCTTAAAATAATGGATGATAACTTGTCATTAATCATTTTCAAAGGTTTATATTTACGGAGATAGACTAATGATATATATTTCGAGTCAATCAAAACAAAGAAAGTCTGCCGAAAGATTTCCATCTATAAAAAAATCTTTTACAGCCTTTTCGGTTCCCTGGTTCAACAAAATGCACGAAATTTTAGGTATTTTGCGATTATTCGAAAAAATGAGTAGAAGTGCAATTTGCTTTGGAAGATGACACAGATTAAGGCGAGTTACATTTGTGCCAAAATTGATTAGATGCAATACTTTTGGACGATGCTGCCTCACCCGTCGAATTTTTAAACTTTTTCCACAATAGAATTCCGTGTGACCTTTCCACCATTTTCTATCAAATACTCTCAACTGATTTTTCATATCTTAATGTTGTAACTTTATTGACCCATACCGATTATTCTCCGAAGACTGTCCATTCATCTAAGACCTTTTTATTCAGAAATTAAGATAGAAACAAATTTCGTATTTATCCAATGTAATAATCGTTAACAAATATCATGTCGCCTATTTTAATATTCAATATTTACCTCTAATAAGTGCAAAATACGTCTATTATTGCGCAAATTTCTAGTCGGACTCCGTGCCCGTATTAATATCGGGCAAATAGAAAACTCTCAGCCTCAAATTATCTGCGATAAACACCGAATAGGATTTACATTTCGCCGTTTATTTTGCTTCGATTATTTATCTCTATGCATGCGCTATATTCACAAGATTATCGTGAAACATAAATGACGTTTCACAACAATCGCAATAATAGACTTCAAACAGTTGTTTGCATGTAGGTGTTGGTTTCATCAGAACGGTATCGTAGTTGAATACAGTTTACCTTTCAAAATGCAATGTTTACAAATTCGCTATTTACAGATGAGCGTCGATGCAACTATAGTCACCAAAAAGGTATTATGCATACAAACGTAACAATAATTTGATTCACTTACTTCCTGTCTTTCGTTAAATGTAAGTTCTCGATAGGTGAAGCGTTATTCGCCGTTAATCGCACGATGTTACGACATATTAATGTTCTGAAACTACCAAGAGGTGCAACAAACGACAAATATTAGTTGGAAATATCGTTTTCCGATAAACATTATATTTACATATTTTATTTGGAAGGTGTCTAGAATTAAATGTTGTATTTCAGTAGTTTATGTTTGTTCTCAAACAAGGGAAAACTTGCGAAAGCCGATGCAGAAGATTGAGAAATTTCTATTCTTCAATCCAGAATAGCTAACGTGGGCACTTTGAAAACACATTGAAGATTGTTTTCACTGCAATTAAATGAATTTGTTAACATATATTTTCGTATTAGTTCATTAGGTTTATTTAAATAGTTGAAAGAAAGCAAAATATTTTTATCATTACTAATATTATGAAAAATTTTACACGAGGGGACTTCGATAATTACCTGGCCTCGGCAAAATATGGCGTTGTTAGAGTAGAAAAAAAACTCCAGTTTAGAATAATGCACGGTACAATCTTACGATCTTGTACGACACTATGAAGGTTTCTAGAAAAACGGTTGAAGGAAAGCAATTTCAAAGTAAAAGTCTTCGTTGGACGGTTGTTTACAGGCCTAACATACTTTGTTTGTTGCTCCAAAAAACATCGTTGCGCACACCATCAATGCTGTCAATGTTGGCATGTAATTTACCGCGAGATGGAAGCATCTTCCGGTATATCGAGAGCTATAACATTTTCGATTTTAGGAACGAAAAAGATCTGTTCCAGACGAATTATACACAGCTTGATCCAAGCATAAGAAAGCCCTGCGCTAGGAAATGCTCAAAAAGTTCGGCAGAGGAACCTTAAAATCCTTTATAAAGCATCGCAATAGGTTACGAATTCATACGAGCCGAAACTATCAGCTGTATTGGTGCTGCCGAATAAATAAATCGAATCAAATAAGAATCGTTCGTTCACCAAGAACGTTTAAGATAATGATTACTCGTTTTTTTTTCTTTTTTTATTGCGCCGGATACGTCGTGAGCATTGCATTAAAGGATTAAAGAACAACTAATACTGAGTGGTATACAACAACTTGCTGAAATCAGAAAAGACAATGCACAACGTTACATCATCTCTACCATAAACAATTGATTATTTTAAGGAGAAAAACATAATTGTCTCATTGCCTGTATTCGCTTGATTCACCACTTAACGACATCTTTTTGTTCCCGAATATCAAACGAAGAATGCGATTTTTATCATTTTAAAAAGCTGTTGAAGCTTTCGAAGATTATGCTTCGGAAATATCACTTCCAAAGTTGAAAAAATATTTCGGAATTGGTTCGAAATCAAATTTTATTTGAAAAAAGAATTAAAGGAATTCCATCTCATTATTTTTGTAAAAGCTTTAAAGCTATTATAATACTGTAACACGAAAACCTTTCCTTCAGTTCTGAAGAAGATATAGCGCAAATGACACTATTAGCATGGATTAAAATCTCATCAGAGTAAAGATTCGCGTTTTTGGGAAGGACTGTGCCTACATTACGTCACACCTGCGATACCTTTAAGAAAATAATGTATTCCCCTTTTTTCACAATACGCGATAAAATTCGCCCGAAAAAGAAGGATCACGTTCGCATCGAGTGTATTTGTATAGATGGATACCGGAACGTGTTGTTGACTTTTTGCGCTCGGTCTCCGGAGCCGTTGCTCCGGGTCGAACGACGAATAGTCGTCATAGAGCCGGTAACCGGTTACGACGGCGGCGCTCGCCTCCATACGGAGACGTATTTGAACAGGAGCGGGTGGGAGCGGAGGAGGACGAGGCTGAAACCAAGAATCAACTGTAATAAAATCAGGAAAGCGCGCTCAGACATGATAAATTTACGTCACATTTCGAGCAGTTAGTCATCGCAATCCTAAAATATGACTTCTGTCTGTTTGTTTGGAGTTGTACTTAACTCGGCCATAACTTCTGCTGCGAACGAGATTCGCAGTAGGATAGGAGAGGATGCGCGTTGTGCTGACGTCGGTTTTTCGATGGAAGATGGCCATTCCTAGTTTTAAGTTGGTGATATCTTTTCGTATGGGTGCTTTGCAGTTGATAAAATTGACAATCAGAAGATTGTCGATTCCATTTGACGACATTGACTGTTGTTTTACTGCGTTTGCTGGTCAAGAGTTTTTCAGGTCATCCTCCTAATCTTAACGGAACTAAAATACTTTGCAATACCTTAAACAGTGAGATGAACCTGCCACGAGTTACAATAACCAAATTTTATTGCTTTTCACTATTGAAACGGCTTAATTTCATTCTTTGCAAAAGAAGAGGAATTCAAATATTCAATTCTCCATGTATTTAGAACGAAAAATGTCAACGTTTCATTAATGCTAGATTATTTCTTAATGGTCGGACGACATTTTAAAAGACTACGGGTGCCAAAAGAATCTCATCTGGGCTAGTTTAATAGATCTATAGAAGACGCATATTACTTTATTTTTTAATTCGTAATAACGATGTAAATTGCAAAAAAAAAAAACCAAAATCATCGAAATTTTAGGGATTGCTTTGTTTAACTTTGTTAATTAACATTGGGCCAACCTACGTCTAACCTTGCAATAACGAAAAGGCTTATAATAAATATTTTTAGATCCAAGCGCGCATTTTACTTGTTGATTAATTATAGAACTTCGTTCTTTTCAATTGCATTTCATCGTCGCGATACGTCCTAAAAAATACCGACTTTCTTTGAACATACACTCGCAATATTTGCAACCAATAGCAATACCAATATAATATAATAGAACAAAGATCTACAAGTATATCAAGTGATTTCCTTCGATTTTTTAGAGTTGAAGGAAATAATAAAGTAACTTCAAAAATTCTACCTGTCCGCAAACACCTTGACACAGCTTCGAATCATCCTCCTTCGGCGGTAAAGGTGGCGCTGTTGGCGGTATCCCTCGCTTAATGTGTTCGCAAGTATCACCAGGTCTGCACGCATCTTCATGTACGTGCCTTGGCCGCCGTCTAGTAGAAGTCGCCTTGTCGCAGTATTGCAGGCTGAATTTTGACGAAAGTATATTCTTCAAGTGAAGCTTTTCCTTAGGCACCTGAGCCGTCTGCACTACCTTCTCCTCCTCGCAAGGTGCGTGCATCCGAATAGTCATCTCCGTTGTTTCGATCTCTGCGGCTTTCCAATCTTTCCGATCGTTGGTTAACATTCTGAGCAGATAATCCAATTTCGGTTTCAATTCGAGGACCGACGATCTTAACGTCTCTATGTCTTCATCTAATCCGGAACCGCTTTTAGCCAGGATGTCATTTATGAGCTCCCTGGTCTCTTTGCAAGATTCAGATTCTTGATTTGCTTCTTCGTTGGCATTTTCGCTGATATATTCAGTGCCCTCCTCGTGAGACATTATAAATGAGCGTTTCGATTTTGGTACTATGTTACTTGTTTAAGAAAGGTATTTTATAGGTGTTAACCATATTCTGAATTGATGGATATTAAATTTTGCAGTCAAATCAGTCAAGCTGTCATATTTGACTTGAAAAATTTTGATAACCTACGGATGGTTTGGCGCGAATACATAGGTCTGGTGTGTTTTGTTTTGTTGAGAGAACCGTCGGGTTACAGAACATATCCAGTACTTTCAATGGTAGATATATTTCAATAGTTTTAAGTTTTGCAAAATCAAATTTTTTCCCTTTCAGTGGCTAAGACTCTCTGGCCATTGCCAAATGTCATGTCCACAAGAAGCCAAGAATCATTTGACTTAATTTGTGAGATGAAGACACTCTAGGATTATTATTTGTTATATCTAAAGAATCACGAGGTTGCGGAGTGTGTTCAAGAAAAAGACCCAACTAGCAGAAGCAATAAGCATGTTATTTTAAGCGAAGGTCGAAAATCGTCAAAGGATCGAAGGAAATAATAAACCAGGCATGGGAGGGCTTCGTAGTGAGAAGCGTTCCAAGAAAAAAAAGTAGGCAAACGTACTCACGTCAGGCTCGCCGAAGACAGCAAAAATTTCGTTATTAGGTCATGTAGTCCTAAAATATTCCCCAAAATATTAATAAATAATACAAAGCAATTAGTTTATCCGCAATAAAAAAAATGCTCGTCTCAATTGGAAATCGAATCGAACTGTTCGAGATCGAAGGAAAACTAAACAATTTATCATTGATAAACAGATTATTTTCATATTTGAAATAAGCTACTTCTCACAAGTTATATAATAGCAAAATCAAACAAGCGCTTGCCATAGAATCCAATAAAATTGATCGATTGAATGGATATGGTTGGAAAGCATAGCTTACCTGTGTTTCTGTTAACATTAGACTAGTCGCGACCTCGAACCTTTTAGGCCTGGACAGATATTTGTTTTGTCTGAATTGCTTTTCGAGTTCGAGTAATTGTTGTGAGGTGAACGCTGTTCGGGGTCTTCTCGTCTTGCCTAGCAGGGCGTGACCTGGACCGCATCCTAAAAAGGAGAACGATAAATCAGCATAGAATATGTTGATATGTAATTATTAGTGGATCTCTTGCGTAAAAAAAACAAATTGGAGGAGTCGTGAGCAAAGAAACTAATGAATCTAGCGTCTCTGCTTATGTAAGTGAATAAGTATTCATTTATATAACGTAACAATATTTATATCTGAGATCCTTAATAGTCCTGAGATCGCCTGTTAAAACTGTTATCTATGTTTCATGTTCGTTTTCTAGGAACATCGAGTATGTTACTCTATATTCATGAGCAAATTAAGCATCCTTTTCAACAGTTCTTCTATCGCACCAACAACAATTGAATTTTTATCTAAATTTAATTCTGAACAACCAATTCACACCAACAGCTGATTCTCCATCATCAAACATTCATCGCTTGTCAAAACAACAAAACAAACGCATTAAAAAGTCCTCGCCGTCTGTAAATAAAAGAACCGGCAAGTGCTGCGGACTCCTCCAATCGTCTTCATCAACGCTAATAACAAAGCACCTCCGTGTACGTACGTACAATCGACCAAATTAAAGTTTCCGAACGTCCGTGTCGCATCGATTCGCAATAGTTGTTTAGAAGATTAGTCCTTTTAGCGGCACAGGCGGGCTAGGCTAGGACGACAGAGGACTCAAAAGAGGGGAGAAATTAGGGGTGTCGTTAAATGTATTAGGATATTAAATTATCATGACAATGGCACAATCAGAGGGTTCCGGTGATAAATATACTACAAACATACGGCCCTTCTGGCCACAGGTTTTATGCGCAATATGGTGACAAATTAGCAGCGTTAGGTTCGGTTTTAGGCGAACCTTTGCTTACTTGCTCGCTTGCTTCATCACCACCACCCTGCACCATGAATAACTAAATAAATATCGCGACGACAAATGAGATAAAGAAATGGAACAATAACAACGGAGTTCTGTTGTGTTTGAACAAGCAGGCACTTTAAATGCTGTTATTCTTACGGTTTACTTTCTTTACTCATCTAAATTATCAAATATATCGACGAAAATTCGGTAGCGATAATTCATGTATATTGATATAAGTGAAGGTAAAATTAATTACTTTTAATTGGTTATTAGATTTCATATGTCTCCAAAAGGATGAACATCACATACCCGTAAGCAAACAAATATAGGGAAATAAAGTTTTCGATCTTAAGGCGTTGAAAAATAACATTATTCAATGCTTTGGGATATGCAACACCGGAGATATTGAAAAAAAGAAAAAATTGAGTGTTGATGCGTTAATTACTGAAGATCCAACTTACACCAAACAATTGGCTCTGCACGCTTTGACCCGTTTAGAACTTTGAGGCTGTTTTCATTATTAAGTCGTTTAGGTTAGCCTCATTACAAGACTCAACGATTTTTATAGAATCCGCATGATTTAAATTTAATTATCGTTATTTTTTTGAGCAAACCTTTTGATGAACTATCTCCACCAAATAGGTTAGCTGTAAATTTATGGTTGTCCCTAACCTGAAATTTTCACCAGTCTTGTACCTTCCTTTCTTTCCATTATTTAATAGTTGCTTTAATTCTGATTTAACTACTTTGTCAGTACAACCAAATAAGGAACCTATAAACTCTAAACTTGGAATGTTGTTAGACTTAGCTGTTCTTGGTCTAATTCCTTTAATTCCAATATCTATTGCGCGCCGGATAGAATCCACATAAAAAGGCAGCCTTGTAGGTTATGCAAATCTTGTTCAAATCAAGTTTGTATTGCTTTGGCTATTAACGTCTTTGTCTGCTGAATACTGCTGAATATTATAAGCCAAAATCGGTTGATTGTAACGATTAAAACTGACGGAAGAATCATCTACAATTTGAAGATTATTTTGCTGGACTACCACATAAAGAAGTAGAGGTATTTTCACGATTAGAAACCTAGCATGATTCATTGGAAATGTTCATATATTCTGCGATAGACCAAAAGACCGGAAGAAGTCTACAAAAACCTGAAAAACTTTGCTTATACAAACACCTGTTAAACAACAACGTTGTATGGCGTTACTACAAAATAAATTCAAACAATTCAACAAACGGTCAACGTAAAAGGCAATTATTATATTTTTACAAGCGATTAAAGCATAACGTATTATACTTCCCTCGAACACATTCGTATATATTAATAGAAAGGGAGGGTATAACGCAATTATGGTTATTGGGCATCGCATATATATATCCTTACGTACTTAACGTGCATTTGTTCTAGTCGAATTCGTGTTGAACGTGTCTTCGCATTGAGCCGATGGATTACGCAATCGTAAACGGGCGTATTTAACTCCGTTGACACACGCGGTCTATTCGTCCGTTTGTCAGATGTAACCGTACGAGTGACAGGTGATTGAAAGAAGGCATTTCGCCGTCGGTAAAAATAAACAAAGAGGTAGCGTTTACGGTAGGAAGAATGGTAATGTCATGGTAAACAGAGATAAAAAAAAGATCTGCTTGTCATAGGTGATTATCCTAACCGTTGCCTTTCGGTTTCCAGTTTGCTTTAAGATTTATTGAAATTTTAATTTAAAAAGAAATGAAAATATCGTGAAATTGCAACTTCACTTCAACGGTTTCCTTTTTCTTGGTTAGATTGGTTAGATGGATTTCATATCGTTAATCCCGTTTTAATTAGATAATTTACATATTCAAGCAAGAACCTCATGACTTGTTTAGACGAACCTCAATTAGAACAAAAAGATAGGTAACAGCATTGCCAGTCTAGAATTACCACTCAAAAGAATCACTTCTTTAATACACGTAACGTTACAGTGGCTCACATAAGCGAGTTCTCTCCTTTTCACGCCCATCTCTCTCTTTCTATTCAGTAAATAACCTCGGAGATTCTTTCTACGTTCATTTTCATGTCCAAAGTGGTTTAATTTTCCTGATTTCTTAAATTAATTGGCTACTAAGTCATCTAGACTGTCTACGAAACGTACACATTACGATGTTGCAAATGCAAAGCAACGACACTTCGCGACGATGCTAGGCGGCACACCCTCACATTTTATATAAATTAGGATAATAAATTTTATTTTAAGCCTAATAAGGGCAATATTACATGAACATACTGTAATTACCGTCATTTTCAATAGGTTTAGAAGTACCACTACTACAGTTAACCTAACCTGCTAACCTGCCTAAGCTACAAGTAGAGTTCGTATAACTTGCTTACTATCTCATAATTGAATTTTCCAAGACGTATATCACGAAATAAGTGATCTTGGAGTTCTTCTACAATTATCACGACACACATGGCACTTCGTTTTCTTTTAGTCAATAATCGATGAGTTTCATCGATGAGACCATGTCTCTTAAGATCGTTTTCATTTCTAAACATCTTGTTTTAAATTGCTTTTATTTTTTACTAGCCGTTGACAAGGAGAAAACACCGTTTGATGCATAAAGGACTCTAGTATGTGAGCAGGGCCAATAATTGTTTTTTGGCTCCCTACTACCAGTTCTAAGTGAGGGTACCAAATAGATCGTTGGTTCGACGAAAGTTCTAAGTAGTTTTAGTCCGTCCAATCTGTTACCTCGTCCTGAAGTTTTTTGATGAGGAAGGTCTCGTAAGGAATAGTCGTGAATATCACCGCACAATCTGCGAATGCAGCTGGCCTTGTCTTAGGATGATTAGGGACCTTAGCCTTGTGTGATGCTCTAACACCATCTACTGTAATGTAGGTCAAAATGTAGCTGAGTGGTTTTCATATGAATATTATATTGAATTCGCTACTTTCATCGTAAACGCGGTGGATGGATGTTGTAATATCAGTCATTTTGATGGAATCAAGCCGCAATATTTCATAATTTCGGCCAATGTACCTTCTAGGGTAAATATGTAGAAATGATTAGGAAGTCTCTTAAAATTAAACGGGAATTGTTTGACAAATTTGAACTTCTTCAACAATCAACTGTATTTTACGGGCGAACTTCTTTAATTTTGCGTGTATTATTCCACCAATCCATATTTGCGCGCTATGCAAATAATGCTTACCCATTTCTAATATTATCACCAACATTATCAGACACGATGCAATTTTATCATATTCCTAATATTGCACCGGAGGTCGATACCCGACATTATCTAACTTAAGCCTATGGAGCCTTTGAGGATTTGTGGAGCCATGCAACGACCGCCAAACATTCGCTGATTCTATTAATTAATACGAATTTGCAGTTTAGCATTTAAGTCGAAACCAAATAATAGGATCTCTGCAGCGTTACGATTGATATTTGCATAGACACATATGAATGCGTTTATCCTAGGAAACACATGTTGAATATCGAGATAAAGGTATACATTTGATGAAATGTGAGGTATTAGGGTTTACATGTTTTTATGCAGGTTAATAATGTACGGAAATAAATATTTTGAAATCATTAAAATTTTCCAATAATTCGAAGAAGCTCAAACGCTAGCTAAGCTATTATCTTCAGCAGTAAGGCTAAACCAACAATCTACTTTACAGCTTCTTCTCAAGCATATGTTGAACGATACTAGATTCGTGACACCGTAACTTTGTAACTTCCTAACTTTGATTGATCTTTTTGTTCGCCAACTATACACTCTTTATAAGAAGCATTTTTCAATATTCAGTTTGTTCTTGAAACATTCACGCTATTCTTTCAGCATATCAAAACCACATTGAAGACTTTAATTTCATCTACGTAAGCGAAGGTCGAAGGAATCATTTTCATGACCAGATCATTAACGTAAAGCATAAACAATAATGGCGATAGATTCGAGTCCTGAAGAACACCACAAATGAGAGGAAAGTCATTAGATCGGTAACTATTATAAGTAACAACGTTTTCTGTTTCAAGTACGATACTGAAGAAGCTCAGCTCCAACAATTCATGTTTAATCATATCAAAAACGACAATGGTCTGAATGCATCACATCAGCTTGACCTTTTCTCTTATAAATAAAAATCATTAATACCTACTCACAATTAGTCCAATATCATGGTTATTATATTTTATTATCATTGGTTAGTGATAAGGAATAAGGTAAAAGATTATAATTATTACAAAGAGTGTTATCCTTTCAGATGGAAACCGAAGAAATCTCATTGGAGAAAACATTAACAATATAATAATCATGCTTGGCTATAAATCCTCTTCGATCACTAATCTAATTGCAATTACTTCTCAATTTACTTTAGAGTAATTTGATAGCTTTATTAATAAAATAATTTAACCGTGATCTAACAACAATTCTGCCATCTCGATTGTCGAAACAACATATGTAATACCACTTTCGCGTTTCATAATCCCGTTTAATTAATTTTCCCAATACATTCGATGAAATAAATAATCGCTAACATACATAAAACGTCAAATTTCGTTACGGAGCATGATGGATTCAACCCGTTTCGTCACCGCCTATCGCCATTTTGATTGATAATTGAATTAAATTCATTCAGTTTTTTTTTCGTGCCATTTGTCTATCCGCCAGATAAAAATGGGGGAACGATATTAATAACAATAACACAATAACGCGATGATCGAAATTGCATGGAAATGCGAATGCCATTATCGCGATCTAACGGCTCGTCGATCACTTCAAATCTTTCCAATTATTTAGATTAGCTTAATCCTGTTTAGAGGTGGCGATAAGGCTCTCTGGTCCGTTTGGTTTAAAGGGCGTTCGGCGATTAGTAATTGTGTACGGTGAAAAATATATTATCCTTTATTATTTCTAATTTAAAATTGTAAAAAGATTGTTTGTTTGGTCACTTATCCAAGCTATCTACGAAGAAGTTTTGAAATGCAATGAGTTGTCGCTGCCTCTTTTTATTTCTTTATCTATGTTGTACCCTCGTTTAGTTTTTATTTGTTTTTTTTTTTTTTATTTTATATTAATAAAAATAACGCATACTAAGAAACGCAACTCTGTATACAACTTATCAATATAGTATTATGAATAGTAATAGCTAGTAGCCAATCTCATAGCAAAAATTAAAAAAGAAAATTAACACGTTATACAAGGCTTATCTGTATCACAATCAACAGCAGAACGCTAGTTAAAATTTTTCTTTTTTGAAACGCAACATCACGAAATACATCCTTAGTTGAGTAACATTCGCAAACTGAAGACGGACTACTACAAACTCCAAGATCTAGGTGAAATCTTGAGCGTCTGGCCATTTAGCTACGAAATGAGTACTTAAAACTGCTCTTTTTAAAGAGAAAGAAATATTAAAGTTTTACAGAAATCGTTGCTTCAAAATTCGCGATAATCGGGGATGTACATAAATATGATTCTTGACTTCTAAACAGATTCAATGTGATTGGATAGAAAACGCCAGACGCTTCAGCTTCTCAGCAAGCAAGATACTTTAATATTATTCGTTTTTCTTTATGATATCAAAAGTATTTTGTTTCTAAATTTAAAGCTTTAAATTAAACATCTAAGCCATTACTGCTGTGGACGAATCGAATTTTCAGGCGCCGCATAACACGCAAACGAAACACAGCATAATATAAAAATTAAAAACCCTAAAAATCTAATTGCGCCGCAAAAGCACTTAGGAAACCTTTGATATGGCAAGAATATAGGAGAAAAGTCTACTTAGCTACTCAGCTTTGATAAATTAATTGCTGTAAAACGGACACATTTTTACGAGTTGCGCTACCTGTAAGAACCTTTTCTTTTCCTTTAGTTCATTAATAATATGGCAATTTAATACACAACACTCCTAAACCAGATTCAGAATGTTTTATCTAAAGATTTAAAAATGGTTTTAGCACTGTTATGAAACCTTTTAATACTTTTCGTCCATACTTGGCAAAAGGTTTATGTATGTTGGGGCACTAAATTCTGGCAAGATAATTTTCCCTTATCATCACAGGCATAGAATAATGATTACTTCTCCTCCTCTACGTTCTACGCCACTGTTATAATAGTCAAAGCAGCATATTCTTTTAATTCCTCATTATTTTCCATCTCATTATTATAGTCAAAAATTTTCCTGAATTATTTAATTTTATTTCTTACTTGCATCTTGCACAACTTTTGTCGACTTTGCTACGTTTAATCATAGAAATTAATAAATCAGCGCCAACCTCTTATTAAAATAATTTTGATCAATAGATTTTCATTTCATTATAGGTTACTGTGATAAAAGTTCTTTTTTGCGGAAATGCCACGTGATTTTTCATATGCGAACATGCGAGATATGGCGTTTATGCACCTGAAAACAGGTAATATCTCCATTACAGGACTTGAAAAATATTAGCAAGATGCAGGACGTCCAAAAATAATTACAATAGCTCAATGGCACGGTATTTCAGTGATGATTGCTGATGATCCCGATTAAGATATCGTGACTATCCGCTTATTAGCAATAACTGGAATAAGCCATTCTTCAGTTTTCAGATTATTAAAACTCATTTCACTGCACTGCGGAGCTTATTACCCAAAGATTTCCTTCGACGAATGAAGTTTATTGCGGGGAGAATTGCAAATAACGGCGGAAGCACTTTCGCACGCAAATACATTTTTAATTGGGGAAAAGTAACCATTATTGAGATATTGAAAATCTACATCTCCACAGTTAGAATAAATGATCTTTTAGAGATACTGTAATAGCTCCCCTTGCCCCAAGCCACACTTTTTGATGAGTTGGAACAGTTGCCGTTATTGAAGTTGTTGATTGAATAACACGCGGACATGCTTTTATCATACTTTACATACATCTCTACCTTCTACCTTCTCGATTTTGGCCTTCTAATGTACATTCAGGAGAATAATACAGAAGGAAGATGCTGCGAATTTTATTAGAAATCAACCAAAAATGTTTTCGGGAGCTTTTCAAATTTTGCAAAAAAAATAAGCTAAAATTGAGACCAACTTCGAAAATTTATTGTCATACCTGTTGATTCTTTGTCGACTTAAAGATAGTGTTTCAGGTTAAATTTTAGGATTTTCCGATTTCTATATGTACAACTACTAAATGAACAATCTGTATAAGGAATTTCTGAAGCAATTGCTGCGAATGAATTAAATAATCGCTTGTGTCATGTAGCTGTTTTTTAACCTTAGAGGATGAACTTGTATAATAACTTAAAGAATCGTGACAACGAAACGCAATGTTTTGTTGTAAGGTGCTTCCTTTCCGTAAGGAAACGTCGCCTTATTAATCTGCCTGGATGCATTAACGAACTTAAAAATAAAATCAACACCTTTGCTTATCCGATACATTAAGAATTACAACTTCTATAGGAGACACCTTTCATTTTCGTCAGAATTACTGCCGTTATTGCGATTTGAAATAAATGACTCGTAAGAACTTCATTTCATTTCCAATGATTTTACGGTAAAACGTTTAGAAACGATACGTACCAAACATCAACAGATGCTAGACTCGCTCACAAAGGACGCAAATCCACCCCGATCCGATCCTACGAACGGTATGCACACCCCAGTTGTTTACGTCATTCGATTTAAACGATGCGGTTCCTATTTTGTCATCGATACATCTGATACCTATTAACTATAGACGCTATGCTCGTCAATCTGTATGATTTACGTCAAATTTATGGTAAATGCTGCATAAAAATGTCGATTGAGTGAATACGCCGAAAATTAGCAGGTGTTGATATACCTTCGATAAAATAATTGAATGTTATTTAATCCTTTTCTGGGAAATAAACTAAATCGTTGTTTAGTGCTGAGGATGATAGCTTGGTTACCGAAATTTATATGCTACGATCTTGGTAAAAAGTTATATATTCTTACCTCGGTGAAGGAAGCCGATATAAAGGACAATAAAGTATAGAGCGAGAGATATACTACGACTGAATTTCTTGAACATTAGAATCCGTTGTGTTCAACATTTCTCATCTATTCTGTTGTTCAAAATGAAACTGTTCAATATGACTTCCATTTTATGTAGTGATTTAATAGCACCAACCTCTCCTCTGCAATATACACCGCCTTATATAATATGTCGGGCTAACACAATAATTTTCTCCCTAATACCGTCTTTTATTTCTTCCAATCTTTTTAGTCGTATTCCAAACACTTCTTCTACTTCTTTTTTAAATAACCCCAAAAACTAAAAAAAAATCTGTTACGCCATTGCATTTAAATTAAGTTTATTACCACTTCCGTTTCAACCGGAAGTATTTCGTAAGCTGAAACTATTTTAAATTAATATTTGCGATCTATTCCATAATTTCAGAGATCCATTCGTAACAACATAATTAGAACTTGCAATTAAGACGTTTCATAAAATACCCCGCGTATCAATACGGGGTTATCGCTAATTCGAAAATGCAACGGCGTACATATATATCGCATGCTGTTGTTGTATTGGATAACGTAGCGGATATCTGCGGAACTTTTAATTAATGGGTAAGTTCTAAAAACCTCGTATTCAATTATATCGATAAGTAAAGCCCCGTAATATTTGTCATCTAAATACATACATATATAACGATAATGACGCGCACTATTTCTGAAATTATTATCTCAATCCAAGGCATATGGTTGGACATGATGAGAAATTTAATAATAAAATTGCTCGTTATGTGTTTACCGTGGATTATTCGGCGTTTTCGTTCAATAATATCGTTGTATGTATGTACGTCTATACGGCGTGGTATCAGGGAAGCGCTAGAGGGTCCCGAAAAAAGACGCATTGATTGGTGATAAAAAGTATACGTTAGGAATCGTTACGATATTAAATACGATATTCGTTTTAATTAATATTGCTCGTTATTAATTTCACTAATGGGTGGGTATTTGTTTAATACGTTAAATACGATGCTGAGATACGGCTAATTTTCCAATGGTTAGGTTGTTTATCAGTTCTGTTCGCTCCACGAATAATAAATACACATAGGCGATGATAAAAAAAAAAGCAGGAGGCTATCTGAAAATTGGAAATTAAGTTTTATTCATTACTCATACTTTCCTTTTTCGATTATCCTGGCAAACACAGAAATGTGGAATTGCCTATTTTTCGGCACTCCCTTACATTTTCCGCGAAAATTAGATGCTTGCGAAGCCATTTGTACGACAGAGAACTCACCGAGAAGATGTTCTTCTTAGCTACACTGCAGCGATGGGTTTATTATTTATACAAAAAAAAACATATTCGGGAGGGCCGCACTTTTTTTTTTAAATTTTGCAGCGCTGGGTTTCGCCTTCAGTTTCCACATTTTGCAATAAGTACCAAATCTCGATTTATATCAACAAATCGTTCGCCGCGTTGTTAAATTTCGTGAAACTGGTGCAGTAAGACGCGAGCATAGTAGTGATAGTCCCAAGATAAGAACTACGAGAGGGTAGAAATAGATCGTTCTCCTATAAAGGAAAATGAGAAAACTTTCACGGGAAAAGGTCTCGAAAAAATATCAATTTAGCTCGTTGATCATGCAGTGATCAACAATATCACTTGGTTTGAAAATCACATGGCTGATAATATCCTTGACAGATCCGTCTACTCAAACAAACCTAACGATTCAATCCTGAGAGACTAGCGCTAGAGTAGCAACTTCACGGAGAATAATTCTTAAAAGGACTCCTTCCAAAATTCTAATCGCGTTCCTTTATTCTTACCGGGATAGCTTTTCCTGTTTGTCATGTTAATGCGGTACAAATAAAAGAACAGGAAAGGGGCGCAAGAAAAGAACTGAGCAATCAGCGACGGCGGAACATATATGCGGGACTGGACATAAAATGGACTTCGACAACGTAAAAGTGACAGCCACTACCAGGAACTACGGAAAAAGACTCAATCAATAGAAATAGAAAGTTAGCAGAGAAAAAGGGTACCATCTTAGCAACACGTCAGGCTCAGCGGAGCGGAAACTTCGGGGTTAAATGCACCGACGGTGAATATCCTAACAACAGAAAATCAGTTTAGCTATCCTGAAAAAGCCCTGAACATGCAAGGTGAAACGTCGAGCGAAAGTTTTGACACACGGCGATATCCGGATGAAGAAGATAAGAATAGATAGAAGATAAGAAGTTAATAGCAGTAGCAGTTATATCGGCCGACACAGTGTTTTAGATAGATGCTTTGTTTATCAAAGATGCCATGTTCTAATTTCTATCAAGAATTAAAAACAAACTACGTAGTTCGAAAATTGAACTGGCATTATCGGGGACTAGTAGAATGATGATTACTGAAAACGATTACGGAATTTATAAGGATAAGGAATCTATAAAATATCCAAGCTTGTATAAATCGATGAAATTACGTGTAGTCATGTTTCTTCTAAAATCCTCCCACAAAAAAGCTGCTTAACATCTCGTCGTTAACTTATTTCTATAAAAAAATTGGGATTTGCATTGATACTTGCACTTAATTTGTTACGCTAAGGGTTGAGAAGAAGTTGGCCTGAAATTTAGTTAAACAATACATTGGGAAGAATAAGTTACCAAAACGTAGTGATACATTCTTAAGGCACCACTTAAACTCATAGAAGGGAAATTAAAATCTGAAATCTCTTAAATAGAGATCCGTCCATTGTGCGAATCGCACGTTTCTCTCACTGAAAAATTTTACTAACAGCATTGCTCACGCCCCAAATTATTTTATCCACACCTCAAGCGTGATTCAATGTCGATTACATAAACGGTCCTTTAGACTTCTATGCTGTGTGACTGTTATAAATGTCTAAGTTCATGAACCCATCTTGAAATTCACGAGCTTATTTCATCAATCTGTTTCGCCCGTTTTAAATCAGGTGAGAGAAAGTAAGACTTTCTTTGATCGATGTTGCGGATTGAATGGAGGCATTACCAATTTGAAAATTAAATTTAGACTAATGGACCGATAATGCTCCTCCGTGAAGCTGCTTTTCACGACATAAGGATTTTTAGAATCGCCCTTTCTCTAAGGAAAACAACCAAGAGCATTATCATAATTCGCGCGGCTTTAAACCAGTTGCAGCATTGTACTCTCATGCACACGAATTTTATGTGGATATCTTTCGAAACCTTTTGTAATTGACCTTTCAAGTAAACGATCTGTACGCCTCCATATATCTGCAATAATTTCAGCTTCTTAAGTCTACCAGTGCCGGTAAACACAACTTATTGTATCAGTTTCACGAAATTTGAGCAGCGAACAATTTGTTGATATGGATTAAGTGGAAGAGGAAATCATTTGGAATAAATTTGGCGATCTCATGTATGTAACGTATCAATATTTGTAAGAAGAACCGAGGGATAAGATAACCTTTTTCCATATACAACATTGTTTAAGCTATGACTGTTTTGGAGGTGCACAGTTATTTAATGCTCATTTCCACCATTTATTTTTCTCTTGATCAATTGAACTTGGCTTCCATTGTTGTATATTGCAGAATAAGAAGGCAACGACAAAGGCAGGTGGAATTATTCCTTTATTTCAGCGACTAGATAAATTCGTGTCTATTCGTCTCATGAGAATGAGTCTATCTGCAAAAAAGTAATAATTTCATCCACTTTTGTCCTCCCTAATTCTGATAACATCAATAATCATTAAATACAATTTGAATTTTCAAACTCGTCCGACGTATTTTGAATCTTAAAACTTAACTATCAGATATAGTATTAACCAACATAAAAATATAATCCAAAAGCCCTCCTGATTACATATTTTTTATATTGCATTTTCTAAACAAACACGTAAAATATACAAAAAAAAAACATTTGATGTTATTACTTAAAAAAAAAAAACTAAATTAAATGTTAAATAATCTAGTGAATTAAACTTAAATAATTCCAGCATGAAGCCGTCCTAAAAAAAAGAAAAAGGATGATGATCCAAACGGTACATAAACGCATGCACACATCGCATAACAACCTCGAAAGCCCCAACGTCGAAACTTAAATGTCGCTCGTGACAGATCATGACGCCGACCGAACGCGTACACACATCGGCAAACACATGCGGCGCATTAGAGTATAAATTAAGCGTATGGAATTCAGGCGACCGCATCCCCGGCCCCATCGCGCCCGAACCCTCCGCCCCGGCGAGCGTTACCGAGCGGCCTACACGGCCCGAGCCAGACCGAGTTAACTGCAATAAATTACTTTAATTGCTGTCATCAACTTTGCTAATGTGCTGCCACCTATTTGCAATTAATTCACCAATTAAATGGCTTGATTGCTGTGTTCAACCCTGCACACATACGAACGCAACGGTAAGGCAAATTGGGTGAGCGAGGTAGGTAGTTGAGCTCACGGGTTCGGGTCGGTTTAGTTTCTTCCCTTCTTTTCGCGGCAGATTGTTGCGGCAATTTTCGTTTAATTTAGCTGGCGGTATCCCTGACGGGATTATATTTTTAAAAGGAGATACATTAATGATGGAGGTGAGCTACTCTGAGGTGAGGGTTACTCTTCATTGTTTTTAACGTAATAAAAGAGGAAGTAAAAATAATACCAAGGACTGCGAGATAGTATAGCGAACGACATTAAAGTATCGGTATACTCCGCACCATGCAAATATCCGGAACACCTGCTTCGGCAACAGCTGTATGATGTGAGAATTCTAACGAGGATAGAGCAGCCATGTGAGAATTAAAGCATTTTCCCCGCATCATTTGTTCATGTGGAGTAATCCTACATTTCTTATCTCCCACCGGTATTCGAATAAGAGATCATCAGATTAAAGCAAAAATTTCAAAATTTAAAGATGTAAAATCTTAGCATGCAACCAAGCAAATGTCCAATTTTGCTAAATTTCACAGGAGCAAGGAGCTATCGATGCCAAAGAAATAAAAATAATCTCCAAGTCACTACCAGTTAACTATGTAACGCACCCCACACAATCCTCAACGAGGGGAAAAAGCATTTTTAGCTCAGTTAAGCTGAAATTTGGATATACGCAGGAAGTAGATTGAAGAATTTCCGATCGGATGAGCGAAACAGACAATAATGAAGAAGATGGATCAAAGGATGTGGCAATTTGGAAGATGATGCAGAACTTCTTATTAGGAATAAGGCTCCTTTGGTTAGTTGTTAAATTCGGTTTTCCTAGATAAGTTGTACACAGGATTATCCACGTTATTCAACGCGAAATATTACAGCTACCTTATTTGCTATTCTGAAGTTACGTTCATAGCGTACAAGCTAACCCTAAAAATAATAAACACATCACAATTGCATTTCTTAAAGAAACTTCCTCTATATTTTTGAGCTTCTCAGTTTCGGGGAACAAAAAACAAGGAAGTCTCGTTAAGTCTCGTCTACTGAAAACCATGTTTATAGACCAAATTCATGATAAAATCGACCAGTTAACTAAATTTTATGTTACACTTGTAAGAAATTCACTAACGTATACAAATTGTTCAAAAGTTAATCAATAATTCGTTTAAATTTAATGGAACATCCTGTATTTTACGTATATTTAAGCCTAACTAATTAGCAGACTGTAGTGTGAATTTGGTCCAAAAAAAAAAAGGAAATACATGTTGGCAATTTACATATTTAAATTGGCGTTACAGTAGTGAACGGATCACGTGTAAGACTAATTAATTCTTTGGCACGTACTCATTGTCTGTACAGCGAGAACTTCCAAAGTCGATGTCACTGTGATAAAAGCTTTCTTTGTATTTATCTCATACCACAGTACACAACAGTAGAACAAATGCAAGGACCCTTCAAAAAAGAACTGTGGATGCTATTAAAACCATCCATAAAACACGCACGGAACAAAAGTAGTATGTCTATAATTACTTTCGCGTGTAACATCAATCCCGCTGAGGTCTTATATTCTGCTTATAAGCTCTGCCAATAGGCATCGAGCTTCAAGGTACGATGCTTTACGACAGCTCTCATTTCGAAAGCATTGGAGTAATATGATAGTGACATTATGGCAAGAACAACTCGTTTTTCTTCAAGGCAGAGATACAAAGTATTCCAAAATACAGAAAAAAGATGATGCTTGAATTGAATATACCGCATAAAGTAAAAAATAAAAGTGCTAACAGCGGAAACTCTAAGGCACTTCATTGTTACGCTCACAATAATGTTGCTCTTCAACCGAGCGCACATTTCCTGCCAAAGATAATCAAAAGCTGGGCCCACTGTTAATGCAGTGAGAGGTTGCTTCCATGTTCCGCGTTGTTTCGATATGCTAAAGTACAAATGAAACTATGTTACAAGGAGCGCAAATAGCAATAGTCAAACCTTTCTTAACGTGTGAAGTGAAAAGCTTTGATATTATTCTTACTATTCCTCTAATTATTAACAACTTACACACGTCGACAACATTTCTTCCATTGAATCGGCCATATTGTTTCGAAAACTCATTTTTACTTCTTCTTCGAGTAAAGATTGCATTGTAGCTTATGCCTCCAACGGAAGCCTACTTACCAATAAATAGAGCTTACGCCTTTAGGAAGTCACCTCCGAAGAACTAAGAACGCTACCTTCCAACGAAGAAAACCAATCAAAATCCATCCAATACGTACAGATTCGATCTTCTTCTACCGCCAAACGAACACCCTGCGCTTTCCACCACCGCACCAACATGTGCAATAAATCAGGCTACGCACCGTTAATTTAATAGAGGACGCATTACACCGGCCCGAAACTATAAATCGTATTCCGATAGATTGAAAAATTAAGTCCGCGCATTCAGGTTGATTGGTCGGAAACGGCGGGCTCGATAAACTTGTCAAAACACGCCGCTTTAAAGTCCAATAATTGTCAATGGCTCGTCATCAACATAATTATCGTTTGACGTCGGTCGTGAGCATCCCCTATATAACGATAGGGGTCGGACCGGTGCAGTGAATGCATGCAAGGGATCCGTTTAGCACCCTTAATGTTTGTAGGCAGAATGGATATGTGCGTTACACATATTGTGCATATATGGCCAAATATATTTGGGGTCGTAACAAGTCGTACATTTTAAATTTTTTTATGATCTTATATATTGTGCTATAAGTGAAGTTTGATTGAAAATTAAAGATCTTGATCAGCTCTTTTTCAAATAAAGATTATTATTATTAATTAATAATAATCTTTAATTTAAAATTAATGATAATAATAATAACAATAATAATAATAATAATAATAATAATATTGTTACCAGAACAGAGAGAGAGAGAGAGAGCTGTAATGATTGAAGCATGTCGCTGCCATAAAATGAGGAATGTACCACATTTATTACCTCAAAATACCACGCCAGAACCACCTTAAAAAGAAAGTAACCTCAAATACCTGCTTAACGTAAAAACGAGCTATCTGAAAATAATCCAAAGGTTAACAGAAGATATTTTTATTAGGAAAATCCAATTATTAGAATCAAGGTACGCAGTAACTTAGTAATATGCTTACTGTACATCTTATTTTCCAAATATTCGAATAAGAGAATAAAAGGTCTAGTGAGCAAAGAGGCCACAAATTCTTGCTGAAAGTACCTATTTTCTAATTCATCGTGTAAGTGCTTCCAAGATTTGTTAACGATGGTTCTGGATATATATATTGCCATTGAAAAAAATCGGGCCCATAATCTTTCTGCTAGGTATGGCAACTCAAACAGTAACCTTGATTGAATGTAATTGAGTTTCTTGAAGGCCCTGTAGATTCTGAATCGACCATACACAATAGTTTTATGAGTGTGGGTTTCCGGGGTGGACTCAAAGGCAAGATGAGTTTCCAAGGTGGGCTTCATCATTAAAAAAATATATTCAATAGCTCGTTCTTATTTAAATGCTCCTCCTGAAGGCAGAATAGATGCAATGCATTATGGGTGTGAGCTTGTTCGATAGGAATAAAATTACTTTTAGTAAAATTGGAAAAAAGTATAGAGCAAGCATGTTTTCAACAATTGTTGCGCCCTCGTTGCAAAATACATCATCTTACGTGTTTTAGAATGCAACTCTCCTACTCATCCCCCTGTATATATTTCAATTACAATCCAACGTAATGGAACAGACAAAACAAACATCTCTCTCCAGATCAAAAACAAAACAAAACCCCATCAGATTCATCCGATCCGCTTAGCAACGCTAACTTCACGTTATAGATAATAGCTCTAAGTCCGAGAAGTTTACGCTTCTCCCGTTCTACCCGTTCCTCCTCTATCCCTTAACTCCGCTCGATTCATCGGCGTACCTTCCGCGCAGCCTTCTACGATAGAAAATTCCCGCTGTAAATCACGCCGGGAAACGATCATAGGAATGTTTTAAAGCCCTCAGGGCGATTTGCCCGATTGGTTTCTGATATATGGGGGTTATGTGCGCGTTCTTCGCTTACAAATGGCTCGCATTAGCGAACTTTCACGATCCGGCGGCTTCCGGAGCGGAAGCGCCGTAATGGTCGGCGTTCCCGGAGTATTCCGGGAGCTTTGGTAGCGTGCGAATTTCCGGAGGCTAACGCGACGGACAATGGAACATTAGGCGGACGGCGACAACGTCGACAAATGGAAATTCATTTTTAAGAAGCGCCAACGGTGAGTTGTAGTATCGGACGAAAGGTCCGCAATTGACCCGGTCGTCGGTAGAACGTTTAGTAACGATTGTAGCCGTCGTTACGGGAAAATTTGATGAAATCGGACTGGAGTCCGACATTTTGGTCGATGGAAAGCGTAATTTAACATTCTTTGATTTTGTTTTTGAATGAAATGAAGAAGGTAGAGACTGGATTTCTCTTTACTCACAAGATTACATTAACTATATATGTACACGTCTCTTTCAATTATAATAAATATGCAAAATGAATTATTGAACATCCGTAATTTGCCCGTCCGGGAGAGATTTTCTCAAGTATAGAAATACCAAGAAAATCACTTTGATAAGACTTTGATAATTCACCTACCTAAGCCAATATATGTACATGACGTTATAAATCGCTATTTGCCAATAATTTAAAGATTTTTTCTTGTGTAGCTTTCCTAATCTAAACTAACGAGGTAGCGTAGTTATAATAAATATGTTAAATTGGAAAGTGATGATTTACACTCATAAATGGTGGCCCATTATTACAACCACGAGCTAAACAGTACAGTACTTACACAAACACAAATGTCTCAAGATTTAAGCGTGCGCCTCCGCCTTAGCCTTAGCTTCTTTGGACTCGGAACTCGTATCGTATCCAATGCTTTGAAAAGATAATGTTTCAACATTCTGAAACGTTCTTATATACGTTCAGAATTACAACCTGGAACCTTTACTGAGAATTTAAGAAGTTGCCAATTGAAAAAGTGCACTGAAAGTTTCTCAAATACCTCTTTCTAGAGATAAGTGAAGGTATCCAGTTTGAGGTATGTATTAATTGTAGAACATTTGTTCGCAAGCCTCAGATAAAATTTCTTCGAACAATCCGTTGCTTTCCTAGCTCAGTATTTTTGTACAAATTAACTCGCTACAAAATTGTAGCAATTTCGGTGTATAATTGATAGTAAAAGGCACACGTTCTCTAATACAAAGAAACAGATGCCTGCTGAGTAATATTTCCAAGAACCGCTCGAGGGTGAGTCGCGGGAAGAAATATCTGGCTTGTCGTTTCGAATGTTGTGGGATTAATTGTGAGGCAATCAGCTATGCCAGACGCAGCAAAAACACTCTCGGAGCCACGGTGATGATACCGGGTAGGCAGAAAGAGCATAGCGTTTTTTTAATATTTGATTAATTCACATCTATTCGCTTTAAATAGAATGAGAACTGAAGATTAAATGTTTAATTCCAAAGACAAACGTTAATATTTCTTTATTTCACATCGTAATTTTCTGTCTCGCTTATGAATTGTGACGAATTCTTCATCTGGAATTATGAAAACATTAGAACGTTCATCAACAGCTACACTAACTTTAAAACGAGAAAAGCCCTGATTGACCGACTCGCCAACGCAGAGCTGAAATCACAAACACGAACATACTACGTAAGTACGTACAAAGCGTGCAAAAAATTGACTCAAAATTAAGCCCTGAAGCACGTTACTGTCAACAGACAAGATATGGGATGCCTCATCGGGTAAAACAAGCTCTTTGTGGCGAAAAAAGATGGCTTTGCACCAAATGATTCGCCTCCACGCTCATTTTAAAGAACTTCAGAATAACGATGAGTAGTTTGTGATTTACTGAGATGTGTATGATTTACTGCGTTAAAAGCACGACAGAAATTTAGAGAACTAGGCAAGTAATCTTTGGATGCAAATCTAAAGCCTCGTTCAAACGTTAGCATTCACTTTTTAGAGAAAATCGAACCTGACATCAATCAGTACATCAGGAGAGCCTGGCGGGAATGTTGTCTTTCTCTTAGCTTGATGTTATTTATCTGCGAATATGTTGCAATATCTCGACACACGTTTTTATAAGTGACGTTCGACTTTTCGACGTTTTGTGCGTCTAAATATTGTTATATATCGACGTACGTGCTCTTTTTAATACGTTGTTGTTATTTATCTGCAAAAAGAAGATATTTTTGCAGATAAAAAGATATTGAAAAGAGGACGTTTTTGACAAGTCCTCGTGGCGTAGTGATTATCACGCGGATGTAGCAAACGGGAAATGCAAAGTTTGATTCCTTATTAGCACTTCCTTTTTGGTACCTTTGGCTTCCTTTAACGGAAGCCAAATTGATATCTGGAATTGTTTGGCGAATCGCAGTCGCAGAGAATGAGTAGCGTTTAGGGTTGCGATTAAGCGAGCATCTATCCCGAGTTACCCTATCATGGCGGTTCGTATCTCCCTCCTACGACCTTCTTAAGCAAAATATATGAAAAAAAGACTTCAGTAAAGCAGCTGTAACAATATCATGTGATAAAGGACATCAGTTCTAAAACTTATCAAAACCTAACCTTCTCCTATTTACTGCTAGTAGCGTATGCGAACATACAAATACACCACATTAAAAAAAAAAAACCTCTACATTAAACAACGTATTCGAGCATGGTTCGTTTCAAATTCCCATTTCCTACGAACGTAGTGATTTCCCGATTTCAGCGCCGAAATCTTGATTCCTCCCTATCACTGTTTATCCGCAGCAACGTCCCGCTGTTTGCGGAGCGCAAACGAATCATGGCGCACGTCATGTAGATGGCAGTAGATATGGCATAAGCGCCCCCTCCCCCTCTTCCCTCGTCATCATCATCATCATCATCATCATCGTCGTCGTCGTCGTCATCGTCATCATCAAATCACAAATTCAAATTTCGCCGGTTCCGGCTCCGGCTCCGGGCGCGCGAGAGGTCCGATTTCACGGTGAAGTTGGCACTTCGGCGTGCGGAACCGTTTAATGCGCATTATATGTGATAATTAAATGCAAATTGCAGCTCATCTAAGCGGCTGTGCGCCCTCGAAAACAGCGCACTCTTGATGAAGCGTAATTAAATTACCGGCTAACAATGAACGCTCGCCGTTCTATCCGCCCATCCCCTATCGAGCGGAGGGATCGGCGGCCCAACGCCCAGATTGCAGACTCGCACCGTTACGGTTGGTGTCTGGAACGGCGTCTTTCTGCTTCGCTATTTTTCCGTGTCCGGATGGATCCGTCGTAAAATCTTCTAACGATTACCCGGAACCAAAGCTTCGTTCTGAATTCATGTAAATAGGCTCCATATCGTATTCAACGTTAATATAAGACGTAGAAAAGTGATTTCAAATTGTGAGTCTTGAAAGAATCACACCTTTTTAAAGTCGACATTTTACTTAGGTAATTACAAGAACTGGCTTTATTAATTATGTTTTCTGATATGTTAGAGGAAGGGCTTTTCTGGTTTTCTCATATTTGCCAATTTTCAGGGCTTTGGTGCAACTTTCTTCATTATTTTTAAACAGGTTCACTATTCGCTATTAAAATTACAAAATTTGTTTTTATGCTTTTTATTCGATTTGTTCTTTACCTTTTTATACATTTCATTGTACTGTATACAGGTTAGCAACCATATCTGATTTAATAGCTATATAACAATCTAATAACTAATAACACAGATTAGATAATAAACGTGTGAAAAAGGCGAAAAGGTGATGAATTATTTACGGATCAAATGCTTCATAAACATGCAGAACATGGGTTAGACGACAGCAACTAAGGTACCCATCGCAATATTATTTCCTCTTTGCTGAGTATCAACTTGCATGCAACTGCCACAGTACGCTGAATGACAAGCTAGATGGGATAACTGAAACTTTTCAATTCAGCCTTGGGAAACCATCTACTCGAAGTCCTTAAAAAATGTATCAATAATCTCTTTAAACGAGGCAGAAATGTTACTATTTCTATTTAAAAGAGCGCATTGCTATTAAAATTAAACATATTTCTAGTGCACTAATTAAGTATTGCATGTGCATAGTGTAATTAAAGCGTTTAGTAAGATAATCTAGACATCAGCTTTCTTGACTTTCATCAGTGTACGGCACTGCGAGTCAACGATACCATCGAATGCCAAGAGAAAATTCAAAAAAACATCTATTGGCACAACAAAAAGTTCGATTTGAAGACGCTCGTTTGGAGCAACTAACGCAAGAGGACGTTTCGTCTGTAAATGTTCAAAACTCAGCAAGTGCGAGGAATGTTTCCAAAGTTCTAGGAATTGTACTCTAATTACATTGCATAGAACTTATGCGCAATGCTATTGATGATAGGCAAGTCTTGCATTGATGCAGTCGATATAATTCAGTTTCAGACATGTGTTCGACGGATATGGTAGCACTGTTTCTGTAGGTTTAAGTAAGTTTAAGTCCCAAAGAGCGATAATTTCATTTTTGTGGATAGAGGGTGTGATAAGGATCTGCTGAAAGAAATGACTATTCGCCAAATTAGTGTACGCCTAGGAATAAATACAAGTTCATGACATCTTACATGATTGTTCGAGCTTCAGCAAGGTTTCAGCCGGCTTGGTGCCAAGACCGTTGGGATCGGAACAGAAACTCAAAAAGTCTAACACTTTTCGTCAATTTCAAGAGCTGTTAGCTCGTTACGGTGATGAACTTTGGCAAAGGATAATAAGCATTGACAAAACATGGATTCCTTACTTGGATCCTGGGACCAAAAGTCAGTCCTCCACTTAAGATGCACGCATACTTACTCTAATCTAAAATTGCGAAGGGATTATTTTGATAGATCATCTGCGTATAGGAACTACAATGAACGCAGAATACTATTCGAATTTATTATCCGGACTATCGCGGTTGATACTTGTCAGAAAACAGCCTGGAAGGTTGGATAAGTATCTGTTATTACAACAGGATGATGCGAGATCACATACCGCAAGAAAGACAATTGCTTCCAATTGTCTCGCCAAATTTCAGTGATTTTCATCTGTTCCTAGTTTTGAAAGAACCTTTACGGGGTGCTCGATTTAAGTGTTTAACTGACGCAAAACGTATTGTAAATACGCGGACTACGGAGACACCGAAAAAGCTCTTTAATGACGGCTTAAAAAAATTAATTTATCATTGGGATAAAAGTATTCAGTTAAACGAAGATTATATAGAAAAACTACATTGTACCGTCCGTCGTAATTGCAATTGATATAGAGTAAACAATAAATTACCTGTACGCCTTCATCCAATGTAAACTATTACATTGGACCCATACACACGAGAGTTCGTATAGTTTGTTTACGTAGTTGTACTAAAGAATTTATTTATTTGTAGATACTATATCTTATTGTAGTACAGGTTA
Source organism: Oryctes rhinoceros (assembly GCA_020654165.1). NCBI lineage: Eukaryota > Metazoa > Arthropoda > Insecta > Coleoptera > Scarabaeidae > Oryctes > Oryctes rhinoceros. Next base: position 2,219,109 of record JAIOKQ010000948.1, read on the forward strand.
TCTTTATGTAGTGACAATAACAGATAGACGCTAACGCAATATCCTGTAGTAGATTACACTGTGTATCTTTAATATGAAAAATATGATAAGTTGATGCTTTGGGTGTACTAAATTGTGTTTTTATTTATTAATTCGATATCGCTGAACAAAACGTTATCTCCGCACTCTATTGAAAACTTCGTGTTGTAGTTATGTGTAATACAACATGATAAACACAGCAATATCTCTTGTGTTTGCTGATACTACAAACAAATTCTAAAATTTCTATTATTTGTTACACGATTTCGTTAACAATATACTATCTACTATCAATCTAGCTAAATACTAAGAGTCGGTAGGAAACTAGATGGTATTTCAAAGACTTATATTGTTCATTGTTCATTTTGTAAGTTTATTTCTTCTTCAGTTGATGATGTACAGTAACACATTTAAGGCTCCATTCACTGAGAGCTGACCCGAATAAATAGAGCAAGAAGATACACCTGCTACAAATGTAGTGATGAGTGAAGATGGACGAACGCTGGAGGAAATTATTACTTTTTTTGCAGAGACTAAACAGACTCGTGTTTTGTCGACTTTCGGGAACACCAGTAGGCAACACGAACCCTCACTTATGAGACGAATAGATACGAGTCTATCTAGTCGCTGTAAAAAGGAATAATTCCACCTGCCTTTGTCCTCTCTAGTGATGAGCTTTCTTTTAACTTCATCCGCAAATTGGAATAAAGCACCGGATTAACTCATATGTAATCTTATTAGGAAATTACATATACCGTAAATGGATAACCTTTTAGTTTGCACACAAAGCAAAACAATGTGACTTTTACAGATATCAAATTGGGTGGTAGTGACTTCAACATAAACACATGGAAAGAAGCGAGTAATTAGATTCATACATAAGTCTGCTTATTGGATGCGATTCGTTCCCCAACCGTACCTTATATGCAGCGTATTCAGATATATATTTAACACTTTCAAGGTAACACAAGTTACTGAAAATCCTGTCAAATCGATTATTTTTTTCGATTAAGTTCCATTTCATGTCATGTACAGCCCTAACCTGATCAAAGGAATCTGTTATTTAACTTACATTTCACGTGAAGGCGCGCAATTTGATTCAAGAAGCCGACACGTATCTAAAATCCATCCAATATCAAGATACGAATCGCGATATACATGATGATTTATTGCATCCTTGAATTATTTCGTTCAAACTAATAAAAATACGAACGATAAAAATCTAAATGGAAGAAAATCGTAACAATTGTTTACGAATTCAGCGTCACGTGAGAAAACATACGTTTCGGCCGGCGCATTTAGGTAAGTAATTTACGTCTAATTTGACGCTAAACGGTCTTTATTACAGCAACCGAACGGTTACGGCCCAATAAATTTCGATTGCTCATATTCGTTTCTTAATCAAGATGGTTATCGCGACGGATTTTACAGCCCGAAGATGATTCGGGTTTAATTGCGAATCGGACTTGGATGATAAGCCGTAATAAACACGGCATTTTTCGAAATTTGGTGTCGTTTTCAATAAGAAATAGTCAGCCTATTAAAACTTGAAAAATTATTTTTCTTGATATTTTACCTGTTGATAGAGCGTTTATTTGGCTTGATTGGTTCCGCTGTTATGACCGTGTCGGTAATAATATACCTAGTTTCAAAATTCCGTTCATATTTAACATGTTTGGTGCTAATTAACCTAAAACAGTTTAATAAGGCTGTAGCTGTAATAGTCGACTGCTAAATTTAATAATTTCCGCATTACACGCCTTGATGGCGGAGAATCTTCATCGACTGGCTTTAAACATTACTTTCTGAACCTATACGTACAACTTTTCTTACAGATAAGAACATGCAGGATAATTTTCCGGACTCTGATTTGAACAACCGTTATGATTGGGTCTTTTTAACCTTCCTCAGGCGAATGTTGCACACATTATGCTAGAACTGAAGTAGCCGCTCAAACAGGATCATTTTATGATTTGTTAATGGTTCGAGTGCTGCACCCTTTATAACAGTCATGTAGCACAGCTTTCTAGTGGCTTCGTTATAATATTTGCTATTTTATTTATTTACCCTTTAGGTTATACAAAAAATACTGTTAAAGAAACAACGAAAAAATAAAAAAAAGGTGCTCAAGCTCCGTTACGCTATTAAAACAACCATTAAGAAACTGCACCAATTTTCCCGTGCTACTACCACAACCAACGTGGAAAGTTAATTAAAAAAAAAAATGTAATTTGCTAGGTTGTAGCTACATCTAGTGCAATCGCTTTGAAAATTTAATAACTTCTCTACAGCACGTCAGATAGGCCATGTTAAATATAATTCTGATTATACGTTTTTCTGAGAACGATGCGGCTTATATCTTTACCCTGACCCCGCACTATTGTATTGTAGGAAAGGATTGAATACACGTATTGCATAGTGTACATTCAGAGTGTTAAGATGCCTTTAAAAATCCATCTAACGGGCTTTTTGTATATGTTGTTGCAAACTGCCGCGGTCGTTGTTTTCTTTCAAAGAATTTAAGTTTCAGTTAGGGACGTTTCAGTCCTAATTGATTGCAACTTCCCCTGCGTTGCCGTATGTTGTACCGATGCTGTACGAAGAATTGGAAGCGAAGCGGCATTCTCATGCATTTACGACGCGGTTTCAACTCGGAAGTCCAAATTCTTTAAAAGAAGCTTTCTATAGTTTACTTCTCTCGAGCTACATTCAAGTAGCGTACCCGGTAATTTGTATTCAAGAGATGTTATTAAGGTTTAACTGTTGGAGTTGATAGACGATCGAGATGGTTTTCGGTGTTTATTGTAAAATACTAATAATCTCTAATAATTTTTTTATAGCGTTTGTCCGCGGATATATACGAGAGCAAATCATGAGAAGAAACAGATAAGGAAACATAGGGCGCTTTCTTGGGGAGCGCCAGTATCAATATAGGGCTTGTCCGACTTTGCCCCGTCTTTAATAACAATTTTTCTGTTTTTAAGATATAATACAATGCAATCATTCAAGATCCCGCAAGTATAATATAAATTTTATATTATAAATTTTTATAATATAATTTTTTTTATAAATTTTTCTATGAACAAACGAAATATTGATAAAGTCAAAGGACTAAGCCATTCGTATGTTGGAGAAGCTATACGACGCGTGAGCGATGGTAACGGTAAAGTCATTGAAAGTTGACGCATCTAAAGTTATTGAAGCTCTAATAGCTCCTTCTTGCTCCATTCTACGCTAATGAATAAATTACAAGTAAAATTTTAACAATAAACTCTTCAAATTTGCAATACGATCAAATACGAGTTACCTGGATGACAATTGCACTCAAAGTCTGAGAGAAGTGTTTAGTGTTGCTTGTCGATTTCTTCGACAATCGCCAAGAACCGGTTTGTCTATTCGCTTTGAAAATTTGGTCCTTGCCCGGCACTTCTAAAATCAAGCGACGTAATATATGCGCGGCGTTAAAGACAGTAAAGTGTAAGTATTTACATATGTTTAACGCAGCACAACGAAGCTGAAACGAATTGTGCCCCGTTTTCTCTCGATAAAAGGGGTTTCTTCTGTTTATTGTCTTGTCGCCCAGTTCTAGGTTGTAATTTTTTTTCCGATGTTGCTTTGATTTTCGGGGATGACAGAAACAGGTTCAGCTATCCACGCTTGGTGTTGTTAGTCTTGGTCTTCCTGGAGTACTTGATTGGAGAGCGACGAGTGCTTGAATAACAAATCTTTCAATCAGTTGGAAAACAACAGAATGATTTACTAGCTAAAATTTTTGGCGATATTCGCTTACTTAACGTCTCTTTTACGAAGGGAGATTATTTTTTGTCTTATAACCATAATGACAAAGACAACATCCAATAAATCTTACTTGCTATCCTATTTGAGGGCGCAAAGATCGAAGGCAGAGCATCCTCATCAGTCGTAAGGATGTTTTGTCGCAAAGTGTGCTTGTATCTTACTTTGTTTTTAAATAGGAAAAAGTAACTGTTAATGGTAAACGTTATTGTTTGGACTTAACTGAGCTTCCACGGTCTCTTCTGGAAAGTATGTACCCCAATAACCATTTTTTCCAACAAGAAAGCACGAAAGATTTCCTGGCTGTGTAATTTCCCGACACTGATTGACCCTCAAGATCGTGTAATTTAACATCACTACGTCGACACAAATAATCAGCAGATAACTGATGATTTAAAACATTATATTCGTGCGGTTATTAGAGAAATTAAATTGAATATATGAATATGCAGAAGGAGTTGCGATGGACGTTTATACGATATTGTTTTTCAAACATAATTGGAAAGTTTCTACTTTAAGTGCCCAAGTTTCTATCGGGACACCAATTATATGCATACGTACGTAGATAATTGATAATTGCTCTAATTCTCAACGTTTAATCGCGCAATTACTACGTCTGCGATGAAAGAAATATGACATCAAGAGAGGGGTAAACAAGCGGATCCGAAATGACAAAAGTCTTATCCATCACCGCCCTTTCTATATCGCTAAAACCGCACATACCCGACCGGAGCATTAGGCGTCCCCCTTTCTACGTTAAATTTTACGACCGTTCCATACATGTATGGATGTATCCGCACGATTGTACAGGCCATTTAGGCTCTCGTCGGCGTATAATTCATGACGACGGGTTTGTTTAGATTAGCCGAGCTAGTATTTAGATTCACCCCGTATTTATACAAGTTATATTAGCGACAGGTGACCATCTGTCGTCTTTTCGACTATTACGCGCGATCTGCTAAACGCAACTAAATAGTTTACTGGAGAGTGCTATGCATGGACGTTGTGGTGATAAATAGAAGGAAAGTGGTTGAGTAAATACAACGATTATTGGTGTTTAGCAGTAATTCTTCTATTAGATTTCTTTTTGGGCTTTATTCAAGACACTAAAATTTTTTTTAGTTACTTCGGAGTGGTTGCTTTCTTTACTTGCTAGCGATATCGATAATAAATCTATTAAGTAAACTATAGCCGTCTAAGATCTACAGTTCCACTTAATGCAAGTTAGGAACTTTATTTTGCCATTCAACACAGCATAATGAATCATTATGCTGACTATCATTATTAATGATAGTCAGAAGTTAGTGTGCCGGTCAATAAATTTGCTCATTTAGTTCCGCACGCAAAAATTGCAAAACGAAAAAATTTGTGCGATGTGGACTAGAATCTTTGGCAATAATTACCACGAAATCAGATCCGCTGGGTAACAAATTAAAAAAAAGGTTTTGTTTGTTTCAATTTGTTGAGAATTTTGAAATTAGGTTGTTTAAAAAAGGTTAACTGTGACATACACTGCTCGGCTTTTCGTTTTTTCTAATTCTAAAAAAGGACTTTTTTCAACACAGCTCGTTAGAAACGGAGAAATGTAAAAAAAGGTAGCTGTTAGCAAAAACTGATTTAAAATGGATCCCGAATTAAAGCTAAAAAAAAAACTGCTAAAAAAAAGCTAAAAAAGGAGCATCTGATTAAAAAGCGTTTCAATATTCTAACTAGAAAACACAACTAATTTTAAAAAATAGGAAAAAATCATAATTTCTCGCTAATAATAGTAATAATAATAAAGCTAATAATAATTCTCGCTCTAATAATTGAATCGCAAAATTGAAATAGGATAACCTAACAACTTCCTTTCGGTATATGTTAAACTGCTGAAACTGTTTTTCATAAAGGTTGAAAACGGTTTGGGTTTGTCCGGCATTACCTCTCCGATTTGCAATCAACTAATTTTTCTTTGGGCTTCTCTTCTAATTTAGATATACCATAATTCCCTAAGGTTTTCATCCTTGTTACTTTTTGTGCGAGAATCTTGCATGACTATCTTATGTTGTATGTAATCTTTGCTGCCGTGTTATGGAGCATTCAACGTCTGAAAGATTAAAGTCGTATAGTAGAAATTTATAACCAGGTAACAGAAAAAGAATGAAGGATTTTTTCGAGGACTCGTGAACCTGACGAGCAGCTTTCATCAAATGAGCGAACTTAATTATCCGGTCCTGGCCACCACATGAATCAAACGACATTCCCAGTTCTGTAGTATCTGAAGATTTATTTTCAAGGATCTATTTTAACGTCGAATTTTCGAACTACCACGACACACTCCAACACCGAAACAAGACTACGTGATACCAAATGTAACAATATTTTCTACAAAAGCATTGAAAAGGATCGAAGTGTTCTCCTCCAACTTTTCTAAAAGGATGTCGTTCATACAATCTTTAAAATAATTTAGCACGACGATACCCAAAGATGCTAAAAAATAACTTTCGTTTAGAACCACCAACGCAGTAACGAGATAATTTGTTTCGTTTTATTTATCTTATTACCCTTAACGTTAATCAAACAGGCGCTGAAAAACAATTTACGCTCCGACAAACCTTATCTACTTCCCTTCTTCGCCCTTCCGGCCCTATCTCATCTCGTCCCCTGTCGCGCCGTCCGCTTTTCGATTGTTTAAACAAAAGAAAACCGGTAACGAATCGTCCGTTAATTTCTATGTAATCCACGTCCGTACGTTAGCGGAACAACGAAATTCCAGTCGCATAATCCTGTTAGTTGTTCGCCGGAGCAATAAAAAACCATCAGGAACAAAACATTGACAACACATTGTGAACAGATCCGTAGAAAGGGATCTCCCAAATCAAGTTAGCTAATTGCGGAGGCGGGGTGACTGGGAGACCCGGAGCGCTAGAGACAGAGACCGATGACGAAAGCTATGGACGGAGAGGGTATTGGTCGTCGACGAGACGATCGTGACGTCGTCAAGGAGCAGGGGGTGTCTACTATCTCGCCTATTAGACGGATGGAATGAAGGAATAGGTTTGTCGGAGTGACGGACGGTTCGATTTTGCAAAAGAAGAACGCGGGAGATGATAAGAATGTAGAGGGCTCTAAGGATTTTGCATTTAGTTACGGTCAAAGTGATGGTTGCAACCAATTTCTCGTTTGGAATGAATTGTTCATTAAAAGAACTGCGTTGGTGGAGATAGTTCATGAGTGAGGCTGCTTTCATTTCTTCTTCTAGCATTTGCACATACACTGGTCGCAATTAGAAACGTACCACTAAGAAACTCCAACAATTTAAAAGTGGTGCATTTTTAATTGCAGCCAGTATAATTTAAGTGTATTATGCTCTTTTCCTATCAAAAACCATAACAAATCAAATGCCTTCCATCCATAACGTCTACACCACTCCTTGATACGAACGGCTACCTCTCTTTAACCGAAAGTTGTATATGCCATCCGTGACGTAGGAGAACGAAACGTGAAAGCACACAAAGTCGAATTTCAGCGGAGAGAAACTCCGGGAGAAGATCTTCCGGGGTTAAAGAGAGACGGCGTCGCCGTGTTCGAGGCTAAAGCGATGAAGAAGGGGATATGGCCCGGAGCTTTCCGGTTAGTTTAGCAGGGTAACAGAGACGCCCGGACCTAATGTAGTGCTGATCATGTTAGAATGTGTTTACAGGGCCAATTTACAATCGTAGTCCTCGCCTTGCTCATCACTACTCGTCAGTCGGGCTCCGGCTGTTTGTCTTGCTCGTCGTATTAGTATATAGTATTCTCCGCTAGAGGTACTACTACGGAAGGAGGATGAGGAGAAGAGAGAAGAAAAGGGAATGGATGATGACGAGGTATAAGAAGAACGGAAAATCGCGTAGAGTCGTCTCCGAGAACGTCGCGATGTCATGTCGTCGTAAATAAAATCAAAATCGTCTTTGCTTCCAACGTTGTACGAGGATGTCGAGATTGGTGAATTGGAATTCTCGTTAGTTCTAAGTGTTGCAAATGGTTCTCTCGATTGCAGATCGAGTCCGTTGTTTAACATTTTATCGCATATTGCACCAGCAACAAACCATTTTAGGCTAAAATGGCAGCTCCGTATATCTATTTGAACAGCTGTTTATATTGCAGATAAAATTAATAAAAACGATGGAAATATGAAAGATAACGTCGCATTATTAAGAAATCACAATGATTCATTGTGCAAAGTCCGAACTTACAACTTCCGCTTGCCGCGTTACCAACTACACCATAGAGCTTCTTGTAGGGACGAATCCTTCGAACACCATATCAATAGTATCGACAGAAGCAACGTATACAACGATGATGAGAGTGGATTTTAACTAGAAATACATTTTCAAAGTATTTCCGCCGATGAACGCTTATTTTTACCTTAATTTTCGATATTAAAGAAATCCATAAATACGTTTGAACCTCGAGTTGCCGCAATATTGTTTATTTGTTCTTTAAAGTCTGGAAAATTAAGTACAAATCATTTTAAATTCTAGCTGGCGTTACGCCGCCGCTTTTATCCCAAACGTAGGACCAAAGAGTGTTCGTTTGGTTGGCTCTTAGAATAGGAATTGCGTTGCCTAACGTCAAAAATGTTCTTCTTAACATTCCACTATTTGAAGCTGTTCATTAAGCCTTAGGTCTCGTTGAAAATCGAATTAAAAAGTTTTTTGGCCTAATTCTGAACATTTCTCGACATATCTCATTAATCTTATAGTTAATTCTTAAGAAATATATATACTTCTCTTCTCTTCTCTCTCTCTATATATTTTCTTAACGTTATTTAATTTTTTTTGTTTCAAAAAATAAATAAATTTGACATGAGGTGCAAAAACATGAGGTTCTGAAGTCAAGGAAATGCATTCTCTGGATTGTCTCGTCCTTTAAGAATAACGAAGCCGGTGCTCGTATTTCTTAGCCAGAAGATACACCTGGTTCATCGTTCTTGAAAGAGAGTGATGTAAGTTCAGAGGCAAACAGCGATGTGACCAACCGACATTTTATATAAAATTTAACGAACTCTAAGTTGTAGCTGCTGTCACAATCAAACTATTGCGACTATTTCTTTGGTTAAGAATGTGACGTTTTTTGCATTTAAATATTTCTTAAAGTGAATCGATTAAATTTGTTGCTTTAATGATTTCGTTGCTACCAATTTCTTAGGTTCGAACATATCAATTTTGTTACTTCAAATATCAAATTTTCTAGATATTATTCTCGTTAAAATAATTATTTAATAAAAAAATACGATCAATTTTTGTTTTAAGGAAAACACTTTTCATATCAAATTGCAATAATTGTACCGGTGCTACTTCATGTGAAAGTTGTTTTATCAAACATTCGCGTTCAGCTTTATCGCATGTCTCACGGTCTCATTTCAACAAAAATTCACCTATCTCAGCATCTTTTCCATAGGATCGTTATTTCAAGAGTTATTGCCGGTATTGAGAATGCGACATTGTGGAGCTCTTTTAAGATAATAAACATATAACCTACTTTTACAATAGTAATCACAATATACGATAACATTCTTAAATGTTGCCATTTAATTGACGTGGTAGAGATAAGCATCCGGATTATCTCTACCACATATAATCAACCTAATAGTTCTGAAAGATTGATCATTTTTTTTTAGTTCGAAATTTTATCTTCTGTTAATTTGAAAAGCTCGTAATAAGTTCAGAAGCTTAGAACTGGAGTTCACAATCAGATTGAATGGATTTAACTATTCAAAAACGTCTTCCAGAATTCTTCGCAAATATGTTCCGGTTCTTTTTCAGTTGGTCCAACAAAACTTTATCTTATTCGTGGGTATATTAAACCCCCAATTATTTTGTTTGCCCATAAAATTTAAGCGATATCCACCTGCGAGGAATGTTTTTCGAAAAATCGCAAATCTCTCATTAGATGCTTTATCTCCACAATATTAGATGCACGCACGCATTGTAGAATTTCAAATAAAAAACCGTTATCGAACTGTTTGAAAAACAAAAAAAAAAGTACATGTTGTATGTGTGTAAGTTTGAAAAGGCGTAATCGGCTTCGTCAAATAAGTTTTTATTATCACCGCGCGTCTGTCACTCAAACTACCTGTTATCGTGATTGCTGTCAATCAGACAGCGGAGTATCAGTACGACGGCGAGGATTTATTTCGCGCAATAAAATTACCATTTTAGACCACTCAAATCCCTATACAGAATGTTATTTAAAGCGTCGGTAGAGTTCGTTCGGCTACTGCCCGAAAACATGACAAGGCAAGTCTACAACGTTAATTACAGGTTTCTATTTTTCTTCAAATTCAGAATATCTTTACCGTAAAAAATCTAATCTAATATTTTATATCGTTCACTATCGTGCTTTCCTTTATTTTTTTTTCTGACAATTTTATCGAAAACCTATTAATTAATAATACTAATCGACATTAATGATCTACTAAATACATATTACGTATTGTATCTGTTGTTAATTCCTAAAAATAATTTAATTACGCCTACGTATGCGTAAGTGTCAATCGCGATTGAAATAAGAATGTTTGAATAGATTATCTCCTTATAATAGCATGGATATCATGATGTTATCGCTGCAATACATATACGAACATATGTGTATATGTAGATACAGATGTAATCGCTAAGAAGAGGAACCTATATATGTCGTTTTATTCGTATATTTCTGTGTTTGCGTGAATTGAAGATTATGATAACGTCTATAATTTATAAATAATGCACAATAAATTGTTTATTCCGATTTTGTTTCACTGAGAAAAAGACAATAAGTTTAGTGATCGTACCTATGCACGAAAGCTTTTCCAATATTGTGTGTATAGGACGTATTTCTACCTTCTTTTACAAGGAACGCGTTATAAAATTTCCAAAATATTCCATAACTCTTAGTAACTTGATAATAAAAAGCAAAAATTTACTTTTATTGACCACTTCTTACTAATAACGTCGTTTTCAGCAGTAGAAAAGTAAAGAATGGATAAAGTAAAATGTCCCAAATTAAAACAGCCACAAATAAAATCTAATTTCCAAAGAAGAATAAAAAAAATAATGGCAAGAAACAAATGAAATGAAACCTGAAAGACACGCGAAACAATTATAAACGTGCAATTTCAAAAACAACAGAAGAAAATTGCGAAACGACAGCAATATTCAAAAGTACCTAAGTAAAACGAATGGAAGCGATTATGAAGAATACAGTCAGAAATTGAAAAAGATTGTTAAAAAAATAGAAAAATAAATAAATAAAGTTATAAAATGCGCTACAACATATGGAAGAAAGTTGTAGAACCAAAAAATATTCAATAGAAATACTAAGAGAATTCACCATTGATCAAACAACGGCAAAAGAAGAGAAAAAAATTATAAATAATATAAAGGAAAAGAACAAATGCCAAATGTTATTCTTTTAAAATAAGAAAATTAAAAAAGACAGGATAGTACAACAGAAGTAGTAAAAGAAGATAAGACAATGAGCTAGAGTAGAGAGCATACTTCAAGGACCTCTTAGAAAGGAACCACGTACAAAGGAAGTAACAGACCGAAAGACCAAAAAAATAATCATAGGCCATCATGATGGCTAATACCAGGAAATAACAACAAAATAACAATGTAAAACCATAGGGAAAGGAATATCAGGAAAATTATCATAAAATATTAACAGAGTGACGAAAAAATACATATATGCCGAGATGATGCCGAGAAAGAAGGCTAACAATAAGGCAACATTTGGACTACAACAAAATTCTATTTGTTTGTATTGTTTGTTTGTTTGTCTGTATTGTTTCTATTCAATGCAGACTTCAGGGTACATCGGTAGTACAGCGAGTATATGTAATTTATGGAACTCTTATGGAACCCCCAAATCTTTTCTCGCGATATGAATCCCAAGTGAGCAGAAATCGACCATTGGGAATCCATACAGATCACCTGGGAAAACATAAATATACGCAACAAAAAAAAAGCTAGCCTTCACTAAACACTTTAGTTAAATTAGCAAGTTAGAATGGTAAGAAAATCAATCAATAAGAACTACAAAGCGAAGAAGAGGAAAATATTGGAGAGACGATGTCATTGTGTATTCGAAGAACTACTCACCCATGTTTAATCTTTTTTTTAACACATAAGTACATTGAATTGTAAAAAAATAAAGTAAAGTAAGTAAAAGCGAAGTATAGAGGGACCACCGCCCTTATTAATTATCTTTTATGTTGGTTACGAGACTTCTATCAAGACTTGCTCTCTACGTTGCTAAATTTCGCGAAACTGATGCAGTAAGTTAGTGACAGGTTCAAGAAGAGAACTGTTGACACTATCGCGAACGCGCGAGGTGGTGCAGGTACCTAAAAAGTTAATTAGAAGGCGTTCGCAGGAAACTAATTTGTCATACGGTACTTATCAACATGTTCTTACAAAAGACTCGATAAATGTCCATATAAAATACATGCTGAACTCAAGCCCGTTCATCGGGCAGTGAGAAGCCCAATACTGCAATGGATTTGAATGGCGAAGCTTCGTCCCTCCTTCAATACTTTTATTAACAAGAAATTCATTCGTTTATTTTAATGGTTTATGGTAATGGAAACCCTTATATCTTGTTACAGAGACCATTACATAAATAAATAAAAGTAGGCTTTCAAATGGTTTCGTCTCATGGTTCAAATGGTTTAATTGGTTTCGTTTAATGATTTATGGTAATGGAAACCCTTATATCTTGTTACTGAAACCATTACATAAATAACAAAAAGTAGGCTTTCACGGCCGGACTCTGAATTCATCACTGACAGTAACTCAGACGTCGACTTATACCAGCTCAAAACCAAGGCCAATAAGCCCAGCAGAAAGATATAATAACTTTCCGTCATCCGACAAAACAGTGCCACAGCTTATAAAACGCCACGAACAGAGAACCTCTTATATGAATATTTCGATAACCGTTGATGATATTCCTCCAAGTTCGCCTGATCTAATTATTGTAGATTATATCGTTTTTCCACGCCTGAAACAATGTTTGCGACACGATAATGCTTTAACACCCCGTCGATGCATTTAACATCATGGAAGACGAGCATCGAAAGAAATCACTTTGAGCATTAATACCAGGCAACATTTTTTTTTATTCTATCAGCTGCATTATTACTGGTTTATTTTGCCACATATTAGAAACTTAACGTTTCTATCTTGATATGATGTAAGCAAGATTTCGCTGTCAGATGTATGTAGTTGAAACCAAGATAAAAGATAATTAAAGGAAAAACATGATCCGATTACGTCTCTTTCGCGACCTGTACTTTTAAAACGAAATAGATCATATTCGCAAAATAAGTGCGTATTGCATATTCTTAATATGAAGTTGATATGTGATTCAGTATGCCAAGATACGTTGATGAACATTTAGATATATATGGAAACCTAAAAAACAAATGCTTATTTTTCATATTATAATATGACATACAAAACCATTACTTTAAAGTTCATTGTATAACTTGGATAAGTTCTTGACATTTAAATCGATTACATCGTCTATTAATAAAAATAATACCAACCGCACTTGCACTTTATGATTGGTTTGGATTAGACAAACAAACAAGTAAGTAGTAGAAATTAACTTAAAAAAAGTTATTTTATCTGTTAAATGAATACTTGGAGCAAACTAATGGGTAGCAAATTAATTTAACGATAGCGATCTCCATGTATAGATTTATGTGCAGAAAAATAGTAATAATGAATTGTGGTTTTGCGACAATTAAAAAAAATCTTAATAATGAGGCTAATTAGTTGTATTCACTTTGATGATTTAAAGGAAATACGTATCTAATCGTTAACCTTACCACCTACGTGAATTTTTTTTTTCCTAAATATGTTTGGAGTGAGCCGCTTTAGTTGTGCTTCATACATTTAAAAAGGAAACGGAACAAACATATAAAATGATAATTGCTATTTATCATTTTATATGATATATATATATTTTATCATATATTTTGGAGAAAAGAAATTTCTTTTATGGCCATTGAGTTGAGTAAATAATACGACAATCTTGAGATTAGTGACAGTAAGTATGGAAACTACTTTTCCATTTGAGATGAAAAAATGTCGCCTTTTTCAAAGACGCAATAGAATTGTGCTTGTGAAATTTTTTAGAAAAAAAACGGCATTGTTTGATCGAAGCTTCTATAAGTAAATATTTAGGTGCCTTCAGGAGCGGACACTCACGGTTGTCCGCTTGTAGGGTGAGGAATGACAAACGAAATAGACAAAATAATCGTGTCCTAGTAGGCAAACCAGGGTCGTCTTAGTTCGATTTCTCATCCTATCAAGCGCGTTCAAGCAGTTTCATACTAGTTTCGACTTCGCCGTCCTCCAATTTAACCGAGCCATCACAGTTACATCCAACATTCACACATTGCTTCCAATCCTTCAGAAATGATGAAATCCAGACACGCTGGGCGGACTGCTCAGATCGCAAAAGATCTCGTAAGACACTCGCCAGCTTCGAAACACTTCAATAGCTTCTCACAGAAAAAAAAAAAGAGCTGCACATGCGGACTTCCTAATGGCAAAACCATTTTTTTATATAAAATGGAACAACACAGCTTATCCTCAATTAGGACGAAAAAGCTTCCGTTGAGGATGACAAATTTACAGGATAAGTTATGATGATTTCCATTTACAATTTACACAACGCTTTAGATAACGACAATATTTTTTTTGTATATCAATTACAAATAAATGACGGCATTTTTATGGATGCTACAAAAATACGTGTACACGATGGGTGGTTATGATAACTCCTTATATCAAGCAGTTGATTGTCAGCAAAGCTTGACATGATGCTATAGGAAACCCCGTGGTTTAAGGCACGTAAAGAAAAATTAATGATTGTTTAAAACTCGCTCGAAGAATAAATGTGTCTTTTTTGTAAATACGCGTTTTATTACAAAACGTCGCCGCGAATGCGCGTCTCTAAACATTGTAAACATCCCAAAATGGGAACTCCATAGCTTAATATGGGACCTGCCTTTTAACCATGGATTTTGAAAAGCACTCAGTAATAATCCTTTCCGGTTAACTAAAGAAATTATAATTTTTTGATCGATTTCGTTTCCGTTTAAAAGTAAGCTACATCATTTGATGGGAAGTTGAATAAGGTCATTATTAAACAAATATCCTCACGTTGTTTGATTAATAAATAAACACGAGTTTTATTAGTTAGATGCAGATATCAATGGTTGCTCTGTCTGCTGATAAATGGGATACACGCCGTACGAAAACTATATCCTCAAAATTATTTTTCGTGATAGGTTGTTAAAGAAAGAAACGGGTTAAATGATGTCTATCGTGTAAGTGATATGAGATGCAATGATCATATTGGGTAAAGATTTTAACCAATAAGGGATTAAATAGCTTATCAAATATACCTATTATTGATCTACCAAAACATAATTAAATATTTTAACAGATTTGATTTAAATAAGCAGCGATTTTAATTTCAATTTGTATCTATTTTCTATCACTATGCCGCTACCAATCTTACCGCATTCATTTAACGAAACGTATTAATTTCACCGTAAACAATTTTGTCAATTCAATATCAACACCTAAATCCGTTTATCAGAAATCGTGCACAGCGATGCCCAAGTCCGACGTCGGGAATTCCGTAAACCTATTATTCGCCCTTAAAAAATGTGACGCTAACGTTATTTGCAATTTGTTCGTTTTTCCCTTAAAAAAATCGTCGAATGTGCTATCTAAGACATGTTAAATGGGATAAATTTAAGCAATATACCTACGTAATTAGGAATGAAAGGAATTTGGAGGATTTTAACAGAAAGAGGTCTAAAGTCATTTTTAATTTGGTTTGCCCTTTCGTACGTTTACAATTGATCAATTATTAACAATATGTTGAAGTAACTTGAAAGCTCTAACGATAGCATAAATGGAGATAACTTTCAATACAACTTCTATCAAATTATCAAATTATTAAATTAAACTCTAAATCATGTATAAGGAAACGGGTTGTTAAAGCTATTAATGAGAGACGTCGTTGCTTTGACTGCTTGTCCAAAGAAATATAAAAAATGGCCTCCCGACGGATTCATAAGCGTGGCCAAATCAATGAATAATAGATCTGCAGTATCCTCAACATCAGAGCTTTCATCATCATTTCGTCATAATCTCTTCGTTTTCTTTGAAAACAATATTATTCGACGAAGATGGCTTTCACGTACTTAGCTAGTTTTGATTTAATTCCGTTTGTGAAGAGTCTTCCTTCCGTTACAAGCAAAATGAAGGCCCAAAACACTTACCTGTCAAGTCCGGAAACTTCTGGTAAAACATCCCTGTCCT
Source organism: Oryctes rhinoceros (assembly GCA_020654165.1). NCBI lineage: Eukaryota > Metazoa > Arthropoda > Insecta > Coleoptera > Scarabaeidae > Oryctes > Oryctes rhinoceros. Next base: position 2,235,278 of record JAIOKQ010000948.1, read on the forward strand.
CGCCAGCCATTCCAATTGCATCTGGTGGAATTGGTTGTGATTATGATGGTTCAACGGTAACTGAACCTTCTGCACCATAGATCCGTCGATACTATGAAATGCGGACCCTTGCGTTTGGCCCGGATACCCGTAAAAAGCACCACCATTCGGGTAGATGTGGTTCAGGAGTCCGGGCCTTGGTACGAAGGGATTAGGTGGAATTTCTTCGCTACCCGGCGATATCGGCGGGCTCCTACTCCTCGTGGACGAAGGTGATATACTTCGAGAGGTGTCGGGAGAGGTCGGACGCTCCTCGTTTCTGGAGAGTAAGGCGTCTATACAGAAAGAGCCTTTATTTTCTTGGATCTTGGTGTCCATGTTTAATGGTTTCGGTTGGTATTCGTGGTTATGGTGATTCAACATGGTGAGATGCGAAGACTCCTCGAGGTAATGAGCCATTTAATTTTAATGGTGGTGGATTGGCGACACTGTTTAGCACGATGTCTTGATTTGTTAAGTTTGAATCGATACAATAATCACAAAAATCTTAGTTTAAATTAATTTGGTTAAAAAAGAACGATAAATAAACGATATTCTTCTTTCCTAAATATTAATCTACAAACACTAGAGGTCACTAATATTTTCCATGTACGAATTTTGACGTTCAATAGTTTGTCGTGGGGCTTGTAACTTTCTAAACTTTTGCAACTAGCATCGACGTAGGCGTTGATAGACTAAACGATTCCAAAAGTATTATCCTAATAATATCTGGCATTACAGCAACATTAGAGACGGTATACATTACTCGGTAGCGTGCGCAATTGTTTCCCGATACGATTGGAGGAAAAGTTTCTAGGCCACGCCTGCCAACCCCGTCATACAAAGGGAGTTGCTACGCGACGGGAGGACGCTCGCACCAAGCGACTTTGATCATAACGCAGTTCGTGTATTGAAATGTTTTTTCGCTGGTTCGGTCCGGGTGGCGTCCGGAGTCGTTGTTTTTTTTTTCTTCCGGCTTGTTTTTTTGCGCTGGCCGAGCGAGTCCGACTTATACGAGCTGGACCGGTTCGGCGGAGTGGTTGCTCTCGCTTTTTGGTCCCGCGCATAATGATAGATATATTTGGGAGATTTAATTATTTTTGCGGGTTTTCGAAGTTGTTTGGACTTTTTTCCGCGGGTGTTCGGGGAGACAACGGGTGGTTAATTGAAATTGTTTCGCTTCCGACGGTCCTTTTTATACGCGTTGTCGATCGGGGATGTTAACTTTTCGTAGTTGAAAGCTTGGAGAAGGGATTTTTTAATCTGTATTTGATCAAACATTTGTATATTTTTTAACTCAAAATCTCTATTCTTCTATCATTTGTATTCTATTTAATTTTTCTTCTTTTGTTTTGTGGAAGTTTGGCGTTTCGTGTTACCGAAAGAGCAATTTCCAAAAATTTGAAGTAAATTGTATAATGTATTTTGAATATGCAGCTATTGATTCTTTTATATATTTTCCGTCAATATTGTAGCAGAAGTATGCATTAAACAGTCGTTGCTAAAACTAACAGACAGATTTTTTTAAAGAAGAAGCAGCTTCATAAACAATACCAACTTGCTTCAAATCAAAGTTATCTCTATCTAAGTTTATTAATGCGTGACATGTTGAAGGTGCCATATTTAAACTCTTTGTATTTGTGGGCCATAGGTGACCGTGCATTTGGGTTTGGTAAAAATCATACTGTCAATCCAGAATACCACTTGTGACTTTCCGCTATTCATCATAATCAAAAGTGGTCATATATTGAATTGATGCGTGATTACTATTTTGTTTCTTGATTCATTCAATGTACGGATGTTTGCAAGACCCAAAACAAAAACTGAAGAGTCGAAAATTTCAGGAATAAATTCTTCTGAAATTCGCAGGGCAACGAATTTCGGAGCGGAGAGTCTTACTTTCCTTCTTCCTGAAGGATTCGGTGTCGGACTCGTGTCTCTTCGTCTCATGAAAATGGATTCGTGTTGCCTATTGGTTTTGTCGAGTCGAGTCGACAAAAGGCACGAGTCTGTCTAGTCTTTGGTAATTTCGTGAAGGGCGGGCAAGGTGGAAAACTTTACTCATAAGCAAATTGGCGAAGAAGTGAGAATGTGGATTTGCCATCTCCCTCCAGTGGTAAGAGGACTTCCGTCTGAGTTAGGAGCTGTGCGTTCGAGTCCCGCTAGGTTAGCGGTTGGCAGGCCCTCCCGAGGCACCATTGGCATTTCAGAGACAATTGGCTGCGCTTTAGTTTTCACAATAATAATTTTTATGACATAATAATAATTTTTACACAAGGGCTCTTAAAGTTATAACAAACTTAAAAAAAAAAAAACTTAAAAAAAGCCTTTAAAACAACCCGTTGGGCCGTTACCATAAAAAAGAACTTTACTCAATATTCTATTGTTTCCGATCCCGCAGTTTTTACTGTCATTATTCATGGTTTTCAAAATTAATTTTTATAACTAATAATTATAATAAAAAATAATTAATTTTATAATCAGCATGCAAGATAGAAATTATATCTAATATAGGGTCTTCTAGCCCACAATATTTACCACCACTAAACTTGCCAATAACTACGTTTAATAAAAACAATTTTTATGTCAGTTCCAATCAATGTTATTGATGCAAAGTATTATCCGGCATGCTCATATTTTTACAGAAAATTGAAATGTTTATTCTGAAAAATCTCCTTATCGCATTTGCATGTATGAAAACCAATAACATTGGAGCTATTTTCCAACACTGCACTTCGTGATAAGGGGGCATTGATTCCGCTGCTTTGGTGTACCCAGATCTACCGTCATATAAATTCATTGAAATATTTGATCGTAGCGGTACGCATTAGCAAAGCAAATATGTATTCATCCACTGTAAACTGTCGACTTTTTATTCGTTTTAATTGAATAGATCTCTATAGTTAACGTGTGCACTAGGTAGTGTGTAGAACATTTAATTAAAATAGTTTTTAAAACCATTTTCATTAAGTTTCAACCTGAAACCTGTTTTGTTTAACTTCGATATTTTCAATGAATTGCAATAATAGAGATAACTGTGTTTTGGCATATATTTGACTACGAGTCCGTTCAACAGAATTGGAACAACATCGTATAAAAGATTGTGGTCTGCTAAAAAGCCCCATACAAAGAGCTCTTATCTCCTCCCTTCCCTCACGATTTTCGTACATTTTTGGGTAGTTTAAGTTAAAACAAAAACTTACCCACACCAAAAGTAAAATGTTCAAATTAAGCCTTCTAAAAATAATTTCGTTGTAATAAAGTTGAGGAGCTCTGTCTTAACTTTCAGTTTATATCTCTTGAAGCCTAAATTTGTAACAGAATATGAAAGTTCTGTTCTTGTATCAAAGCTTTTTAGAAAAAATATACAAAAAGGCGATTATCGAACTATTAAAACTAAATTTACAACCTAACAACCTAAAAACGGACAACAACACAGCTTCACAGGCCAAATTAGTTAGTGAGTTGAAAAAATAGATCATAAATAATTTATTGGAAAAAGCATCTTGTTCAGCTCAAAATTGTGCATGTTTTTATATTTAATTATTATATTAACGGCTAGTATCATTACTCCAGCAAGCCGTGTTTCTTGAAATTATTCATCATATTAGCCACTGCTGGTAACAATCCTGAAGAGGTCCCATAAAATCGAGGACGAAACGTCTGTAGAAGCTTCGACAATGACATGTTCCAACCCAGAGAGGAAGCCAGGAGTACGGAACAGAATCTAGAAACAGTATTAGACTATCAGACTCAATCAAGAACGTATTGAGCTTGAGCATGATGTTGATGGCGGGTTGGTTTGTGCTTGCCACTAAGTTCAATGACAATTTTGCCTGTGCTTCGGACCGTGTTGCTTCTGTTAATCGGGATGTTGAGCATGTTATTGATTTTAATGGAATTTTCTACATTTTTCCCATCACTTCTGAAGAAATTAAATGTACTATTTTCAGTTTCAGTTTCAGATCATTATGAAATTCCGCCAAAAGTTCTTAAATCAGTAGCTAATTGTATGAGCAAATATTCTTAACGGTTTTATTGAATTTTATTGATTTTTATTGAATTTTATTAAATATTATTGATTTTTATTGAATTTTATTAGATTTCATTGGATTTTATTGATTTTTATTGAATTTTATTGAGATTTATTGAATTTTATTGAATTATGAATAAATATCTGGATGATTTTAAAATATCGAAAATTTTACCTTTGCACAAGAAAAGCGACACAAAACAAACATTAATGATTATAAACTCATATCGCTACTTCTAGGTACTATCGAACATGGTAAAGTGGTCTTAAAGACTGATTGACGGACTCCTAATCAACACGACTTCATCAGTAAGAGGAGCATATTTTCTTAATTTTATTTAATTTCGAATCTGAATATATATTTTATTGTCGCAGGCGCTGTTGTGCTTTTATGCATGCATTATAAGAAAAAGCATAAATGGGAAAAGAACGTAGTTTTTTGTTGAATATAGTCGTTTTACATGAGACAATGTATGTATGCATAATGCATAAGAAAATAAATTCTTTGATTGACAAAACTAGAAATCTTAGTTTTATTAAACAAAGGATATACTTTCTTATGCCTCAATACAGGAATAAAAGCACGTTTATGTTGAATTGAATTGAACAATATGTTAGAAAAAAAAAGATAGAATTTACCTTAATCAAACACGTGTAGCTCTCATTTGATCAAAACTTAAAAACAAATAAAATGTCTTCAATCCAAGAAAGTTGAATTAAGATTATTTCAATTCAATGGTTGCTTCGAAACAAATTTTATCGCTGTAAGAACAAGCTTTTCTACGTGTAATTGTGGATAATGGTAGATCAGAATATTTTGTTAAGTAATGAACTGAAATACGTGACTAGATAGGCTAAAATTTATCCAATAAACTCAATACTAAACTCGTATTTATAGATACTATTCAAAACTAGCACTACTAAATAGATACATTTATGAAGTAATAGCCACCACCTGTAGCTGCATTAATCAGTATACCTAACTAGCTTGTCACGCACGTACGTAAATACTTACCGTCCGTTTACATTTTTATAAAGAGATCTTCAATCATCTCCAGTTATTATTTCAACGAGAATATCAACTCGAAGAACCCATACAGAGATAATTTCACCTTCATCGTCTTCTATGTTGGTATTTTTTTATCCGCATCCGCACTTAATACGACAACGAAGTCACATTAAAAAATAATAATTAACCGTTCTGTTTGCCCAAGTCCGCGCCGTGGACGCACCGTACACACAAATTATGTTTGTGAACGTGATCAAGTGGTTTGTATTCTCCAGCTTACCACGTTGACTTTAGGCCCAGTCGCAGACCGTTCTATCGAAGGTGCATGCATAACGTAAAGGATGATTCAGAGTATTCAAAAAGTTCAAACACCAAAAGAGAAGAAAAGTACACATGTGCTACGTATAAAGTACCAACGATTAAGTGAAATGATAAAAGTCTGTCCACCCAGCGTGTAGATTCTTTTAGGTTTGAATTCGAAGGTAGTTTGCTGTTTATGAGCGTGTATTTACAAGAGGTACGAGTAGGTTGTGAGGAATAGAAGGAGTTTTTTTTTTTTTTTAGTGTATTTGGAAAGGGAGACGATTCACCTGTATAAATAGTAAAATTGCTTACATAAGCCTAAATCTTTTTTCAAGAAGAAGGATTTAAGATATCTCCTCTTTATAGATATACCTCTTAAATTTCTGTTTTATGTTTAAAGATAATTGTAGATAATTTACTTTTGCTAATAATAATAGTTAGGGAAGTGCCACGATCGTTAATTATATTTTAATCTCCTTATATGTTGTTTTATTTACAAACTTTTGCAACACCTTTGGCTTGATATATTAGCTCCATTCCAACCTTGATCGTAATGGATTTTCATCTGAGCAGCGTGATGGTACAATTACCTTTTTGTCCCTTGTGCCACATGATATGTCCAACCATACCATTTACGAAGCTGTAATTTGGCAAATTCTATGTGAGGCACATACGTACATCCGGCGAAAACGTCATAAAAATTGGAGAGGATGAGGTGAGGACCTATAACGCACTTGACATGAAATGACCCTATTACTAAACTAATTTTGGTAAATAACGACCACCGGACGCATCCTTGCGATAATACATACATAAGTAGTAGGATACAAGGGCATCTTATACGAGATGAGCTCCTTAATCACTCATGATCTGCTTGCATGATCCTCCTCTAGCTCTAGTTCTTCAAACTTCAACTTCTACGTTGGTCTTCACTGCGCTTGCTTCCACTTCCTCATAGCCATCTACCTGAAGTATTCGACCAAACTGAGTATATATTTTTAACGAACCAGAGGATGTTCATAATTATTCATAAGTACTGTATCCTGCAATAACTCCTGCCGTTGTACATGTTGCTAAAATATCCAAGAGACTTCTCCTACATATAAGGAGGATTAACAAACCAACCGCTCGGCTTCTGATTTCGATAAATTTGCCCTTTAAAGCATGTGTAGAGCGTCTCCAAGTGAATTTTATATCGAAGATTAGCCCAAGGTATCTCACAATAGATAACTTCTGAAGACAATTGTTACTATGCGGTGACATCCACTCACACCACGCAGCAGAGATCCCTGGGGTACTCCTAAGGAGAGACAGCCGCCATTGCGATCAGAGAAAAGCCTCTCAGAACAACAAAAACATACGACCAGCCTTCTGATGGAAACCCCGAATTCAAAACGCAACATTTTGGAAATACAGGATACCCTGAACTAGAACTGCTCGTCCGAAATGGGGTGAAGATCGATTAGTTCCAGTTCATCCCTACATCCACTGAGAATGACCCGTTCAGTCATCTTGAAAAAGATTAAAGTCAATTGAGTTAATAACAAACGGTCACCAAAAACCTGGGGAGCTGAGGGCTGCATTCCATCCAAAAGACATACTACAAAAGTAAAGGAAGGACATCATGTCGCAGGTTTACCTTCATTCCTTGCGCCAATGTCTCTGCCACTGAATGCATTGAAATTGCTAATAGTTGGCAGGAGACAATTAACACTGGCACAAAGAAGTATTAACGAAGAAAGGAAGCAAGAATTGGTTGAAGGCGTTGCCGCCCGCATAAAGTTCCTGAAGCAGCCTCATATTGTTTCGTACTTTAACGCTTTTGTTTGAAATAAAATTTCGTTAGCAGGAGTTCAATTCGCTATTTTCAAAGAATGAGATACACGTTTTTCAAAATATCAAATGCCAGAATACCCATGTCCAAAATAGTACCGAAGATACCTTGCGATAAAATAAAATAACGAGAATAAACAATCGAAATGAAACTATTTACAATATTTATTTAAGAGCTCGTGGATTCATCAATTTCTACAATCATCAGTCATTGTGTCATAAACCAAACGATACATTACACAGCCTTCCATTTTTTTTTTCGAAGCCCTATTTAGATTGAATTAACAGATAATTTTGAATAAGCAGATAACACGAGTATTGAATTGCTACTAGAAACATGTAAGTAATTGATGTTTATTGATTTTATAAGAAGTAATAACAGATAACATGATAACTAGATCAAGCTAAACACTAAAAAAAGAAGTTATTCCTTCTATGCAGAAAATCGATAGAAAAGATATCTAGTTTATAAGTCAAGCGTTAACAGAAATTATTGAATCACCGTCAAACAATTTCCTGCCTTTTACAAACACTTCAGTTATTTATATATATATATATATATATATATATACGCTTCTCGTACGCACGTTTTCGTGCATTGTAATTGCTTATTGATCTTGAAAGTTGGATGATAAGATGTATAACTATATTAGAATGTATTCCTTTAATCTGGAAAACTTGTATTGATAACAAGCAATCGTGCATGAATTCTAGGTAATCGATTATTTTTTGATTATGAGTTGTAATACGCTTGTGCAATCTACATAATAAATCAACTAATTCTTTTATGATTATTATATATAGACGATAAGCCGATCTCTTGTTAGATCAACGTTACCTCGCAAAAATTCAAAGAAGCAATTTTTTCCATGTACAGGCGACTATGAGAAAAGTTACGACTTTTCTCATAGTCGCCTGATTAAGATGATAATACGAAAGCTTGTAAAGTTTACAATACATCATATCAAAATGTTATTAACAACATCTTGATATCACTGCCATCGTGGTTTAAAGCGTATATTATTATTATTTTCGTATTTGTCTGTGAATGCGACAAAGTCCCAATGGAATTCCTCGTGAACTTTCCCAACAAAGCTCGCCTTTCTTATTGTACACTCAGCAGAATAAACATTTTTGCGTAAGCTTATAGATATGTAGCCATACGAATAGCGAAACATGTTTACATAAAAAAATTAGATGATCTCGAAGACGATTTATAGGACCCGTTTCCTTTTAAACCATTAATGTTGCATGGACATTTTAAACAACGCACATTTACCAACTACGACACTCGCACATTTAGAAGCCGTCGAAATCGCCTGATTTCGTTTCGTTAGATTCTTATTTATTTGGATGACAAAAATATATCTTCTAATAGACTTAATTATATTGAAAGCACAGAAGCAACGAATGGAAGTAAAGTAGCAAATGCAGTATTATAGGGTAATGGGGCAAAATATTTAATATTTGGAGAATTCCTAAGAAAAAAAAAATGGTTTTCATCAATTGCTATCTTGGGAACATTTTTGTTTGTAAAAAACACGCGAAAGTTTCACTATTGTGTACTGAAGAGGGCCGTCGAAACAGAGGACGAAACGTCCTTACCTTCAATCCATTAAGGAACCTTACAGGATGAAGTAAATTTAATTAAAAAGGGGAAATCCTCAAATTTACGTATTGCATCCTTCGCTAACGTCGATAGGAGTCAATAAAATGAAAAAGAGAAAAAAGAAAGCGACACGTCGAACATACGCAGCGTCATCTGAAATAATATATGAAGAGTCAGTCGTGAATACGAATGGCGGTGGTAGGGATGTTATAATTAGCACCAGATTAAAGTAATGTCTAGGGACACATTAAACGATTTAGCTCTGTTAATTAAAAGTGTAGTGCGCCTGGTGGAGTGGAGCAGTTAGACAAATGGCCGCTGGGGGCCGCCACTCTCTCCTCGCTTACCACCGCCTTGCCGTACCATACTGAAGAGAGATGCTACCGGAATAAGCCGGGATGGAAAATCATCATCGTCAGCAACAGCGGCAACTGCGTTCCATCTCTTCTCTTTCGCGATTTCGCCCGCTTCGTTCGGATTTGGCATCTCTTACCGTTCCGGGCGGTGAGTTCGGCGTAAGCGTTTTAATTAGGACTTATATACGCGTCAAATATTAAAGAATAATTTCGTCACATCGCCGTCGGCGCTTAAGAGTTTGAAATCGTATAATTCGCTTTAATTAAGACAGTTTGCCGGTGTAGGAATTATAAATTGCTTCGTTTTCGCATAGTTTGCTACGGTTGAAAATGAAACGGTTAATTTTACGTATACGTAGACATCCTCCTTTCATATCGTGAACGGCCTTTTCTAATTGATCTTGTTCTCTCCGATATCTTATATGTACACAACATCAATCAAAAGGTTCAAATGTAAATATCTAGGCTTATTTACGTTAGTAAAGCTTTTCGTTGCTACACACGTCACAATACATCTATCTTTAAACTATTTTGAATTTTATCTAACGAAACTAGAAATCAGGTGGTTTGGATAGATAACGTAACATCTTCTGAGCCTTCCAATTCAGTTGAGTGTCCCACAAGGATCTATATTGGGACCTCTATTATCTTTTAACATATATCAACGATTTTTCTGAGAACATGTTCTTGGATAAAACTATTCTTTTTGCAGATGACACTACCTTGGTGGTAAAATAGAGAGAATTCTGGTGATATCTTAACTAAAGCTCCTTCAGCCAGTAATTTTACTGAATATATGTGATTTCCTTCGATATTTCTCTTAAGAGAACTTTAGCCAATTTGCCTTATCGCTCCGGTTATCGCGAAGATTTTAGATACTTTAAAATGTTCACTTTTCCTTCGCAGTAAGTATGCGTCTTTTGCATATTCGCAAAAACATTCATGGTTGCGAGACTAACGGATCCTTTTACAACAAATAGTAATAGTTTAAGCGTTGAATATCCGCGTTTATCTAGTTCTTTGTAAACTTTTACAACGTCCTCTCTGAGAATATTAAAAATTTGTGTGTGTACCCTTCAAGATACTAGTGTTCATTGGTTGTTTGTTTTGAAAATATGCGGATCCCAGGGTATCCTAATTATTATAGATATGGCTCTCATACTTTGCGTATTTCTTCCTTTTGTTGCTTTGTCTCAGAAGTTTTGTATTCATCCCAGAGGTTGGTTCTCCTCTTATCTTTTAAGATGATGTCTTGTGTTATTCTCCCAAAACACATTAATTTCATTTACTTTGCGTTTGCCTTAAGTCGTAACATACCCACGGGGTATTATTTAAATTTCGACATTTTCAGGACACGCTCAAACATAAGATTACCAATATTTTTCTTAATAACACTTACAGCATTAATAATAAGTCCAAAGTCAATTTATTTTTATTCATAATTGTTTGATAACTTTGCTTAACGAGATTCTCGACGTCGTGTTTGAATTTCTTTATTTAATCCAACAATCCTTTTATTTGGGAGACGAATTTTTCGACTTATGTAAATCGTTGCATTCCAATTCCGTTATATTTGAATTTGTATACTTTCGACTGTGATATTGTATTATCTAAACCGTGCATTCATGTATTTTATTTTTTTTGAGATTGATTGACATGTATAAGTACTAATATGTAACTAGCTTAACTTTCCAATGGGATGTGGTAGATATGGTCTATGACGTACTGCAATATCACTGTACTAGGTCAATACTTACCATTTTGGGGATTATTCAATTCTTTTTGAATGGTGAAAATTTTCAAATTATTTCTTTATCGACCTTCGCATAGTTGCAGAAAATTTGGTTGGACACTAGCGGTTAAGGAAGCAAATTTTCAATGTGATACAAACCAGTGACTTAAGTCTACTAAGCTGACAATTCCTCTGCAAAGGTCCTGCGCTAGCATTAATTAGGTGATCACTGCTGAGTAAGAAGCAGTTTCTTCTAACCTTAATCGAAGCAAACTTTCTGGATAACATTCTTGACTTACATGTCGGTTAATTTTTAAAGGGGTGTATCCGATATAAGAATAATGCATAATAAGCCTATTATGACAAAATTATTTTTTCTTTCGTTTTCCCGTCCTGCCGCCTATTTCTTGATGTTCTAAAGTGTTTAAAGCTCCTTATATATTTAGAATTATGCATTTGTACATGGAGCACGCCGTTGTGCCTCATTTCCTATAAACCAATAAGATTGCTTCTTATAACCTTTTCGTTTCGTTACATTTAACATGTATCTCCAGCATCATTTAGTTGCTCTATTGTTAGAGACATCGCATGTTGTTCTCCGCTTCTGCTATCTCTAAAGTCTGCATCTGCTCACAATTTTGAATTCATTTGTACGTGAGGAAGTTGTCTTTATCTTCTGTTTTTCAACAGATTTTCCTTTGCTGACCCATCAAATTATTTCTGGTGTTTCGTATAAGCTTCGCTACAAAAACTGGTACTTTAACGGTATGTCTGTTATGTTACTGAATTTAATATTTTGATAAACATATCAAACATATACATTATAAAGAATCCAATTTTAAGAGAATATAATTGACATTGATGAATTAAAATATTGACAATAGGACTTTAATATTAATCATATCTTTTATTATTACCCTCAAAACATGGCCTCCTTTCCTACCAGTTATTCCTAATTGAATGAAACTCATAACATTCGATGTAGATTAATTACTTATTATGCTGTCAGTCGACCATTTGAATATATTTAATTTGTGATTTATATGAAACGAAGTACTAAAGAAAAATAATTGTAAATATTAATCCTTGGTCTAGTATCTTAACTTTGCGGATTTTTCTAATTATCGAAGTATAATGAAACTAATCTGATAATTATCTGTCAGATTATGGAAGCAATTAAAATAAATACAATTGAAACGGATAAACAATTAATAATCGAAAAGATAATCTTTCGTTTTAAAACGACAACATTCTACAATTCCAAATGTGTACAGTAGAGCACATAAGTTAACCAACTCCTTACACCTCAATTTAAAAGTGTTCTTTATGCAAATACTACAAACAATCCAATAGAGGTACTATATACAGGCTGTTCCACGGAATCGAATCGAGTTCGCATTCGAATCTTTCCCTCGATTGCACCGCCTACATATTTACGTAAATATGTACAATAGGAAGCAAATTAAATAAACTTATCAAATACTAAATAAATTGGAACTACCTGCTTTTATGATTAATTAGCACTGCTGTCTTTTGACTTTGTATTCATTGGTTTCTATCGACTATCGGAGCACTAGTATCGATATCTAGAAAACTACAAGTTGCATCTGACTTATAACACTTAAAATATTTTGATACGCCTATGGCTTCTAGTTATACCGTCTGATTTTTGTCATATCGTTTATTTCTGATTGGTTTGAGCGTACCTTGCCCTGCACACCAATGCAGTTGCTTCAACTCTTCACGCTTAGAGGTAAATATTAATTCTTTACAACTTTTGCTCCTTTGTAATTTACATATATCATTATCTTGATTAAAAGTCCTCCCATCAGACCAACACGCACAGTCCTGAAAATTATGCCAAACAACTTCTTTAGGTCTACTCATTAACTCTCTTTATTGTAGCCTAATTTGCGAAATATGGTGGTTATAGACTAAATCATAGTTTTTTCTCTCATTTTTTTTTTCAATTCCTGCACCGAAAAATAGAGTGCAATAAGTTGGCCTTTTTCTTAATATTGTTTAACGATTCTGTACACCGTTGACGTTGCTATGTCTACAATAATATTACCATAAATGCACAAATAATGGGAAACATACACAAACATTGAAAACAATCGGACACAATCGTAATAGTCCTCTTATCGCCTCCTTTCAATAAAAACTGTCGTTTTTCTCGTCCAGCGACAGGGGCACCTGCTTCTTTACGCATTATTCGTCGACTTATTGTGTTCTTCTCAAAAGAACTCGTTTTTTAACTAATAAGCTGCCAAGTCACCCAAAAATATTGTAGAGGATTCAATTTTAAACACCGTTATCGATACGTTGATAAGTTATAGTAAACACGTGATCTACGACGATTTCCGTTATGATATTGTATGTAAGTCGTGTTTAATCAGAGCCAATGAAAGAGTTAATTTTACCGCGAAAAATTGAAATCGCTTCTCCTATTATTGAAACAAGGTAATAATTACAGTTACAAACTTACCTTTTTTATACAAAAAAAAATATTTTAGATGCCTGTGGAATGATCTGTATGAAAAGGAATAAAAATCTATTAAGCCGAGAACAATGTCCTGGTAGTCATTCTAAAAACGAAACGTACACATTTTTCGTCTAACAAATTTATTCAATGTTCTGATAATGACAAATAGCACTTAATAAAAATAAAAAACCACATATTATATTCATCGTTACGTTGCATATGCAGCATTTACATACCTTACTGCACATGCGTGCGATAAAACGACCTTGCAGCATCCACGTCATCGTCGAATATAAATCGAGATTGTACCCGAATAATCGTCATTGGTGTTGCTCCGGGCGGATCATAGGTCGTGATTAATTACTTTATAATATCGATTATATTTTTATCGTCGATGTTTATATGTCAATTACACTCTAATTACTTGTCTACACTTGTCTAGATAAGTATGATCAAGTGGCACTTCGCCTTCGGCGTAATCTTTTGGAATACGTTGCGATCGCGTTTACTCATGGATTTCGAGGATTAATCGCGACTTTACGCACGATAAACGTTGAGCCGATACGATCGTTATGCGCTTGACATCATCGGAAAAAAAAACCAGTAGAAGGAATATCTAGAAATAGATGGATCGTCCACTTCAGGTTGTGCGAGCTTTTTCGAGTGCGAGCATCTTTGCGAATGAAAACCTAAAAATAATGTTATTGATGAAATGAGTGAGTTGTGAGTAAAGTCCGGACGATGTAAGCTCCTATCGCGAACGAATCATTTTAGCTGAACCAAACGTATATATATATATATATATATATACAAGCCATTGTTTCACATGGAAAATACGAACAATATGCAATAAATACTCTTACTCGTGGTAGAAGAAAAAAAACAGTCTAAACCACGGACATGTTTCTGCTTACCCGGCGTCATCAGCGTGGCTCCGAGAGCGTTTTTGTCCGCCTAACACCGATATTTGTCTCGCGCTTCATACCATTTCCCTTCAAATCGACGAGCCATGCATTTTTTGGGTTGTCTACACGAAATAGAGTGCTCGAGAAGTTTGTAGATTACCTCTACCAGAATACCTCTTTAGCCTTCTTTTATCTAAAAAAAAATATGAGCGTGTTTCATCTACGTTGCCGAGTTTACATTCGCAGAAACGCAGAATCATGGGATGCTCCAATGTTACATGATTATTATCTTGAAATCACCACAGTATCTTTACAATATTAGTATTAAGAACTAAAGCTTAATCGTGTCCCTCGCGTACAGCATCAACCTCAATCAATCCATATTTTTAGACGCACCATTCGAATTGCTTTATGAGGCATAATAGGCGACACAAACGCGCAGAAAAATTTAATACGAAATGAGTGACTTCCCGAGTAAATCATCATTTATGAAGACGAATTCATTATCGAAACGTAGCTAAATGCATCACCATCAATAACAGCATTAATAGTGCAATGTCTAGTGTGCACACCTCTCGATGTCGGAGTCGTGACTTAAAGTCTCGGGTTCGCAACTCTCTCAAAGTAAAGTTTCTAGAAGTCTTCATTTCTCATTCAAAATCGGTGAATGGTGGAAATGAGGTTAACATCTTAAGACGCTCAATAAGAGCAGGCATAATGGTAACTCAGGATCGGCTAACGCCTCTTATAAATGACGAAGGATGTTGGAGACGCAAACGCCATTCGTCTGCTCATTATGAATAAGCTGTAAACATTATTATTCTTATTATTATTACTAAGGCTTCTTGTCAATCAAGGAATTTATTAGGCTAGCTTAGTAACTGGTAAAATTCGTTAAATTAAATAAATATGTAAGCTTGTTATAGCGTTAATAAATAAATAATTTCTGTTAACACTATTTAAGCTACAGCAACGTGCGCCACCTATTTCCTGCAATATAGTTTCACCAATTGCTTCAAATTATCTCAATCGCGGATGCTATTTATGGATATATTTGCTACGATTGCAAAAATATTCTTCTTTCTTGTGTAGCTGCGCCTACAAGCGTGATGTGACATTAATTTGACAATGCTGTGACGTATTAAGCACTTAAGATGACAATCCTTGTGAAAAATTTAAATAATCTCCACGCTACTTGAAGATCGCAGCTTCACCTCCGTCTTCATCGGAAAGACAATCGGTAAACATTACTTTCATTTCATCCGTAGTAAATATATTCGCATCCGCGAGGTCATTATGCAATCGGTTAGGTGCACTATCCACGTAAATAGCCGCGCATATGAAGCCTCCTTAATTTGACATCAAAGCAACGCTGGAAATGATGCCGCAACATCGGTACGGATTGATTCTCTTTCTTTCCTCTACTTTAGTAAAATACATATTGACAATTCATTAGCCGCGAATTCTTGACAATTACCGGCTGCTAATTGACTAATAATTACGTTACAGCATCAGGATATATCTACATACATATATATGTACGTTACCGTTCAAAATCAACAAATTAGTACCTCATTAAACATTTTACTAATGGCATTAACATGTAGTAATCGGAGGTATACCCCATGTAAATAAATTAATTATGTATTTGATGTTCGGGATTTGTTGGAATAACGACGTTTCTATGCAATCAAACAGTATAAATTGATTATTTCGTATGGTTGTATAGATGTTTTAAGTTCGTTTAAAATTATATCGTTATGAAGCTAACATTTTTGGATAACTTAATGCAGCTAGCCATGCCATGAGATATAATCCAAAATTATGAAGTAATATTTACTTTTTGGGTTACATTTAGGCCTACGTCCTCTGTAAAGAGAAGCTGACCTGCATTGCTTGATGAAAGGACTAGAAAGAAGCCAATACCAAACAACGTCGTTAGACATAGAGGCCGCTTTCAACAGCTCTCCATCAACCGGCCTGTAAGAGACTGGAATATAAGCTATACGACGTTCATGCGTGCTAAAAAGCAAAATAGTTTGTGCCTAAATAGTTAAGGCCCTGGAGAGACAGTGCTGTCACCACTGTTATGGAGGTTGATCGTAGACGTCCTCACTAGGTATCTAGACGACTAAGGATTATTATAGAACAAAGGGAAATTCCCTGGGATAATAAAAATGAAACGTTATACGCTGCGTAAGTGGAGGCACTGTGCCCTAAAGAAGGGCTCTAAATTAATCCACAAAGAAACATAAGAATACTCACCGATTAACGGCATTTAACTGTTCGGGCAGGAGGAACCAAGGATGTCAAATATCTGGATGTCATCTTTGATGCATAACTGAAATAAAATAACAAATAGGGCAACGCGATTCTTTTGTAGTTGCAGAAAAGTTGTTTGTAAAATCTGAGGAATCAAGACCAAAGGTGATATATTTTCTGTACGCTACGATGGTGAGGTCAACGATTACTTACGGAGCAATAGGTTGCTGGAAAAGGACGAAAGTGTCCTTGGTGCACGGTATGAGAGTTTAACAATCAAGCGGGACAAAATTTTAATCATTTTTTTAATAATATATTTCATCTAATTTTTTTCACCAGCAGCTTCATCATTAATCATTGATATTTGTTCTCATTTCTGCACTGCTGGGAATCACTGAAGCAATAAACAATGCAGGAACCGCTTCCTTGGAGGCCATTGCGAGTTTCTCTCCGCTGGTGCTTTATGTGAAGGTCAGGGCTTTGGCTACGATCCTTAGACCGAAAGCCAACAAATTGTGAAAACCCAATATTAATTGCTGGGATGCTGATATTGATAGCCTGAATCATAAACAGAGGATATCGTCAAGCCCGTAACAAATATGCAATAATTTTGGTGACCAACACAAAAATATAAATAAATGAATACTTCAGCCATATAAAATAAAACTGAAACAATGTTATTTTACGTAGAGTATCAAGGGAGAGCTTTGTGTCTAGTAAAGAAAGAAACAAGACGTGCAAATATCCAAAT
Source organism: Oryctes rhinoceros (assembly GCA_020654165.1). NCBI lineage: Eukaryota > Metazoa > Arthropoda > Insecta > Coleoptera > Scarabaeidae > Oryctes > Oryctes rhinoceros. The sequence continues at coordinate 2,252,574 of JAIOKQ010000948.1, forward strand.
TCAGTAAAAAAAATAAATAAAAAATTTATGCATCGCGTAAGATATAGAATTCATTAAGTACGACTGTGGTGCTATTGCACTTTTTCACACAACACTGCTCTTTCTACCAAAGACAAGTTTTCAGTCGTGTCAAATCTAGTAAAAAATAAACAATACATGTCCGCACCCAGATTCAGTAAAAAAGTAAAGAATACATCCATATTCGGTAAATCCAAACGACGAGGAATTTCTCCTCTCAACAAAGCTAGTCCATTGGCCTTTCAGCTTTCACATCAGGCAATTTTCCGCTTAGACTGTTATAAGTTCATCAGGCTCGTCAGTTTAAGATTACAGCTGAGGTGGCTGTATAAATTACTTCCGGGTATTCACATGCTCATCACTAGAGAGAACAAAGACAGATGGAATTATTCCTTTTTTGCAGCGACTAGATAGACTCGTGCTTATAAGTCTCGTGAAAATGGATTCCTGTTACTTACTGGCGTTCCTACAGTCTATAAAACACGTATTCGTTTAATCTCTGCAAAAGAAGTAATAATTTTATCCGCCTTGAAAACTTCATCGAAGTTAGTGTTTCATTTTGTATGATGCATCTGTGACGCTAAGCCTGTTTAAAGAAGCAACTTGGTTCTAAGAACAAGAAGGCGATCAAAGACAGCAGAAATACCATGCTCTGTAGTGCTTTTTCTTCACTTTCTCGATGGTCAACACTTTGAAGCCATGTATATCTCACTGATCAAAAACATCAACAACTACTGAAGAAAAAACGTTACAACATTCACTAAAATGGTTGTAATATCTGAGAGAACCTTCCATCGTGTTTGTAGATTTTTGAAGATACAGAAAACATACGTTTTATCTTCCCTTGTACTTATAATCTTCGTTAAAAATAAATATGTTTACTGACTAAACTTAAAGTAAATGTACAATTTAAAATTAATCGTGCTGTATATGGATATACACGTATCTATGTCGTAACCTAATCAATACAACTGTCAATTTTATGAAGTATGGATTTACTGAAATATAGATGATCTTACATTTTTCGTCAGATCTTCTTTTTAATGTCCAGATAACGTGTTTGTCGAAGATTAACTACAAATAAAATAATGTCCGCAAATGATATCGTAAATCGGCAATTTAAATCGATATTTTGGATAATTTGTTATATCTAGAGACATTAATAAAAAATCACATTGCGAAATGTTCGAGTGATTAACTATAATTTTATAAATCGTTGTCGCAGACTGTAATTTCTGATTTTTTTTTCACTACCGACTCCAAGTGTGCTAATAATTTGTTTTGAACAACCAATAAAGCAGTTACGGATTAGCAACTATCTGATTTCTTAATGATTTAAACCCTTAGATTCGTCTGAACAAGTCCGTAACGACAGCTCAAATTCCTTCGCTTTGTTGTGAAAAATGTTGCAAATAAGTTGTTTTGACACTTACCTTGCTATTTTTTACGGGTACATAAAAGCCTATTGTTGCTATTTCAAACACAACCAAAATCCGATTTTGTTTTAACTTAACCACTGGTTTATTTATTCAAAACTGAGACTTCAACTTATATTGATCTTCCAAAATGTTTTTCTGAATTTCCTAAAAATGTTTTGAATAGTAATTAACGCGATGCGGCTGAAGTGACCGAAAAATCGAGGAAAATAGAAAAGCAGATAAGCTGGCCAATATGGTTTTCATTGGTCCTAATCCGCTTTCGTGAACTAACCGAAATAACTGCCTCAAACAACCAGTAAAGACATGGGAAAGAAATCAAAGGGCCTCGTACTGGGAGAATACAGAAGGACAAAAACAGGCGAAGCACTCATATTAGGCTGGCCGAAGACAACAAACATAACACAATTATTCGCATTGTTGGCAGGATTTTTAATAAATCATGCAATCCTACAAGATAACCAAATGTGTTACTTATTTAATTTTGTAGGAACTTTAAAAAGAACCTCTAACACTTAAATACTGGCAATTCTTGGACTCTGTCAATAACTGGCACGTCTGGTAACCTTCTTTCATAAGCCATACATGTTAGGAATCGAACGGTCAATTTTTAAATTATCTTCGCAACATCACATCAGCTTCGGGATACTAAGAAAATTCTCTCATCTAATTCTGTATTATTTCCCATTTGCAAAGCTTAGTGAATTTTCTGCTTCTAGACTACTTACTTCTGGGCAGTGAGTCTATGCTTGAAAATATTGGTCTCATAAATTTACTAGATTTCTGGTAATTTTTTGGTAATTTGGAATAAACTTAAAACACTTTCGGCGTGCCAAACGTTATTGAGGACAACCTACCCAACATTCCTCAAAATAATCAACCAATCCTTGTGCTTCTTCCGGCATATCATCATTGATAAGCGTCCAAATCCGACCTCCACGAACATCTGTTGGGACAAAAGCAACGCAGACAACAATCCCATTTTCGCTATTAATTTCGTACCTTCTTTGAAGACCCTCTACCTAAAATTCTTGATGAATAGCACTAATTATCGCAGGCCATATATGGCCTCTATCTTGCCCAGAAGAAGAGCATGTAAAAGCGAATACGTAGAGTTAGGAAAACAAATGAGGCATTGTTTTAAATGGTCCATGACGAGATCAATGAGCGGATGAAATCAATAAGCCGAGATTTCTTCCAGCGAAGAACATTATTTGCATTCTATCGGTCCTGAATCAAACAACAAGAACGGTTCGCCTTGTTTAGTTGCCTTGTATTCCTCACACTATTACAATTTTTTATCGCGTCATAGATAGAGCTGATGCTGCTTGCTTCCTTATTCTTATGTTTTATATGGTACCCTTGATGCTTTCGTTTTTTTGCCAAATAGCCTGCCGCGATTTGCGAGTCTAACATAACGAATTATATGCTGTGTATTGAGGTATTTCTTGGTTATTCATTGCACGGTCACGTACAACGTTTCGTAACTTCAAAGCTTCAACGTAGCACCTCCAATTATTATGACACGAGTGTTTCCGATACGTTTCATGCTTTAACAGCTTGCTTTCCTTTAAAAGAAGGACGGCCATTCACTACAAGTTTCTGCTTCTCCCTTTTCACTCGTGACAAAATATAGAGCCATTAGAAAAGTTTCGTTGTGTTTAATTAAAGATGGCGTTTATTGCATTAGAAATAAAGATAATTAGCGTAGATTCTTTGTGTTTAATGAATAGAGATGACAAAGGCAGGTAGAATTGTTCCTCTTTTGCAGCGACTAGATAGACTCGTAACTCCCCGAGAGCCGAAGAAATACGAGTCTGTTTAGTCTCTGCAAAAAAGTTTTAATCTAATTAATTTAATAATTTAATCCGCCTTTGTCCTTTAATTATAGTGCGGTGAACTATCCGAGAATCGGATACTTTCATGCATATTGCACTTTTGCAAGCAACATACAGAAGCCTAGAGAGAGATCCGTTGTCGGCAAAGTGATGCATATTTAGCGCGACTTCAATCCGAAGAACACCATGGAAAATTACAAGAGATGGTACTGGAATGTTAACTAACTAACTAACATTATTATTAACGCGTTTATTTTTCGCACAGAAATCCTCCCTTAATCGATTCCCCACAAGCACACTCAATTCTATAAACCGCGATCTGTTTACGTACATATACCGTGTCCATAATGCAATCTATACAATAACTTGAACGCGTGTACAGATTACATTCATCATATTTACTTTCCCACAAAAAACAACCGTGGCATAATCACCCGGTAGGCAGGTATATTAAAAGCTAAGTATCATTTAAATACGCGTTATCGAGCCGTGCGATATATGCAGTCGACCCTATACAATCGTATACGTGATCCGGTCGAGATTGACGTCCAGACTTCGATACGGTCGTCCGTATGTATGCACAGTAGCATATGATCTACTGTTGACAATTTGCTCCGTACCCATATGTCACATTAAAATTATTTTAATAGAGTAATTTACTGCCACTCGAAAATACATTCGGTGAAAATTGTTGTCAAATTTACATATTAATTTGTAACGCAAACCGAATACTTGATGGTGACGCTAATGGTGACACTCTGTTTTGCGGGGTAAAAAATAATTAAAATAAGTACGTAAATTGTGTTATGTACTTCGCGTCGGGTCTACGTCACGTATATTGCTGGACAAAATACGTATTTACAGTCCGCGACAAAATTATAACGCATTGATGTAACTACACGTAAGTTTTGCTGTAGTCACTGCTGGATCAAATTTGATAAATGATTGATTCAACTTTAGTTTTGACCAACAATCATGATTAAAGGTCGCTGTGTTACACGAGGAATTAACCGGGATTAACCTGACGATTAGAATTAACGAACGATTCATGAACAAAAGTTCAATAAAATCATTATTTACATCATAAAATCGGGTGCGGGACTGATGTACACAGCTTGAACATTAGATTTAAGGCAACACTTACGCCTCCCATGTACACGTTGCACAATATAAGCAGATTCATGGACTCGCGCTGTTCAAGAAGAAACATAAACCAGTACCTACTTCTTGTTCAAAGCTGAGCATTGGTGGAGCGCGGCGTTCGGGCTTGGGTTCCAATGGTTTAAAAATAAAATAAAATTAAATTAAATTAAATTAAATTAATTATATTGTGACGCGACAAGCATATATACGAACTCCCACCTCTTTCTACTCTAGTGTTAAGATAGACATTATGGTTGAGTGGAGCCATATTTTCCAAGTTAATTTATTTGTAAATATTTATTCCTTATTTGGGAAATAAAAATCACCCTTATTATTATTATTATTATTTGTTCTTACCCGCCCATCTAGTATGGCTTTCCACTACCCAGCCTATCCCATGTGCAAGAACTGTGTTGTGCATGTATCCCATGTGCATCCGGGGCAAGCTTCCTTACTACATCACAAATAAACAAATAAAGAAAAGTCGGACAAGTAAACGCTTTTTCAAATTTCATACCCCGCAAATTGAAACAAATGCAGTCTCGTTTGTTTCAATTATTCGATTTTTTTTTAGTGGACAGTTTAGTTCAAACACAAAAAGAATCCGCTAAGCGAGATCGCGACCATCCAGGAGAGCTTTTCACCACCCAACCTATTCCGCGTGCAAGAACTGCACACGCGACAGGGTCTCCTTGCTACATTACAAATAAACAAATAAAGGAAAGCCAAACAAGTAAACATTTTTTAGAATTCATAACCCGTAAATTGAAATAATGCTCTCTTGTTTCAATTATTTATTTTCTTTTTTTTTCGAAAAGAATCCGCTAAGCCAGAAGTCGCTTATCAGTGGAGTGCACAACAACAATTAATATTGCCTTCACCTCTATATTTGTCATAGCAAATGTCCATTGTTTGTAATAATACAATACATAGCTGCCCTCGTTCCTTCAAGGTGCTGAAAATAGTCCGAATTTGAATTTTCCGTTAGTCCGCTAAGGGAAGAATCGCTTGCATGTACAATTTCAATTTTTCGTCCAAACATTCGCGTATTTTTAAACTATTAAGTAAAGATAATATTTGAAATTTGTACAATTTCAATAACTCCAACTACCCCAAGTACATTATAAAATGTAAATAGAGATGAGTCATCTGACTCCAAATCTTCATATGCTCCACGAAATCTACTTTGTAAGCTAGAAATAACATAATAATAGACATCTGATTTAGAGCGCAATTCTAAATGGAATAGAAGCTTCGTCCTTCCAAACCTTAATATTGCCAGCACACGTGCCCATACGAATCTCCATCCTACCTCTTTAGCTTTATTTCAGGTTAACTACAGCTTCTTGTTATAATGGGTTAGAACAGCACAAACAGAAATATTTGCTGCTGGGGTTGCTTTTACTATATCCGTACGCTTTATGGACGTCTTCCTATGACCCAAAGCAGAGTTTCTCTTTTTCTTACAAGTAAACTACAAATCAATGGTTTAGGCTTTCCTGAGTATGTACGTTTTGCCTGAACCCAGTAAATGTCCTCAATATCATCAGATGTACGTGAATATTCTAATACAATTGCCACTTTTAAAACTAAGTCTTTCTAGAACAATAATAATAAGTTTTTTTGCCAACAACGTAGGCCAAATTAAGGACAAAGAAAGACAAAAAAAATAACAAGTAATTATGATCACACATGTGATGCTTAGGTAGCATAAGCAATCCGTGCAAATGTAATTGTAACACCTATACATAAGATTAACGAGAAACCTAAGCATTAAATTTGCCCCAGCTATTGGAACCTGGAAAGGCAGAGACGAATTGACGATCGCAGAGCGAAAAAGTTGAAATTGCGCGAAACGTCCGAGCACTGAATTCTATTATGTATAACTACATGCAGTACACGTAATGCTAAGGGCAATCGCCTACATTGCATTAAACCTATCAAAATAATATCCTTGCGGTAAACCTTTAGGTGGATACACACCCTCGGATCTGAAAGCTACTTACTTAAGCAACTTGCGCTGAACGTTCTCAACCGCTGGTGCATATTCCAAATAATGCTTTCATATTAAAGTTTCGAACGTATTAATAAGTTATGTAACATAACTCACGATAATAAGAACAGTGGTCCCAAGTTCGACCCTAGCAGAACCCCGGAAGTTGCTAGATAAGCACCAGACGCAAATCCATTGTACGATACAAAGAAGCGTTTGTTCAACAAGTATGACCGTCCGAAACTCAATCAAAAGATATCCACTTGATCACATTTATTAACAACACGCACAATATGCTCCATAAAGCTCATCAAATTTGTAATTGTAGAATGGCCACCAATAAGCCTTCCTTGCAAAGATGTAATTGTATATAATGCGTTCAAATACTTTTGAAAGATTTAGGATTAAAGAAATCAATCTATTTCGACGACTCCTTCGTCGCAAGATAACTTCCAGGTGTTAGTATAGCTAGAAGCGCATAACACGAGATTGAATACAAATGCAAGTGGTTTCGCAAAAACTTTACGTCTTTAACGAGCAAACTAGGTACCTGTTGTAAATTTGTTTTTCAGCAGTTAAACGGCTTTTATTGCAGCTTCCACGGCAACTTCATAGCATCATTCGCCTAGTAATCATTTATATAGTTCTAATCACTATGAAAATCCAATTCCGGGATCCAAGTCCGGGGACCAATTCCAAAGGACGATAGACGCGCCTGTAATGGTAAAGGTGAGAACTTCAAAATGATGAGAAGTCAACAGGTTCGTCGTTCCTGTGTCTCAAACAGAAATGATCACAACTTTTGTCCCAATTTCGGGTCACGTTGCTACAATTCCTTTAGAAAATCAAAAAAAAAGGTTAATGTCGATCGGTATACAACCACTTGTTTATCAGAAGCAGTTGTCTTAGTTCAAAAAACCAACACACAATGAAGAATTGTCACTACGCTAATGATGCTGACATATAGAGTTCAAAATGGTTGCGTTTTTAGAACCGCAAAAACTCGAGTCCCAATAATTTTTTGGGTTCTTTAGAATCAAGTGCGAGTTGCGTTATCGACGGTCCCAGTCACCGAAAGAAGCAATTGATGCCTTTGAAATTGAAATTTTCAAGGTAGCTACCATAACTGCTTTAGCAATTGGTTTGAAAGAAATGAAAAAGTGTATTGTGGGGAACTAAAGAAAAAACTCTGGCTGATCCTTCATTTTGTGTGGGAGATACCTCATAAAAATGAACATTTCGATATTTATTTTTACGCTCATTATTGCTACGCTTCGAATCATTCCTTTTCAGTTTTTCAGGCAAGTCCTCGTCGGTAAACATCGTGAATATACTCAACTCTTTTATTAGATCCTGTTACGGACTTCAATTGTACCCATCATCCCGATCATCACCATCATCCAATGACGTACTCACGTTTTACCTTCGTTTATTCGTCGACTTTTTTCCATCCGCTCCGGCAATTATAACCAACCCGACAGAGCAGTTAGTACGTACTCCGTCCGCAACGGCGCTGCCAGCCGAATTAGTCCCAGATTAAAACTGCGACGATGTCCCCCAACGACCATTAACCGGGTACATTCCCCGGTATAATCTCGCCAATTAGTCCCTGCCCGTCCTCCGCCTCTCTGGCCCGCTTTTCGCCACCCGACCGACGGACGTCGGAGTACTTCTATTCGTCCGCTTTTTTCACCGGTTTTCCGGTGAATTTTTATCTCGCCCGTCGTTCCGGGAATCGAATTTAATAGATACTGTTACAATAGAATTGACTAGGCTGATTTTAAATTCAATACGTCCCGGATCAATTCCAGAGGAAAACGTGTAGATGGGATTGGATACAAATGGCGCGCCATTACGTTTAAATTTCATTTACTTTACGCCCCGCGCACGCTTTTTCCGTTCTGGTTTTGTTGTGTTTTGTTTTGTTCCGCATTAGCGGTGCTGCTACTCTACTATTGATGCCTAGTTGAGCTCTGTTGTTGAGCAATTCTGCTTTTTTTCTCGATCGTTCGATCGTTTTTGGTTTTCAATTTGTATTTTTCCATTCAAATTTTAATTTAACTAAACGTTCGGTTTCTTTTGCTTTCCACTAATTACTTTTTACTAAAACTAAAGCATTGATATGGCTGAAAGCACGATAACATATAAGACAAACAAACATATTAAATAAATTCAAATGAAGTAACTCTTTTCATCATGAAGACGGTCGCCAAGGTAAAGTAAAAATACCCGCTGCAACCTTCCTCTATTAGGATAAATGCACTGGTTGCTTCTGATCAAGTTTGCTTTCCAAGATTTACAAGAGCCAGTTGTTTCGATATTACTACTGTGGTACTTCCTTCGTCCGCTTGCAAAATTTTCAATCGTCTATCCGTTTTGCGGTCTTTCAAGCTGTGAAGTTCCACCGCTGTTACGTTATGTTTGGTAGTTGTAGATTTTGCACTTTCTGCGGCCAATCCTACTCAAAAATCTATTAACATTCCTTCGCCAACAATAGAATCATCGTGAACCATATAGTTGGTCCAATTCCTGTCGAAGAGAACTTTAGAGGGGAAAGGTACTTAAATCTCATTAGAGATGAAGTAGTTCCCGTTCAGGCAGATTTATATTCGATGTATTTGATCCAACCCAACCAAGTGAAAATGGTTGGTTGGATCAAGATGGAACAGCATCTCATAATCCTGCAAATGTGAGGAACTAACCAAAATAAAGCCATTACTAATATTTGGTATGTTAAACAGTATCACTCGCTCAAATAAAATATTTCAATAATCCGATTAAGTTCTGCAGTAAAGAAAGGGGACAAATATCATTGTTGCTTTACATGCTATAAATCAAGTATTTTCTTACGGCAGTGTTTTACGCAATTAAACTATTTTAACAAAGAAACGTAGGTTTAAAAAAGGTAAAAGGAAGATGCAGATAACAGGAAGATTGAAAACATTTTCCGATGAATAAGCCAAGAAGTTCTAACAAAAAAACATGACTTCTTCGGAGGACTACTTCTTTCGAATTTCGGAATTGGACATGTTTTCAAAGAACCTCAAGAGAGATCACTCTACTTTGACTGCTTTTCCATAAGTCCTGCGTGTTCCTTTAAGGTCTTCCGAACGCAATGTAGCGATTCGTATCGATCGTAAAAAAGTCTAGATTCAAAAATCTCTTTCCAAATAAAACCCGTTTATCCAATCCATCCCCGATCCCTTAATATTCAATCTTAAACAAACCTCTCATCATCCTATCGAACTAATTGTATCCTGAGCGGCCGTGATTCCCAATGAATTTAATTTCCACCGCTCGGCAATATCTCCGCAGCGCGATATCAAAGGAAATAAGTTTCGACCAATATACCGGTTAGAACTGGCGCTAATTAAAAGAACGAACTCATTTCCTACCCTTCCCAGCGCCCCCAATAGAGAAGAACAGAACGCGTTAGCTTTCCCTTTATAGCGAAACCCCGAAACGCGCTGACGTGGGGGAAGTCGCCACTTCGGGATAGACTCGCCGTTCCGAAAGGACATAAAGAAGATTTCACAGCCTACTAATTAAACTTAAATGAACAATCAGCAGTTTTTACGACGCCATCTTGCTCGAGTTACTTCTAGATTAATGATTTTATGCAGTTTTTCCCGTCCGGTTTTATGTCGCTTTTATGTTTGCTAAGGGCTAATTTGTTTGGATTTTTTCCGTTTTCATTGCGCCGCTTTCGGACGCGAATGGAGCTTGTAGTCGGCCGTTGCAGGATCGGGTAATATGTTTTCGAGTTACCCGGTCGCAGCGGTTGTTATTTTCGATTTTATTCTTGCGATATTTTTATAGTCAGATCAGCGTATTACGTAATCCTCTTGTGGATAAAAGATTTTCAGTATTTAATGTTGAAAAATATGGTGAGCATCGCTAAAAATTCTAGTGATCACGCAATCACTCGTGCAGCTTTTCTTATCGGGTCACCCTATAAATGTGTCGTTTAATTTGTTTATTAAATTAAAATAAAATTAAAATAGTAGATCGGTATAGTTAAAGGCAAATGATTACAAAGGTGCTGTTTAATATTAATACTTCTTGTCTTAAGAAGTGAATCCATTATTTTTACTATCATTATCACAATGTCTAGAAAAGCGGTCAGCTGCCAAACATCTTTAAATGAATATATTAGATTCTCTTTATTTATAGATGTGATAAAGGACGAAAATATTTTACTTTTATTTGGAGTTTAGACGAGAGAATATTTGCAAATGATGTAATTAAGCCTTCTTTACAAACGAAACCACAACATTATGTAGATAGTTGCAATATTTTACCCAGGTAGCCTGTCCTTAAGTATTTTCTATATTCAATTCTTCTTCATTAGTAGTTATAACTATTAAATATTAAAGAAAGAAAGTACTTGTTTCAGGTATTAGCAATTTCTTGTATACGCTCCTGAAAACCGTTACGAAGAAGGATTATTATTAAAGCCGCCTCTGTTGCGAATTTCAGAAAATTTTCTGATAATCGTGTTTGAAGACTGACGGCATTAGTTAGTATTAGTATCGTTGGACAATGAAGCAAGTGTCTTTAGTTACTGCGACCTTAATATATCTATTGTAACAAAATGCTTTATATGTGTTAGAGTAGGTAAAGTCTCTTAATAAACGTCAGAAATAGTTTTCTAAAATTTTACTGAACGATAGCATTATTTTTGCTGTCCTAGGCGAGCCTGACATGAGTGCTTTTGCCTGTTTTTGTCCTCGAACATCTTCCCAGAGGGCCTAACGTCTCTCAAGTTTTTATTGCTTCTTTTGCACTACTTTTTTGTAGATCACAGAAGGGGCTAAGACCGATGAAGGGTATATTCGCTACTTCTCTATCCGGTTTGTCTGCCTTTTCATCGCCTTCGATTCTTTAACTACGTGGAGCCCATCGCAAAATAACGCGATTTTCGTGTTGTAGTTTCGTATGCCCAGGCTTGGATAGCCTTTAGAACTGCCTGACCGTTACTGAATATAGTTGTAGTAGCGCCTCGTATCCCTAACTCGAGATTCTTTATGACGCACAAGTTCAAAGCAGAGATTTGAAGCAAGCTTACCTATTTGTGGAATAGTCCGAAAAGGACAATGCCGATCAGCGATTCCTTTTTGAACCATCTTTTGGATGGGAAAAACGTGCGCAGAAATCTAAGAAATTGATGCAGTTTTAAGGACCGTGCAATTTCGATGGCTACCATCAAATGCTGGTTTAATTTATACGTGGCGAAATATCCGCCTTTGACAAGGATCGGGCAGGTCATCCCGGTGAGATAACTACGAGTAATATATCCAATAAAGTTCATGATATCCTGCTGATGATTCACCAAAGCAGAATCTCGTGATAACTTTCAAGCAACATTTGGACATGTTCAGGCGAGTAAGTTTCCGTAGCATTATGTTATTGTAGATGAGACATAGATACATCACTACAGGCTGAAAACCAAGAGCCAATCTGCAAGACGTGGTTTTCCTGGCTAACGCGCAACAAAAAACGCAATCACCATGCTTATAAACGCTTGATTGACTAGTCACCGGTCAATGTGCAGCAGCAGCAGTGCCAACAGCAGGAATGTGGACGCGATCCCAGCTCGGAAACCAATGAAGAAAGCCACTTTTAGGCCGAGAAAGCAAAATTCTTCATTCCTCTAGAATCCGGTTTTTTACTGCCAATACATATTATTATTGCCGATAATTAAACTAGGTGACTCCTAATCTTTTTTCGTACAGTTCTTATAAAATTTTTATCGCGTCTAAATTAAATTTTAGCAATTTTCAAAAAGAAAAAAAAAAAACTAAATATCTTTACTCGTTTCATTTAAAACTCGTCCGCCGGCAATAATAGAATATCGCCTCTTACTGGAAATTGCGACGATCAATCTTGCCGTAAACGTCGAATCCTATCGGGGATTCCGTCGTCTCCTACCGACCGAAGCTTAAGCTCCATATCGGCAAGCGAGACGGAACACGGAGCGAAGGAAGGAGGAGGAACGTTGCGCGGCCACATAAAGTTACCCGCTTAAGAACTCGTGGATATAATTTCCTGCGACAAGGGCAAGACTCCAAGAGTCGTTAGTTTAACGATGTCACTAATGAAACAATCCAGGAACACAATTATGAGAGATGACACATTTAGCTCGAAGTGGCTCCCAATGCAGCCATATCTCGAGACTACGTTCTAATTTAATGTAGGCAGGTATATTACCGGAGGCGGATTGGACGATATGTTATGCTACAGGACGGTTCTCGTTTAGATTAAAAATTCATCTCCATTGTACAGTATACAATTAGCGCTTCCCTAGTAGAAACATTACATTTTTTTTTTGCTAGACCATTAAAAAAGTACAACGTAGCAGCTATCGAATACGTGGGAAAATTTCACCAAAAGCTCTAGAGAAAAAAAGTAACGTCCTTGGATTACTAAAAAGCCCGTTTCAATCAATCTTGAATGGTACCGAAGATATCTATGCCTCTAATTTGAATTGAATTGGAAGCTTTTCAATGGTTAGGATGGATCAAAGAGGAGGCGAGATTGGAGGCAAACAGAAAAATGTTGGCTAGCTCCTGGCATGTTAAGGAACTCAACAAAGTAAAAAGAAATTTGAAGTAAGAAACTTGGACAAAGACGGCGGAAAAGACGAGAAGGAACTAAGTAGAAGACGATAAAGAAAACAAGAACACCAGAACCAAAACAACCAAAATACTTAGACGAGTATACGGAAAACTTGATTTTGAGATCTGGAATCTGGAATCAATATCCAAGCCAGAGTTCCTGCTCCGGCAAAAATAAAATAAAATCGATGTAAGGTACCACATTAAGTGCTACAATGTTAAAGGCGCTGAAATTGATGAATGCATAACTTGCGCTGAGGTATTTTCAAAGAGATCATTTGGCCATCATTTGGCATCGCGTCCAAATACTATAAACCGAGCCGAAGTCGATGTTTGTAACTGTTCAAGGAGCCCAAGAAGCAGCAGATCCCGTTAATTTAATTAACCCCCTAAATTCATTCAGACTGTGCCGAATGGTTAGAGTTTCCTTAAACTCTTTTTTTTTAATTTTCCATATGGGCACATTAAAAAAAAATCTGCAATTAATCTGCACCTACCAACTTATCATTTTGTATACTTCTCCCATTTTAAAGTTAATTCATCCCCAATAATAGATGAGAATAGCATGAGATGAGCTGCTCAACGTTCTAGTTGCCCATTAATAATTACCACTCAGCATCCTACTAACTGCATTACGTTTTACCATACCTATCGCATAGTAGCTCTATACTACTGTAGTTTTGTCGGGCTGATGAGGGCTTCGAGATAGGAGTAATCACAGGCGCAGGGGCCGCCGTATAACTACTATATATTAGTATCTCGCTCGGCACGGCAAAATAGGACACCCTCGAGAATAAGGATATGCCGAAGCAACGGGCCCGAGACTGATTACCAGTAAACCACAATGTTAATTACGGCCATAACGCCCGAGCACCGATCTGAATGCTAAACGCTCCATTATTCCTTCTCGTCTAGGTGTATATTACTGTAAGCGCAATAGAGTTACTCCCATACTATGCTGTAGTATCTATGTATGTGTATTAGATGTCGGTTGGAATGGTGCCGTTTTGCGCTAGAACCTATTTCAGCTTGCGAATATGTTCCCGTTTAGTTTATATTTAGATCGTGCTTGGTTGCTGTTAATATAAGAAAGGGTTTGGCCATGTAAAGAGAAGCTCTAGCAAACATTTATCAAGGTGTAATAAACGTAAAATATCTCTTATTTTGAGGATACGTTTGGAAGAGTAGTTTAAGGCTTAATTGTCATACTTAATGCGTAATTTAGTCGAATTGTACTCTGATCTTTTTAATAGCAATAATCGTTATTATTTGCAGTACATACAAATATAGATATATAAAAAATAATAAGCAAACACTTAAATAGCGAAAGAAAAGTAAGATACAAAAAAATGGATCCGAATATAGTTTATTGCATGAGCATTTAACGACGTGTTGGTTTGTGCTTTATCGGTTAAGAATATATCGAGAAGCCGTGTCAAATGTCTCGGCACTACAAAATTCATGGGAGCTGGCGAGGACGGAGGATCAACTTTATTGTGGATCAGCTCCGGGTATGCGCCATCACTAGAGTGAGGACGTTCGGCACGGCCATTAAAAGGGATTCGGTTAATCTTAAATTCTTGTTTTCTAGAAACTTTATCGTTTTTGTTACGCTCGAAAAATGTTTAACAATAAATTCTAATTGTTCGAATAAATCTTCTTTTACAACTAATGCTTGGACTGCTGTAACATTGAAAGCATCTCGTTTTAACTTCAATACAAAAGATATTAAAATACGAAAATGCTGGGTGTAAAAAGACGCGGCTTCTAACCATATGTACCCCTTCGTGTTAAAACAGGTTCTGGCGACAAAGGTATATTCGGGCACGTTTCTTAATATAACTTAATCCTAGTTGGTGCTTTGAATAAAATCTTTTTAAATGAGTTAATTAATGAAGTAACATCGGGAAATTCGTTAATTAACTCGGGAAATCCGAGAGAAAGAGTAAAACTTTTAAGCAATCGTCGCTAGCTTCATTTTCCACGCTATTGATGAATATCGTTTGCAGTGACACGCGGTCTGATTTTTGTGCCAACTGCGCTTATTCAGAGACAATTTTCACCTAGTTTTTACCTGAATTGATATATATTGGTGTGTCTTTGTACTTAATATTTTTTAAATGTCAATGGATGGGGAATATCTTGGTTGATATATCTTTTAAGGAACCTACGGAAAAGCAAATCCCGTAATTTATTTAATGGGATATTGGCAGCAAGAAGAGCTGCGGCATAAATAAAAATTACGTGAAGTAAATATTAAATAAGAAATAATGTTATTCCTTATTTAATATCTAAAGAAATATAAACCCTAAAGAACATTCAAAAAATATGAGAGAATCTAGCGAAATAAACCGAAAATGAAACTTCTAAAGAAGAACTGTGATGAAATAAACAAAAAGAAAAAGAAACAAAAAAGAAAACAAAATAATAATAACAAAATAGAAACAAAAAAGTAACAATATAAACCAAAATCAAAACTTCTAAAACAGAGCAATAACGAAATAAATAAAAAAAAGCACTGTTAAAGTGGCATAGTAACAAAATATACCAAAAAGGAACGTTGCTGCGATGCTATGCCCTCGGTTACTAAGTACGGACTGGCCGGTACCGCCATCGCTCTCTTACGTGCGAAACTTAGCCTGCTACCAAATAGCGAACTGCACGCAACGTCGTCTCTCTAACCAGCACACGTACTTTAAAAATCGTCTCTGCACGTTACACAGAAAATATGGATACCATACAACGCTAGCTTTCTCTAATTTACTTTTGACAAAGACATAATATAGAGACTTCAAAACTGTAGGATTAGTAAATTGTCTACAGGATCCCATAGTGAAGCCCAAGGCTTCGGTGGTTGATACCAAATATCGCCAATGTGATCATTAGTGATGACAAAGGCAGGTGCCTACTGGTTTCCTCGAGAGTCGACAAAACACGAGCCTGTCTAGTCGCCGCAAAACAGGCATGATTTTACTCGATTCCGTCCTCTCTACTCGTAATCTTAATTGATTATTTGGAGAAAGAAAGGAGAATCGCCTAAAGAAGAAAAAAACGTTCTGCCATTATCATAGCACTCCAGTCCTCTCACCAACAAACGCTACAGCAAAACTTGTCCGGTTACGGTACAACTCGCCCATATTTGCTAAATTTCCTCTGCGTATATTCTTTCTTTTCCCAAACATGAAAAAAATGACTTGGTAGCCAAATAAAGCGGGTCATTGCCGAAAAGCCTATTTTGCGAAAAGCGACGAATGTTTTATTATTTACACATCTTAAAAGAGTTAAAATATGGCTGCAATGAGAAAGAATAACACAACAGCATTTCAAGTAAAACAAAAAAAAAAAACGATATGAAATCAAAATTAAGCTAACAACTGTTTGAGAATATCCGTAAAAGCAGCAGGACGAAACGTTGCAAAGAGGTTTCCGGTTCAGCAGCTTAATTGCAACACTGGAATCTGTATTTTAGCAAACTTTTTCCCACTTTTAAAAACATAATCTTTTCGACTAAAATAATAATGTTTTAATTTCGTTGGATTTTAAGATCATTGGTAAAGAGAACAAGCTTCTCTTCGGATTTATTTCGGAATAACTTTATATTTAACGCGCCTTTACGTGCGATAAAAGCAATGAGCTACGTCTAGTGCCATCCCGCAATAAATAGTCAAACTCAACGAAGCCTCTACAGGATCCTACATCATTTACATATAAGATAACTAAAAAAAATATAGAGCAAGGGATTTTTCAGGTGATTCTCTGTGTCGAAATAAATGTTAAAGACAACGGAAGATTGATATTGAAATAATATGCAAATAGAGGTAAAAGTACCCCAAAACTAAAAAAGTATTGGAATTTTTTGGTATTTAAAAGAAATGAAGGACTACGTTGTTGAATTACAGTTTTCAAGATAGGAATTAATAGATTATAGTTCAGACGTTTTGCATAGATGGTACTGTTTCTGTATTGTTTTAAGGATATTATAAGTATTAACGCGAAGGATTTGAAAAAGTCTATATCATATAATACAATTATATACAATACAATATAATAGCCAAATAACTAGGAAAGGATATAAAACAAGAAAAATGATTTATTCTTAAAGTAGAACCCTGGGCCATCTATATTATAAAAGCTTAACTAAGAACTGTATTTAATTCATGTCAGGATCAAGGCGCTCCTAAAAGGACTATTCTTAAATTCAAAAGTAGGATAGCTCTCATTTTACATCTGGCTACAATCTGGCTTTAATTACATCTTACAAGAATTGCTTTCCATTCAAATCGCACAGAATAAAGCCCTGAAAGCAATTCAAGGATTCATATTCGTGAAGCCTTTTTAAAAGTAAAACTTGCTTCGTTTCAACGTGCTTATTGTAACGTACGCACACGTAGGAAGAATAGATTATCCGCTTCATCAAAGGGAATAATTAATCTAAAATGTGGACACTGTAGTTGCATGTTGCATTACGTACATATAACAAAGAGAATATTGATTTTGCCGTTCTTCTCTGTCTGAAAATCGATAGCGAAACCCAGTAGCCGGTTTCAGGTATCAAGTTGTTCGCATACATAACATTAATTCCGATTTAGTTGTTTGTTAAGTTCTTTATGGGTAAGTTATTCGCTAAATATAAAATTCCATTTCGTCTGTGTTATTGCATGTAAAAACTAAATTATTCGAAAAATAAAAACATGGAACAATAGAAGATAATGGAAGAGCTGCTTGCATTTGATTCTATTTCTGACAAATTTCTGCAAAATACGTATATTTATCGTTGGCCTACGTTCTTCCTAATTGCTGTTAAATCTTTAATTTTTATATTTTGGAATCTACTACCTAGAGTTATTTTGTACACCTTACGATTTCTGACTTAGGTACCATGCTTTAGCAGAATCAAGCTGAGAAGAACAACTATCATTAACTGAAAAATGTGCGAGGAATCAGCTTGTTTGGTACCAGCGTTAGAAACCTCTTCGCAGAATGGTAGCGTGGAACCTAGAGGTAAGTTCGTGGAATTTACAACAACATATCCTTGGTTGTTCGCGAAAAATTAATACAAAAATTTGGCATTTCATCGCGTTGTATCAGCAGAAAACATTTGGAACGTTCCGACTCATACCGGTTCCAATTTTTCGGTAAAATCTCGGAATTCAAGCATCTAATCAAATGAACGCATTCAGATCACTTGAAATGTAATAACAGCTTGTTTCTATGTTGCAGAATTAAATCGTTAATTTAGAGATAAAAGTAATCCCACAATAAACATGCTTCGTCGTTGTATATTAATAACCTTTTAAATGTAGATATAGAGATAAATTATAATCCCCTGATATCATTATTGCTACTAGATGTTAACTTTAACATGTTAGAGATCTTGTGAACACGTCGTTTACTCGTGAATTACCGCGTTTGTAAAAGACTTCTTTTTGTTGACGAGATGGTCTTACAAAACCGTAATACTTCATCAAAACAAAGAAATCGTCAATGAAATCTCAAGTAAAGCTTTCCTTTCCAGTATCGAACGGAATTGTTGTAAATGCACCAGCTCCTAATAATGGCGAGGCTTTAGTTGGGTTTCACGAAGACGCTCTTTCGCAAGCAGCAACCGGCAAAGCCCAATTGATTCTTTCTCTCATTCTGGGATTAGCTCTAGCGGCGGATTGTTCCGAACTGACGATTTTAGGATACATCCTACCAACAGCAGAGCTTCAATTATGTATCGATGATCACAGAAAAGGATGGTTAGGTGCGTTTAATTTTTTCGTATTTAATTAATTTTAATCGCTTACGCCTATTGCGTCCAATTCACAGTGTCGATAACACTTTTGGCGATGGCGGCTGGATCCTTCGCTTGGGGCATCCTAGGTGATAAGCTCGGAAGGAAAAGATCGCTGGCAAGTGCTCTAGCTGTCGCCGCAATATTTTTATCGATGGCTGCGGTTATGCCAACTTATGGTACTTTTATGACAGCTAGGTATGATAAAAAAAAAACTTATAAGACCGTAAATTTCACAATTTCTTCTTCAGATTTTGTTCGGGATTGGGTATTGCCGGGGCAGTACCATTAACCTTCAGTTATTTAGCGGAAACCTGCCCGAGAGCGACAAGAACTAGATACACCGGACTTTTACATTCCTTCTGGCCATTGGGCGCGCTCCTAACTTCAATCCTAGCGCATCTAATTCTACCGACGGACGGAGCCGATATCGTTTCAGACAACCAGGAGCATTGGAGTTCCTGGCATAAGATCCTAATGGTCAACAATCTTCCTATCGTAACGTGCATGATCGGCTTGATATGGACGTCGGAGTCGCCTAGGTATCTTTTGGAAGCCTCCAGGGAAGTTGAAGCTTTAGAGGTCTACCAAAAACTCCACAAAATCAACAGATCAAGGACACAATACGGATTGACAGAGTTAGAATTACCAGGAAGGAATGCATTTAGGGAGAAGCCGAGGAGTACATCGAGGAATGTTATTACCATCGGAATAGATTCGGTAAGTGTGAACGTTATCCACGCCTTCTCACTTCATATCTATAGCAAATGTGATGATCGTTACAGTTCCGTGAAGTGTTTCAACGTATGTTGTCGCCTTCAAACTATCGAACCACTATCTTATTGGGAACACTGCATCTGCTATTAGGTTTCTTGTACATGGGGATCTCCACATTTTCAGCTGCCATGATCAAAGAACTCAACAACGCTCATTTCGGTCAGCTCAAACGGCACATTTCGGATGTTAACTACACCGGAACCGTCTTCAATGCCACAATCGAGAACGTCCAATACAGAGATAGCTACTTTATCAACGTCACCTTCAAGCACATTGAATTCAACCACGTGGAGTTCGTCAATTGTCTTTTTGAAGACGCCGAATTCTCCGATATTAAATCGTCCATAACGTATTTCGAGAATTCAACGATTAAAGATAGTCGGTAGGTCCGCATTCCTTAATAAAAGCAAGTGCCGAAGAATTTTAATGTCTTTATTTTAGATTCTTTGACACTGATCTAACGGAGCATCATTTCATTAATTGTAACATGATAAATAACACGTTCGTAGCGTTAATTTCCGGGTGTACCATTGATTTCGATTACAACATCTTCGTGGAAGATCTTTATCAGGAGACCATAGCTTGGGCTGGTCCTATGCTACCAGCGCTTTTGGTAATTGGATTCATGTTGGAAGCAACAACTAGACCACCAGTAATCCTGATGCTTCTCCTTTTGACTAGTCTGACAGGAATTGGAATATTTTTCCTGTCAAATTTCGCATCCGTCTTGGTTGTGGAAGCAATCATCAAAGTTTTCCTGATATGCACATTGAATGTGCTAACCATCGTTGTTATCGAGGCATATCCCTGCTATCTAAGGTATTTACTTGTTTGCTCGTTGATATTTTACTATTTCACCGTTATTCCTTCGTTTCAGATGTTCGGCTCACGGAATAATGCGATGTCTATACCATCTAGCGTCCCTTTGTGCCATCCCGATCTTCAATTCCATGGTTCACACGATATTATTGTTTCCGGCAATCATCACGATGGGTCTAGCATTCCTGGCCGCCATTTTATCAATGCGGATACAGGACAACAGCAAGGTCCTCTTGTAATTCTTTTTGATTCGCATCAAGCCATTAGTAAACTGTGATATTATTTATTTTATTACCTTTTAATTTTTGAAATAAGTAGTGAAACAAATGGGTTATCCTGACTCCAGTCAGCATCATACGAATATAATACGTAAGCCTGAGGAAGTGGCTGGTAAGATGAAATGCTTAGACTTTGTTTGATTAAAACAAAAGGAATACTTGAAGAAGAGATACAAACTCGTACTGCACAATGTGAAGGAACTTGTGCTATATTGACGTCTAACTTTTGTAGTTTCACTTACAGGCTTTGGTGATCTTCCATTAAAAATTTTATTAAAATTTTGGCACCTGTTGCCTTCGAAAATTTCAACTTCTTATTGAGCAAACTCAATATGCTGGTCGTATTTATCCTGAGAGGAGCCTTATTAGCAGATAAAGGAATCTCTGTTATAGAGGTGGGTAAGAACATTTAATTTAGAAGAATTTCAGCATTTAAGGTGGATATTCCAATTACGCGATAATCGCTTACAACGATTACCAGAGTGACAATCTTTTCATATGCTTCATTACAAAGAACGCCAGTTTGATATATAGTAACTGTTTTACCGAAGTTTGGTCTAATTCGTAACAGCTTTATTTTACAATAATAATAATTATTAAGTGGTCTAAAGAAAGCCACATCCAAAAGCTAAATAGGACGATGGATGACTTCTTCGCGAATACTGGCGCTTCCGGATTTCATTTCTGAAGTTGGTCTATCGTAAAAAGCAAATATTCATCCATTTAAAGAACATACGTCCTGATTCGTTAAATTCATCGAGACTGCCTTACGGTGCGTCGTCGTATAGATTCGGATTTTCCTTTTTCCTGAGAAATATAAAGATATGATATGAGCAGGAGGAATAAGAATACCGGCAGCTCAGTTGAACGAAGTCCTCTCTTTGCACTGATAAATCCTTCTACTTTTTTTACCAGTTCAAACAAATATTTTCGAAGCACTTTGCACGGTTGATAAAGCTGTTTCGTCCATCTTGTAGATCATTATATTGTCAATTTCGCATTTAGCAATATATACCCCCAGATTTTTAAAATAGGTCTCTAGCTGGAGTTCATTAAACTTTCCAGCACGTTTAATGAACCCCAGGTCGTTGTGGTCGCTTCCGGTAAACGTATTTCTGGGCGTCTCAATTAAATCGTCGGGTTAACTTCAACGTTTTGACTCTTTTAAAAATAGGGGTGCGAACATTCTTTCTGGTCAATCCAAGAAATCTAGATTCGATTTTAAATAGATTTTGCATAATTACATCTTAAAATTGAGTACTTAAAGCTGACTCATGCCTTCCTAAATACTTCTTCGGACCGGTGGCGACTTTAAATTTAAAGCACGACGTCGTAATGTACTTATCGGCATTCAGTCATCCTATTTTCTTACTCTCAACAGCTTTCAATGCTTTTCTCATGTCTTTCCCCGTAGAGGCACCACGATCAGTTTTCCTGTGATAAGCGCAGACCACCTTCAAAAAAGTAAATTCAATCGATATCAATTGCATTTTGCGTTATAACAGCGATTGGGCAAGTCTTAACCGTAAAAGACCTAATCAATGTTACCTTTATTCCGATTGTGATAATTCGGTATAATTTTAACACCCCGCGAAAGCATCGTAAGCAGAAAACTGGGAATATTGCTAATTTACAAAATCACTCAAAATGCTACTAGACGGCCGTCTAGAACCGATTATTTCATCTTACCCGCCTCTGTCCTACAGGACTTATCGAATCGAATTAGAAACAGATGTAATTGGAATGTACCTAACCATGAACGGGATTAAAATTCGCACATTGCTAGCAAGAATACGTAATTAACCCTTAATCTAAAATAACGTTTGTAGATCGCACAATCAACATATTCTCTCGAATGTGCATATATGAATCGGTGCTGCACAAGAAATATAAACTCGCATACCTAACGTAATATTAACTATTAGATTTGACGACCTCACTTGGGTTGTGTACCGTTTTTAATACCCAAAACTCTTACCGAATAAATAATCATAAACTAGCAAGCCAGATTCGAGCTTGTGACGGTTCTAATCGAACTCAAAAACAAGTCCTCTCGTTTTTTAAATGGGAGTAATAATAAACTTACAGGAGATGAGCGTCAATGTAATACATGATACGTATTTACCTAACAAGGTATTTCTGAAGACCAAATTGTGGAGAAAGTCACGTTTAATACCTCATCCCCTCATATCCACTCACATATTCTAGTTTTCTAGCCGCAACGGATCATCATATCGAGCATATCATGAGTAACAATAAGAACATATGTATGTAATCCTTTTCCGGAGAAAGTAAATTTGATAATGTGGAATCGAAAAGATAAAATGGAAATTTGATCAAGATTATAGAATGTTTATAATTTATAATTGTTAAATAAATCATGCTTACCTAGAGCGTTGTAGTTTTATTCTTAAA
The DNA here is from genome assembly GCA_020654165.1 of Oryctes rhinoceros. Classification (NCBI taxonomy): domain Eukaryota; kingdom Metazoa; phylum Arthropoda; class Insecta; order Coleoptera; family Scarabaeidae; genus Oryctes; species Oryctes rhinoceros. The sequence continues at coordinate 2,275,684 of JAIOKQ010000948.1, forward strand.
TAGATGGATAGAACTATTTCAAGCTATACACAGGATAGTTTAAATAGAAAAGTGGAAAGAAGTGAATTTCGAGCGGTAACGTTACACTTATATTTAAAAGGGTTAACACCGAAAAGGATCGAATGGAGTTCATGGCTCATCTCCTCCTACGTAAACCGCTGTGTGGGTAAATACGTGGACGTCCAGTGAAAGCGACTACCCCCGAAATTATTGACAAAATCCCCGAAAAAATGCTTTAAAATGATCCACGAATCAAAGTAAGCGTAGTAGTTGAAGCTGCAGACATGCCTCGATATAGATTGTTTTAATTTTGCAAGAAAAATTGGGTGTGAAAAAAATCTCGGTAGAATTGGATCCGCGTCCGCTCATTGGAGCATAAATGTAAAGGTGTGGTCGATTCTCTCACTTTTCCATTGTAATCCTGGCTAGTTCCTCCATCGATGCATAACTATGAACGAAACATGGATACGTTCTAGGCACAACGCGGGCTCCGAAGAAGGCGAAAATGGTGAAATCGGCCGGCAAGGTGATGATCTCGGTTTTTTGGGACGCACACGGGATCATATACGCTGATTACTTGGAAAAGAGGAAAATAATAACTGGAAAGTGCTATGCGTCGTTATTGGACCGGTTGAGCGGTCATTTAAAGAAGAAAAAGACCCTCTTACATCAAAATAATGTATATCCGTGCAGTTTCGATGATCAAAATTATTGAAATGAAGTTCGAATGAATACAACATCCACCGTAGTCACCGCGTTTGACCTCGTCGGCTTTTTCTATTTCCAAATGTGAAAAAATGAGCTGGCGGACAATGGTTCATGTCGAAAGAGGAAGTCATCGCCCAAGCAAATATGTACCTCTTTCGAGGACCTTCTGGAACCCTTTTTTTTCGAGGGTTTAAATATGTGAAGAAACGCTTGGAAAGTTGGTAAAACTAAACGGAGATCACATTGAATAAGAGTAAATAAAAATCTAAAGAAAATCCATTGGTTTTCTTATTGAACGATTAAATCATACTTTAAATCGACGTTTAAGTGCAACTTATAGTAGTTTAATTTAGTGAGTAAGTCTCTAGACTAACTAATTATGTAAAGAGCCTTCTTCGTAACAATGTGAATATTTCGGCTGATTTCATAAAAACAGGCCATTTATTATGAAGTTTTAAGCGAGAATAGTGGAGCCCTTTTTCAGTGAGGGATAGTCAATGAATGAACTGAAAATATTTAATTTAGGCTTCGATTCCATGTATTGTATTCAAGATCAGCCTTGGAGCTAGAAAAAGGCTTATTGTATCTTACCAAGAACATTACACGTTCGTAAATGTAAATGAATAATATAATAGCAATAATGAAACAGCCAAATTAATTAGTCTAACTCTGATGACTGACATCTTTATATTGTAACAGGAGATCTACAGTGTAGACGTCTGTAGAAATGCTGTAACTTAGGCAACTTAATAATAGATGGCAAATTTTCATGTCGGCGAGTTTGCAGGAGTTTTAACTGCCTGGACTTCTTTTGATTAAATATCTACCTATCGAAAGGTGTCGCTCTCTGAAATTTGTATATGTAATTTATGATAAATTTTTTAATTTAATAATAACATAAATCATGAGTATCGGGGCTGCAAAAAAGGATTTAATTGTTTATTACAAAGAACCTATACGTTTGCAATTTTAAAAAATCATGATTCATTTTATATTTTTATAAATACTTAAAAAAACGCGATATAAATCGATGTCAAATTTGAATATGTCCTTGATTAACATTTTTTTTTTTCAATATTTTTGAATAGTTTTAAAATCATTAGCAGAGGATCAACCTTACTGATTTTATTTTTTTATGTATCCTTGTTCTTATACAATCCAAAGCTACGGGAACGAATTTGATAGGATATTTTCATGGAAATAATTACAATTTTATTTATATTTAAATTTCTGTTAAAACTTAAAAACATATATTTGTTTATTACTAGCTGAAAACTAATATATAATTCTAACTTTCCATTATTATAGTATGTGCTTCTAATAGCCGTGATCGTCTAGTGGTTAGGACCCTACGTTGTGGCCGTAGTAACCCAGGTTCGAATCCTGGTCACGGCAATGTGCAAAACATTGTCACGGTGGAAGCATTCTCTTTTTTGATTAAATCTTTTATTAATTTCTCTTTTAGCTTAAGTAACATCACAACCTTTCAATATAAATTCTAAAGGCACAAAAAGTAATTTTCCTAATAAAAAGAATGATTAAGTACGCAGAACTATAGAGGCAACAAGGAAGCATATGCGGTCACTACAATTAACTTCCGCCGTCGTCCAAGAGATGGCACGGACGTTTCAAAATAAGTCTTTCCGGGATTCCGGAATATTGCATGGACCTTTGTTACACGTTATTAATATCATAAGGGAATAAGCTGCTGTTATTGCGCAGCCCAAGGCAATTTTCACTCCGTTCCCTTGAGACGAGTAAACGTTGCATAATTGTTTAATTATTGAGTATAATCTAGGTATTCCTGAAGCTCGGTTTACACTGCACCGTGATGAAAACAAAATTTCACCATTGCATCATATTATGATTTTACGCGATCTTTTATTTGTTGAAACTTTAATTTTATTTTTGAAAAAACCGGTATTGTTAATTTATCTAAACAACTAACTATATATACAGGTGTTCCCCTTAAGATACGTCAAGAATAGACGCAATACAACAAAAACTTACATCGCACTCTCTTTCTTCAATCCTCCAAGTTACAGTTCTTTTGTCTTAGAGAATAAGATATTTTTTAAGTATTCAATAATACAGTATATACAGATATCTCAATTTTTTTTAAATGAGATTCAATTCTAAAGGAAGCATGCGATTATTTTTTGTCCAGTAGAACAAGTTTAGTATGTTTTAGGATTACATTTAGTCGAGGAGGCACTTATCTCAAATATAATTAAATTAATTTATTAATGCCCGGCGAAGCAAATTTTCACTTGATTGGTGTTATTAATCCCCAGAATTGTAGATATTAGCGAGCTGAAAAACCTTGCGAATTGTTTGCAAAATATCTCCGAAATCCAAAAGTTGAGTGTAGGCTTTCAGCCAAAAGTTGTTGTTTTATGCGGTTTTTGGTATTTGGTGTGATGGGTCTTTTTTTTAAGCAGGAGAATAATGTTACAAACATTTATGCGATCAGTAAATGATAATTTGTTATTCCAACAAGATAAAGAAGTAGCTCATACAACAAAAAACTTCACGAGGACTCAACAAGAATATTTAAACTTTGAAATTTTGCAGAATTGTTAATCGTCTAGGACAATGTTAGAACCCAAATATGTGTCGAAATGTTATCAAAAATATGATACAGGGTGTACAACAATTCCGTTTACGTTTTCAATTTTTTCGCTCTCTTATAAAAATGCCTTTACGAAAAAAGAAAAGGAAATATGATATTAATTCCGCTAATCTAAGAAGAAAGTAGCTTATGCACTCTTTTAAAATGTCCCCCACTTTGAAGATACCCAAGTTTATTATGACTAGAGAGGACGAAGGCGGATGAAATTATTACTTTTTCGCAGAGACTAGTCAGACTCGTGTGTTTTCGACTCTCGGGAAACACCAGTAGGCAACACGAATCCATTCTCAGGAGGCGAATAGACGCGAGTCTATCTGGTCGCTGCAAAAAAGGAATAATTCCACCTGCCTTTGTGCTGTCTAGTCATGACCATCAGGAAACAATCCGGCGTTAATGAAACGTTGAATTTTTCCGTTAAATACGTGCGAATTTAATTTGCTCCAATAATGAGAATTGTGCTTGTTTTGGCAATACATTTCTTGTACTTCATTTGACTTCATTTGTTTTCATTCGACCAGATAATGTAAAAAAAAAAAAAACTTTTGAGCTTTTAAGACCATATTAAAATAAATATCTAAAAACTATGTTCTTAAATTTTTGCCTTGACCGATCCATGATTTTCCAAATTTTGTATTATTTATTTAACTGTGTCTAGCGACGATTTCTGTTTTTGTAGATACTAAAGTTATCACATGTTCTTGATATCATTTCACGGCGTTATCTATAAATACTAATAAATTGAAATAATCTTGGTTCGTACAAATTAAGTATGCGTTTAGCAGCTTCTCGATTTGAAAATTTAAATGTAACTGATAAATACGTTGCAGGATATTTTCCAAACATTTTTTGTTGTTGTTCGTTTTCTTGGGCTTGGTATAATTACTTGAATACTGATTACTTTTACAAAAAAAAAAAAGGAAAAGAAGAAGCTTTCTACGCTTCTTCTTCTAATAAACGACCTAAACCCAAAAACAAATCAATATTGAAATAAAAGAAAATTTATTCAGTTCGATAGTTGAGATTATTAAAAATATTTTAGTTCAATAGCACATCTCGCTTTCAGTGCAGTGGAGGGTTTTCAGAATCTTCCAACGTCTTTCATCTATCGATCGATGCAGTTCTCGGTGAAACACACTGCATAAATAGATGGTAAACCGTGTAATCCGAAAAGAAATGCTAATATAATATGTTTAGATCAGGAAGTAAGCTAAGTGTATTTATTTAAACTAATATTTTAGTGTTAAGCCAGTTACAGCAGCGGACCCCGTTATAAAGACCACATCAAGGACTGCGTCAAATTTTTAGAGATACGTATCCAAATCCAAAAAAAAAAGAAGGCGGAAATGTAAAGAATCTTCCAAAAAATGGACGTTCTGTGGCATTAAATCAAGATGGACAATTTGACGGCACTCGACTAGCTGAAACACTACTTTGGATTACAATGTAAGCCACACTTCAGTTGGCAGAAGATAACTTTGACAAAAGAGAAGAACTCTTTGAACAAGTAATGGGAAGTTGCGATCGCGATCCAAACGTTTTTCCATGTTACTTCATTTTCGGACGAAGCAGCATTTTGTTTAAACGGAACGGTCAATAGGCAAATTGTAGATATTGGACTAGAAGATCCTCATTGGAAACAGGAAATACTCATACTCAGTATCCTCAGAAAATTAATGTATGGGCAGGAATTACTAGCGACCAAATTCTTTTTGCAATTAATTTAACTGCCTGCAATTTTTACAGTTGGAACTGATGCCTGCCTTAGCTGCATTAATTCCCAATGCAAACAATCCAGAACTATCAATTAATAGCGTTTGGGTACAACATGATGATGCTGCGCCTCACCGCAAAGAATGATATCACCTCAACCTCTTCAAAATGTAAGAAGTAAATTTTATAATCGCCTTGTGTATTGTCAAACGCTGTACAGTCGTCATTTCAAACATCCGGTATAGTGAGATAAAAATTGTTATTTCTGTGATTAACAAAGATAATGAATTTATCGCACTGTATAATTGAATAATCAAACAACCGCTTCCGTTCATGTATGGAACGCTTTGATCTTCAACTATAATTTTTCTGAGCAAAGTTCACCTGTTTGCCTAGTAATAGTTTTAAATTTTGCACATTTTATAAATGACAATTTTCGCGTTGAAACCTTTGTTGCTATACGCATAACCGGAAACAATTTAATGGATCCATTAACCTCAAACAGTATTCCGATCCCAAAAGAAAGGAAGCACATATGCGCCAAAAAGCCACCGATGCATTATAGCTCAATTACAGGGTAGTATTTTTTCCATTTACTCCTACCAGCGTACTTAAAAGAAAAGCATTAAACTGTTGTCACGTCTTGAAACGAAAAACAGATCAACGTTAAAACATCGTTTTTTCCATCCGCTTCATAAGTCTAATGATCAAATTATCGCAATAAAACCATCAAATAAACACATATTTATTACGATACTTAAAACCGGCGAGAATTGGGCTGCTTTTACATTATATTACGAGGACATAAAACGACAGCGCGTATGTGTATGTGCGTAGTAGCGCTACCAAAACAGATTCAAGTACGGTACTATACGACTCCCACTAATATTTAGATAAAAAGCGCCACTTGAAATATGCTTAAATACGATGTATGAACTGATTTAACGATGTGCGTTTAAATTTTAGTGAAAAAGACTTCCATCAGAAGACGATCTCTTACTATAGAGCGATACGTGCCAAAAATCGGTTACGATACAAGTAGATAAACCACACTTTGCTTATTTTGAGACATCAAGACCGTTAAATCGTTGTAAAAATGCTTGTTATTTCGTTGACAATAGTAATATGTGTAGTTCGTCACTTTGCGTGCGCTTCACAGGCGTCGGTATGGAAGTGGTCCTTCGGGAAACGCATGCAGTACGTGTTTGGCGGCCGGCTGAAATACACATATAAAATTTCATCGATAAGGTGATCAAGCAAACTACCATTGTCAGATAAAGTGAATGAGTTTATTAATGATTAATTAATTAATGTTTTTCGGTCAAAAACACATTGCCGAGACCACGTGGGATGTGCAAAGCGCAATAATAACAAAACAGGTGTACATCGGGAACGATTTGTACATTCTATACCAACGACTGTAAAGCACACGAAAAGCGGCGAACTTTTATAGTAGAAGGACGCACATTTTAGGTACCTGGCGCCGGAGATACAGGATGTCACGAAATTCGTAGATACGGACTATGAGAATGACGTTAAACATCAAAAACTGAAATGAAAAATTAAAAATGGAAACATTTTGAACATGGTAGGTATTTGAAAATTTATAACATCATAATTCATTTGTTCGAATGTGTAGCAGCTTCGGCAGCAGCTAGACGTGCTTCAGCAAGCTTGAATTGACGATTGAGATGGCTAACGTATTGGACCACCCCCTACCCAGTGAAAACCGCCCTTAGCACGACATTGGCAATTTCTAAATATTGTTAAATGCGGATTCTGATAACTCTGCGAACTGAGAGAAATGTGTGATGCGTTGAAATAACGAAATCAACTTTGTTAGACAAAGAAAAGTTAGTCTAACAAATTTTGTGATGAAATTACCCACCATCTACGGTTCACTTAGCAAATTTAATTTGTGTCAAGCAGACGTTGTTCGTGAATGGTTGAATTTAAAAAGAAAAGTCGATTTAATTGTTGAAAGGAAGTAATAATTGGTTAGCATTACTATAAAAAGCGGTATGATTTAAGCTAAGAATTGAATGAAGCTAATCTAAACATAGTCATTGATACGCAGGAATCAAATATGGTTATGGTGGCTTCAGGGAAGATCTTCAGGCTGTACTAGAAAGAGAAACAAAAGAGGGCAAACACCTTTTTTTACTGAAAAATTTATTAACCACTTATGAAATTTCATCCGTTTAATTTGTCCTCCCGTGAGTTCGTTGTCGTGATCGTATTAAGAAGGAAGAAAAAATGTTTAAAGGATTTATTCGTTTTTAAAAATACAAGATGTTATACGCTACCTCTAGAAAGAAAATGGTTTTGTGCTATTGACACCACAATAATAATATCGGGAGGGCCATGTTTTTTCAGTTTCAGTGTGACACTGTAAAATGTGGAGACTGAAGCCAAAATTCATCCGTACATAATATAGAATAAGACCATTCCTCATACTGTCGCTTTTGTCCATTACGAAGGACAATCCAATGGTTATCTATCTCTAGTAAACATGCCTTAAAAAATTTAATTTGAATTGTTGTCCAACGTAATTTGAAGCTTGTGACCGTCTCGATTACATTGTTTTTATGATCACATTGTGGTTTTCATCCAAGCATGAGCTTTACCTAATATCAACTTATACATTTGCTACATGGCCAACTTCTACTTTAATTTGGCGCCTTACTCGTGCTTACTCGTTAAATAAGATCTCAATCGAAAAGCAATTTTTTTAAAGCTGTAACAATGTAACTAACTACTAAACTAGTTTCTCCTTCACATGATGGGAGTTACAAGTTTCTCTTGTTTCGCTCACGATTTGCTATATGTTAAAATATTGCTGTGCTGTGCTATAACAATGCAAAGAAGATGATAAGTAAGAAAACTAAGGGTGTTACCCCCTTTTAAATTCTCAATACGCTGCCTAAATCGCTACGTATAGATGCCCACCCGTACAAATAAAAATCCAATTTAGCTAAACGACAAAAACGGGCTAAAAACAGCCGCCGCTATAAAGTCATAATAAACGCGTACGCATTCGAAAACATCCCCGTAAATAAAGCAGATAAAATCACGGAGGATCTCTCTCCCCCTAGTTCGAGTGGGCCTATTAGGAAGCCGTGCTCCCCCTCGGTGTGTTTAGACTGTTTTAAATTGACATATAATTTGTCAATAAAAAATAAGGGGCCCGCGCAACGTATACGATGACGTGCAAAATTTATAAGCCGCAATCAATCTTAAGTGTAGCTAGTTGGTGACTGCCCGTTACGTGTAAAACGTCCTCTTCGTTTTTTTTTAAGATTATTTCAATTTTGGTGGTTGTTTTATTTGTTCGTTTGTAACTATTGGAAATTTTAATTAACCTTTCTTTTCACGTATCTTCGGCAACGGAGTCTTGACATCGACACTTTTGGATTTAAAAGCAGATTTAAATTATTCTTATGCTTGGGAAGTTTAAGCGACATTTGATAGTATCACATTATTTTAGCAATGAGAGAATAGAAGATACAATAGGCTCATTTTTCTTCTACATTTGAACCGATGCAGGACCGTTCAAAATAGTTGCAACGGATCCAAATCATGCTATTACTATATATCATATTAGGGCCCGCATTATTTACAAGTATGACAGGTTCAAACGATTCTGAGTTGATTCTACAATGCCAGAAGCAAGAGTGTTTTGGGATGTGAGCATTAGCATTGATAACAAGTGAGTTCAGTGCTTTGTTTCAAATGACTATGAGCAGATTAGCGGTTCAATAGCGCTTAGAGATTATCATATTTTCCATCAAAACGCAGGCTCGGTTCGCTGGATTTCGAGCGTTACGTTTAATCAAAGGTTCATCCATTTTGATCGGAGATCGCCGTGTAGAAGATCTCTATTCGACGTGGTTCTTAAGAACCCGGCCCTTATTAGATAACTACGCGCAAAATTTTACGTACAGATTGCCACCTGAAGGCTCAAGTTCAAATTCCTCATTCGAAGCTAAATGATCATCGTTTCACCAAGTGGGATCTTGAGCAGTTAGACGCTGAACTCACGGTCTATAGCTTTTTTTAAAATACCGATTTTTTTTTTCCTTTTTAATCGGTTTAAAATTCTCTTTTTTTGGGTTCTGCCGGTTACGTTCAGCTTGCAGCTCAAATTGCTTGCCCCTTCTCTACGTTGTAACTTTTGAGCAAATATTTTTATTCTGGGCTACACAGCTTAAATAATGCCAGTATAAATGTTAAATTACCTTGAAATAATATAATTACTGTAAAAGACGATAAATAATAACAAATACTTATATATAATACGATAAAGAAGCAAACAATTTAAGAGATAAGTAGGAAAAGAGAAAAAAATGTTGAAAATTGAATAAATAAGTTCCAAAATGTAAAAGCATTCTTATTTCAACATCACAACCGACAACCTCGCCCGGCCCAATGGATTTTAAAAATTTGATCAATGAAAGTAAATAGAAATTGATCGCATGTTTCTGATCTTCAAATGCTTAGTATAGCATTGAGCTACGATATTTAAAACGTAGGCGCGCAACTCCCAGAGTGAGGCTCTTCTTTTGGCGAATATTGACGATGAAACTATCCACTGCTGCATGTGTAATAATAAAACATGCCCGGTGGATGATCCTCTGAAATACATGATAGGTGTTGAGAGACGCATTATTATTAAAAATAAATAATATCAATTACTAAGTGAATTATATTTATATATATATATATATGGAATTCGTTCATATTATTAACCCTTAATTTTGGACGGATGCGTATACTACCGAAGAAAACACCTTGACAAAAAACTCACGCGTACACAAAAACGAAAACGATTTGAGGGCATATTACGCGTATAGAAGCAGTATTGCTCTTACCGCAACGCGCTCGGTACTAGGACAGCACTTAAATACTTTAAAAATAATCTCGCTCTAATAGTTTAATTTCCTACCATTCGGTTTCAACTCATGCACTATTAAGCGTTTGAAATATCAACGGAACCGCTTTCTTATGCTATAAATACCCGCCGAAAGACATATGTTACGTGCTGCGGCATTAACGGCGTACATACTATATACATACGTATACCTCTGCTCATAAATTCAAGACTGTTTTGTCAAATAATACGCAGTGGTAACCGTCTACGTTCAAAAGAAAACGCCAACGTACACGCTGAAAATTATGCCAGGATATTTTCACAATGAAAGACGATATGACAGACCGAGCAAGAAAGCCTATATCTTGTTTAGCTGTGTATTCTAATAAGTTTTTTATTAATTTTAGCATTTATCAACAATTAAGCTATTAAGTGCTAATACGTAATACTTAACGTTATTGAAAGATTACTTAAGTTCTAAATATCTGATTCCCAACATTTTTCTATTTTGTCTCTACACAATTAATTTTGGAATGTCTTTTTTATTTGTAATTTGAGCTGTAACACCCTCAAAAGTTCATTAGCAGCGACTAGGCAACAGTAAAGACTGGGTGATTAATAATATTAATATTATTATTAAACGAATTGCATCTAACTATAAAAATAATTAATTTTGTTATTAAAAGAATCCTTATCAAAGGCTGTTAAACTCCAAACAAAAACGTGTCCTGACTCACCTGTTTAATACGTAGTCTCAGTGACGCTGCTAAACGATAATCCGGGGAGGTTCAATTGCAGGGTTTCATTAAAAGCAAATCGGTAATTGCTGCTCAAAAAGTTTTGGGCCATTAACGACTAAATTTAATTCATTTCGTAGAAAATCAGATATACCCCTTATAGTTTTGTTTTGCAGTTTAGCTTAATCCCATTGTCGGCTCCGGTTTATGTAGGTGCCTCGTATGAAAATTGAGAATTCTAAGTATCCTTTTGGTCCTTTAGGTTCTCAGAACTCTGCGCACGTGCGTCGACATCTCCCCCTTTCCTTCGTCTAGATTCAGGGTGGTATGTCGATTGTCATGGAAGGTACGGGAAGGAAATGGCCCGGCAAAGAAAACTAATATAATTCATCCACTAGGTGATTATTCGCAAAAATCTAATGACCGATATTGTTTTTGTTGTAAATTCGGCGTATCGATAATTTTCGCCGTCAAATAAAACCTGAAAATTATATTACCTTCATTTTTTTTTAATAATAAAAAAAAATAATAAATATTATGTATTAATCTATGTACGTCTATTGAGAATTAAAATTACTTAAAAATTTCAACATTTTAGTTTCTTTTTTGTTATAATCCTGTAGCATTAAAAAGGCGAGGATAGGAGGAGAAATGTGCTAAATATTTAAAAAAGGCCAAGAAAAGTGCTAGCACCGGCCCTGTATCAGCTTAAGTTACTACGAACATTGAATGGATAATTCTATATTCTTCTATAGTTAAGGATGCCTCGATGTTAATTTAGGCTGTCTCAATGTTAATCTAAATCTAATTACAATAAATGTACACTATTCCTCCTCTGTATTATTTCTATTCTAAAATGAATCCCAGCGCAATGTAATCTCATACGTTAACATTTTGTAGAAAAGAATATTATTATTAAGACACATTGCTCATAAACAAATCAAAATGCAAAAATAGAAGAATTAATTTTACTTGAGCTTGAATGCATCACACAGGATGTCGGTAATAAACGTGATAAGCATTAAATTTATTACAAAAAAAAGGCTTCCACGACCAGAGTCTGTTGAAACTAAAGGTGTCGTTTTTAACGACATCACACTGTTCAAACCTTTAGTTTTAATTAAATTTATTAATACCGCCATGCTAATCATGTGAAAGAAAATTTACCTTAAATTTATGAAAAGATCTAGTTAGGTGAATTAAATAAAAAAAAAAAAATAGGGCGAGTATATTTAATACTTAGTTAAGAAAAAATCAATGTATCTTATTCTTATTTCATTATTTACTTTATAAATAGCAGATTAGAGTTGTTCAAGTAGGTAGGTAAAGGTTTGCTGCTTCTAACCAACTCCGGATGTTGATGACAAAAAATCCCAAAGCCAAAGGCTGATATAGAAATAGGAGTCGGATACGGATTCCAGAATCCAAAAATAAAAATAAAAAAAAAGGAAATATCCAGAATCGAAATCTTCAAAAAAAAAGAGCGCAATTAGCAAAATGAAGATTACATGTTAAATACTTTTTATTATTTCAATAATATCTATACAACGAAGTAAATTACAGAATTAGAAGAAGAAATATTTTACGCATGGACTGTAAGTCCAAAAAGGTGACATTTGAGATAATCATGGTGACTGATGGAAAATAAAGTAAATTATTTTTGGGCCTCACTACTTTATCTGATTAGGTGCTGATCTGCATCGAAATAGAACAACGACGCAGTACCAGCGTTGTCGTTTTGATTTTCCATCTTAGATTTCTTCAAATCAACGTTTTTCTGCTTGTTTCTGTTTGTTGTAGCACATGTACAATTTACAAAACGATATCACTCGAAAGGTACAGAAAGGGTTTCTAACAATAAAAGCAGATCTTCGGAGCATATTCTTCGGTCGGTGGGCTTCTATACAACTATTAATTTATTCCACGAAGGAAATGAATACGATCACTAAAGTACTGGATTCGCCAAAAATTCATTTAGGCAACAATCCGTTGCAAAAAAAAGAAATTGAATGGAATATTCAATCGGTGGCCGATTCACTCGAGAGCGTAAGATGGAATGTTAAAAAGATCGCCGGACAGTGGAAATCAAAGATGGTGATTACAATACATTTATTCTTCGTATGAATAACATCGGGATGAACGAGATAATGTTAGTCGTAAAAATCAAATTATTGAAAATTAACTATTCTAGAAAATACCAATAAAATTACTGCAGCAAGTATTGCTCTTCGTGACAAAATAAACAATATAAACATTTACTGAGTTGCAGAACCGATATCAAACATCGCGATTATTATTAACGCCTAGAAGCAGTCGCCAAATTAATGCTTGGCTGTAAAAGCAAAGCCAACGGACATGTTTCTGCATACACGGCGTCATCAGCGTTGCTTAGATTGTTTCGTTACCATATATCGCTATTTCCTCTCGCCTCGTACCACTACTCCTCAAAACATTTAGAACCTGTTCTCACGTTTTGGAGGTGACGTGAACATGAACACTATGACACCTGCAGAAAAGCAAGCAAATTTTACATAAGCAAGAATACGTAAGTAGCCATAGAATTGAACTGAACAATAAACTAATCATGCCAATTTCTACGTGTTGGGAATTTCAAATGACAGAGCCCACAATAATATTCTTCATCCGCCTGAAACTTATGATCGGCGCTGTATATGCCACCTCCTCTTTGCTAGTGCGGCAGTAATAAATCTAATTAAAAACTAATAAATTTGAACTCGCGTCGGTAAGCTTTTCTGTCGGATGTTCCACGTCGTCTTTTTTCTAACGTATTTAATTGCGGTGGCAAATTACCAACCGTTTAGATTCCTGTCAACATACTATTGAGTTTAGACGTCTTTCTCCTGTGATCCGATTCGGGTTGTTCGGCTCCGAAGTAAAGGAATTGATTTGAATAAAAGTAGGATTCCGAGAAGACGATTGTCACGCCGTCCATGTATATGTAACAAGGTTTTCAGGATTTGATACGTGGAATTATTTATTCCGGTTGTACTGAAATAGTTTTGTGAATTATTTACGGTTGTATCTTTTCCGTTTTACTTTGTTTATGTAAAGTTTCAATTTTCACCTCGAGAATTATTCAAGGAAAAGCGGCTCTCATCAAGTATTCTATAATAACTAGAGAGGACAAAGGCGGATTGAATTATTACTTTTTTTTACTCGGGTTTTGTCGACTCTCGGGGACATCAGTAGGCAACACGAATTCATTCTCATGAGGCGAATAGGCACGAGTCTATCTAGTCGCTGCAAAAAATAAATAAATAACTTATTGTAACAATTACTTTTCGACGCCATTACTTACTTAAACGCGTAAATATTGCCGCATTACACGTATCTAAAGGTTTCCCCTTCTGCAACCCCTTCAAACGAGGAACTTTTTGAATTGTACGGTATGTGACATTATCGCTTTAAAGCTAACAAGCCGCGGACAAGTACATGTCGCTAAGAAACGAGCGCATCGGTATTTCTCAAACGCAGCCTGCTTGGTGATACGCGGCATTTGTCCGTTGAAAAAAGCGATATTACACAAACCATAACGCTTTCAGCTTATCAAAATACATTCGCTTATATCTTAATGTATGCACTCCTTTTCTTTTACGAAACACATAATCAGAAATGTAGAGCCAATAGAAGAAAACATCCGCTATCAGCGACTATATGATTGATGATCAGTTTTGAGGTCAATTTGTGTACAGTTGCGAGCGATGCACGATGTCCAATTGTTGCTGTATTGATATTTAATACAAATTTAAATAATATGCTCCAACAACATGGCTGACTCAAAATTTTACGTTTTCAGTTTTTGTAATAAGGCATTAAGAGTTAACTATTTATTATCGTTGCATTATCCACAAAAAAAGGTCTGAAATTCACTCGGAGTTCATTTACAAATGAAGTTTGTCTATTTCGAGTCTAGTTACAAAGTTACATCCGTACAAGTATACTTGGTCTTCCCATTTCCAAAAGCACCGCCGATGTAAAGCAGCTATTAGCAGCACCTCCAAAAAGTCAAAAGCCAAAAGCCAACGTGGGTCAAATTGTGCGAGTAACGCATGGTTTACTGCTAGAAATTCTTAAATTCTGATTGGGAGCATCGTCATAGTGCAGTGATCTTAACCATCGCTCTTTTCACGCTATATACGTAGAATGTATCGTCCCATTGTGTTATTTGTTATGAACCCGTATTATCCCATTCTTTCATTAGCAGCGATCTTCGTAATTGATTTGCCCCGTATAGAGATTGATTGCCTCCCAATGCGAAGCTTGTCTTCAACCGACTTCAATCTGTTCATTTTGATGACTTTAATAGATCTATTGTAACAAAGAGCCCTTGTTGGGTTTCTTCTTTCTAGAATCGTAAAGTTACTCTACTTATAATAACCTTGTATCTTATATTTGTTAAAACACTGAAAAAGCCCAGCAATGTAACTCAATTATGGACGCTCAATACTAGCAACGATTACACAATATACAAAGTAATCGATATCTAACGTGCTATGATAATACACATAATATACTCTGTATCAATTAAATGCCCTTAGAGGCTTAGCGAGAAGGGTGGAATAGGCCGACAAATTGTTACCGTAGTCCGTACGTGAACGGCTTCTTTTTCAATTTTCGCGTTTTTTTTTTGCCGCTCTCGTTTAGCGCCGAATTGCGCGCCGCCGTGGGCTTTACAAGTTTATTGGGGTTTATTCCCTCATGTCCCATTAGACGGGCGATCCCCTGCGCGCGTGATGAACTTACTAAAGCCTCGTAGGGTTAAGGGCTTTGTCATCTCGTCCGGGAGCTTTTTATAAACAACCATTATCGCGTATACGGACTGGACTTTATCCCGTTTCGCTGGGACGCATAATTAAAGTCAACATATTGAGATCATTATAAATCTGTTAGGCTGGTAGGATTAGCCGGCGTTACGGTTATTTATTTCCATTGTCGCCAGATGATCTTGTTCTATCTTGTTATTATTGAAATGAACGGCGTTTGTATGTCGTTTTAGGTTATCGCTGCTATCAGATTGGTGGATGGCTGTCGCTGGATAAGCTTGAAGGAGATATAGCATTCCGTATTGTTTTTTATGCTAGTTACAACTACATCTGATAGTTAAATCCAAGATTGGTATATCAAAACTTTAAAAAATACAAAAAAAAACTTAAAAAATAAAAACTTAAAAAACAATAAAAACGTAAAATCAAAAACTTAAAAAAAACTTAAAGTCGACAAGTTTGGCTAATCGCAAATGTATCTAAGACAGTCGTCTAGATTTTTGGGTTTTATATAATAATAATTACAAACATGAACAAAAGACATAACTTTATTAGACCATTTCATCGTTTCTTTTCTTGACATTTTTACCTTCAGCAGAGTCTCTAGGAAAATATAAAAGAAAGGCAGACGTGGAAGTTCCTGATTAACAAAGGTATAATTCTAAAAGCAAATACTCTGATTTTCTATTTTCTATTTTCTATTTTTTATTTTAATTTTATTACGTTACTTATTTATTGCAAGTTATCATTTTTTTTTCTCTCACTTTCATACTCACTATCTATTAGTTCATCTAATGTTACTCTTATAAAGAGAGAAGCCCTGAATGATCCTGAATTCATTGAAGCAATTGAAATTACAAACGCGAAGTTTGGACAGGTAAGTTCCAATTCGATAATTTTTGAAAATTTTGCCCTGAAGGATACTAAATAGGAGAAAGATAAAATTTGATATTTAAGTTTGTGGTTAGAAACAAAACAATACTATCAAATCCTGGAACCTGCTTATGTAAAATTGTCCATCCCAATTTACCCCTTAAGGATTAGCTTTCCAAATAAAATTAAATATGTCTTTTTTAACTGAAAACTTGTGCACGACATTTCGTATTGTTGATTTCAAATATTCCGATATAAAATGCCTCCATTGATTTTACGTCTAAAGCACTATTTCTTTTAGTTCCATCCAACAGCCAATAACAGTAACAATTTGTTGTTGTTAAATGAATCAATTAAATAAATCAATTTTCAAGCAATAAATTTCCTTATTTTATTACTTTCTCAAAGCTCTTAAAACATTTAACGTTTACAATAATTATTATTATAAACCATTACGCTTGAGAGCAGATATAAAGAAATGCTGTAGCATTTATTTTTGTTCAAGAAACAATACTACAGGTATCAGCCACCTCCGCATTCGTATGCTCGAAACGGCCGTCCCGGATTAATTATTATATGATTAATTAAGTTTGTGTGTTACGGAGATTGCCGATACTTTTGTGTGGTTTATCATATTACGCCAGAATCCTTACTATCATTATTTTGTTTAAGAAATTTACAATATTGCAGCTTTTTAATACAACAATGTCTACGCGATAGAAGCAGCATTTCTTGCTTTTTACAATAATTAACGCAGTCTGCTTAACGATAAATTATGTTTTTTATATAAATCTCGAAAAGACAATAAATAAACGCAATGTTTGTCATTTTAATTAAGTTACTTTTTTGTGTTTTTGGTGGGTAATTTAATACAACAAGGCAGACATTTATATCAGTATTTTTTTAACATCTTTCACGATTTCTTATTTGATATTGCAGCAACATATTAATGCTCATATCGTTTGTTTCGCTCAGTTCTTTATTTAGCTTCTCCCAAATGATGAAATCAGTTAAAAATTACTGCCACTAGTTCCAGTTCTAGTATCAAATGTTCGAAGAGATTTTCATGAAAATTTACTCACCTTCACGCAGATTTTTAAAAGGACTTGCCAAGCGACTGTAACGCCGATTGTGGCAACATGTATTTGATTTTTCAAAAGTTCAATGACAAAGAAGTCTTGTCAAGAATTTCTATCCTAGCACAGGCCATGTTCTATGGTAGTCGTCGTACTGTAAGATGCGAGTATTTGTAAACAGCTGCTCAGTTCCAAAGATATGCGGAGAAAAATGAAATACGGAAGAATTTCAAGAGCTAATCGAGATGCGGTACTTAACGTACCAATGATCGTCAAGCTAGCTATTCTCTGTAAATTTAGCTCTCGTTGCAGGCTAGGCTTCATAGTATTATCACATTTAACCGATATATTCTATTGAGGAACATTTTCCAAATCTTACCTCAACATGTCCAGAGATACTTATGGAATCTCTCTTTCAAAAATCGATAGTATTGATTATGAAAATTCCTTAATTGCATTGATCTCACATATCTTCTGGAACCGACATATAACAGCTTTGAATAAAAAATCATTTGAATAAAAATTTTAACAGATTACAGTCATCAGTACAACGTGAAAAGTATTATAGTCTCCATTTCAAGCAGTATTAACAAAATCATTTCAAAAGTCTAGCATTATTTCTGCATTTTGAAGCTAGTCAAAACTGTTATAAATGATACTTTATTTCATGAATCCATAATAAAAGAATTTTTGCACTTAAAAGAAAATAGAAATACTTCACAACTTCAAGGTAATTACTATCGTCAATAGTTTAGAATTTATCCCTTCACGAATTCACCCTGAAATCAGCGCGAAGAAACTCATTTTTTTTAAACAAAATACTTCATTTAACGCCAAAATAATGAATTTTAATATTTTATAAAATCCTTCGCTCATTGAACAAATTAATTTATAATTAGCAATCCTTGTTCTCTCCCAATTTTCCCCAAAACATTCGCTCAGCTTTCCTCAACAACACTCACGTCAAAACCTACGCATACATATACACACAAGTCTCGGATCCGAGGGGTCACCTCCCATCGAGGAGGGTTGCCGTAGAGCGAATCGACTTCGTTCATTCGTTAGTCGACGAGGTTAAAACGGCGTCTGGTATCATTTCAAGGCACGCCGATTTCCCCAAAGCTGGCAAACGTTTATTTCGGTTTTCATTGCTTTCCGTGCACGCTGAAGCGGAGCTACTGAACGTCTGTAATGGTGGAAGACCGGTCGATAAACAAGCCGCTTTCACACCGAAACAATTTAGGGTTGCATATATGCAGGGGTAGAGATAATATAAGGAGTATGCTGGGAATCGACCAGTTTTCGTGAAAATACGATTTTATTGTCTTTTCGCATAAAAAAATAAGCTGATATTTAACTTTATAAGGATAAAAATAAATTTCGTACACTTTGCCCACCTTTTTTCGGAAAATGTCGACGCCTCCGCCAAAATCAATGTTCCAACGTGCAAATAAGTTTCGCCAGACTCATGCACTTGAATGTTACATTTATATTTGTGACTTAGGATTCTTTTTCGATAAATTATTGATTCGAGGTGTCTATAGACAATAGAATCGATCAAAATAAAAAGCAAAAGAAAAATTTAACTTAAAGGGTCTGAAAAGAGACGAAATCCATACTTAAAACTAAGAAAAACTTAAATAAAGGAGACAATAAAATGCCATAATATAACAACTGGTAATATACAAACCCATAATGAATGATATGATTAGGATCGCGTAATATAATATGGATTTGAAGAAGAAATAAAGCTAAGGCTGCACTGAAAAATAAAACTGAAAAATAAAATTGAAAAATAAACCTGAAAAATAAAACTGAAAATGTAAAACGTATGTTTGTGTGTAGAAAATATCTAATTCCAAAAAGGATCGAAAGTGGTGTTAAGCGCATTGGAAAAATCAAAACGTTGGCTTCCACGGCCAGAGCATGTTGAAACTAAAGGTGTTCCGGGTGTGAACCGTGTCATGTCGTTGTTAAAAAAAATTCGACGTTTCGCCCACAATCGTATGGGGCTTCTTCAGGAGAGTGATAGGCAACAGTTAGCACAAATTCATGCTCTACATCTTGTGCCAGAGACAATTCGTAGATGTTATCCACCGATGGATGCGCTAGTTCCGAGTACAAAAACAGTGTTTCTGAAATCCCCAAAATATATTCGCGAATTTCATTGACAATGTTCTTGTATCCTTGAACAATTATAAAGAATGGATGTAAAGCTATCAAAACAAGTCAGAAAAATTTGAAAATAGTCAGGTTAAAAATGATTTACACACTATGCGCAGCAATTATATCGGGGTAGTACAAGCAATAGAAAAAATTATAAGAGTCGTCGCCGTTGTTAGAGCAATTACCGCAAAGTGCGAAAGATGCACACGCACAGCTTTATTCGAGTGAAGACACAAAAAATTATGTTCTAATTGACTTTAAAGGTATCTTAGGCAAAAGTAGTTAAAATTTCTTTCTCTCTGAAAGACCCAGTAGATAGCTGAACGAATAGCCGAAGTAATAGCTGAACGCGCAAAATAAAATATCATATATTTACATGTATCTGTAGTCGCTTGAATCCATGCCATAAACATGCTACAGAAGGGTAGCCCTTTTTTTCAAGCAATAATTAAAAAGGAGCAATCGCACTGTCATAATTACATCTTCAAACACGGGCCTAACAGGCAATAGTCCTAATCAACAATGATGAAACTGTCACCATGACAGTTTTGCCAAAAATTATTTTCGTCTATATTTTAATCACAATTTTGACCAGTGCAAGATGTAAAAACAACTTCGATGATGTCAGTCCGCAATTGGAGAAGCTACTTAATCAAGAGGAACGCAAATCGGAGTGTTGCGCGAAAAAGATGCGCTGTTGCAAGAGGCACCATCCCGCGCCATCCAACGTAGAGATTAGGGCGGTGATCGCCAGATGCGTCGATGCGCAATGTATGTGCAAGAAAAATAGAAACATCAAAAAAACGTTGAACGACCAGAATGCAGTGAACATTCAAAAGTTCCAGGGTTTCGACGAGGACGAACCTTTAGTCCAATCTCAAGTAACCAAATGCGTGAAGAAGTTGATTTTGACCATAAAAATGAAGAACTCGGGCGAAACGAACGTCCAACCTCAATTTATAGTTATCGATCACGTGTATGACCCTCTATCGGATAAAACGGTGAGATTATTGAATCCGTACGTCATAAAGATGAGACAGGAACAAATCAGCCAGGCGTATGGCTTGAGATTCGTAGATTTCGTCAATTCGCAAGCTAAGGAGCAGGTTTACAACAAGCACGATGGGAACTATACAGGATGTTGTACGGATTGCAAGAAGCCGACTTGCGGATTGGTAACGCACCACGGAAATATAATACCGTATAGCACCGGATTTTGTTGTTCTTGTGATGCTGAAAAGAACGCTGAAAGACAACCACCGGAAGATTCAAATTCAGTTATTGGATACAGCGACCCGGCTTATCTTTTCGACGCGGTCCAATGCCCGCGAACCAAGATCACCACCCAAGACCGAACTACCCCGAAAAAGAATAAGACGAAAGAAGACAACGATAACGCAAAAAAACAAGAACAGACCGAGAAGAAAGGAACAAGTAAAAGAAACATGGACAATGTAAACGTGTACTACGTAGATCCGAGAACCCAACATATAAAACCGGACAGCAGAAAACATAAGCAACAAATAAGTAAAAGTACAAGACATACCAGCGATGAAGATAAGTATTCCAACGAAGAATACAAACCTATCGGCGAGAAAGGGAATAAGTATCCCACGGAAGAAAGCAACTACAAGATCCAATCTATGAACGATGATTACGAAGATCAACTGGTAGATAAAATGGCCAATCCAAGCCGTTTGAATTTAAGGTCTAATCTAGCGGATGGCAAGCAAGAGGCCAAGATAACTCGACAAAAAACAAGAGACGCCGAGAATCCGATTCAAAATAAAAACTTCAAGAATCCATCCGAGATTGAAAGCAACAAAATGGAGAACTTGTTGAAAGAAACAGGTGAAAAGCCATCCATGCATAAACTCTTACATAGGAGCGCTGTCCATAAATTGAACAACATTTACCACTATCCGGATTCGGAGGTCAAAGAAAGAAGCGGAGATAAAATCGCGGCTGAAACAACGAAGATTAATAAAAGGAAATCGAAGGATATTTCGTTGGATTCTCCGGAACTTCTCGAGAGGCTTTCAGTTGGCAAACGGCAAGTTCAGTCCAGCGGCGTTCAGCGAAGGGGCGGTCAAAATTGCGCCGACAGATACACCCCGTCTCACGTCGATCCTCAGACCTACCACGAAAGTACTCACTGCTTAAGATTTTCCCCGGTCTGGTACGGTGTTTACAAGATGGATAAACCGGTCGTAGATCAAGAGGCGATCTTTCAAATATTTGAAAAGTACGATACCCCAGCCGGCGTTGTGAAATGGAAAGATCTAACGAAAGGGAAAAAGATTAGATTAGGACCGTTCAATCCATATTTCAGGGACGAAGTGCCGACGGTCTCGATGACGTTCACCTCCGTTTTCGATGATGAAGACTTTTGCCTGGATTGGAACAAACTGCGGCTGCTAATTCCGGAGGGGGTCGACGTTTCGGAATTGCCGAAGTATCCGGAAGGAAGAAGCGGTCCTCCCGAATTTCTGTTGGTTCCTGTCGAGAAGATAATGCTTTCTGGGGATAAATGCAACGTCGCCGGAGTTGGATTCGAAGCATTCTATAAACAATCTAACAGATGCTCGATGCCGAGAGGTAGCTGTCTACATCACCAGCCGTTTCATCTGTGGCATTACGATAAGACGTTGGAGAGGAACGGTAAGAAAGGATGCTTCTTTCTCAAGCATCACGGGCACCTTGCTAAAAATCCGATCAAGAAAAACGATACCAGCCATGAAAAGTTTCTATCCCTTAATTATTACGGGCGATACGTCAGTATGGTCGATATGGAGATAAACGCAGACTTCAACGCTGTGCTAAGGCCAACATCGTCTGCCGTCATCACGGAGGTATACATCGACAGCACCTGCACGACTAATACCATCATCATCATTAAGGTGAGCAATTCGGGATTGCTCTCCAGCAGATTTAAAGTTAGAATATGCGATTGCCCTCTGGAATTGAAGGACAAATTTAACGACATGCAATCAGAGCTCGTCATCATACCTCCGCAACACCAGCACATCTTTAAATTGACGTTTCGTGCCTCGATCGAGGTCGACATATTCCATTGTTCGGTAGAAGCATTGAACGCCGAAGATGAACTCGTGGCGTTGAGGCGGATCAAAATACAAAAGTCCGATCGTTGTATATGCACTTGGCATTGTCTATGCGCTTGTATCGGTTCTTCTACCGGCTTGAAATGTATACCGATGAAGGTCGACCATTACCACGCTGCGGGGTTCAAAGGTGGTATGCCGATAATCAATTACGCTAGTCATTTCAATCTCGATACCGACATTTACATGCTGGTACTATTTATAATATTGTTCATAATCTTCACGTTCTTCATATTAGGATTAACCAAGGCGTTGATAGGGTTGTGCTGCTTACCGGTTGGAATGTGGGGTCTGAACGTGATATTAGACTTACCGAAACCGATGAGTCGATATTACGACAGGGCGCTTTGCGGTCGAACCGTCCTGTACGATGAAACAGGTTGGCCGATCCATCCAGACACGAAACAGAGAGTTAGAAATATCCCAACCGTGGCCGAATTTTGTACTAACGTCTTATTCTTCTTCTCATATCCAACGGTGATCTTTCTACTGCTCCTCAAGAGGATATGTTGTCCGTATTATTCGTACGAGAAGCGCAAAGGTCCTCCTCCGCCCGTTAAAGAGGGTAGCAAGCAATGGATCAAGGCTAACAGATGCGGCATACTGACATGCGCCCATCGCGACGACGAGGCCCAAACCGACGTGACGAGGGGCACCAGCATGGACGACCTGAACGCCCCAACGAAGAAGCGCGGAAAGAAAAGGAAACGCGGCAAATGGGGGTGGTTACGGAAGATATTCCCGAAGAGGAACCGGGCCAGATCGCCGCGGCGAAAGACGGCAAAATCCCCGCGCAGGAAACGTAAGTGCTCGCATTCGCCGAAATGCGGGAAACCTAAATCGCCGAAGAAAGGCAATTCCGAAGGTGATACAGCGACATTGAAGAATGAGGAACCGACGACTCCGAAGCCGCCAAAGTCATGCTTTAGTAGGGGCGACACAAAGGAGAAACCCCCGCCTACTATTAAGGTTGCAATAAAGGAGCAACCTAAGAAGAAATCGCGCGGTTCAACATCCAAGAAGAAACGATCGGTGGAAGTCATCGATAGTCCTTACTATTATAGTAGTACGGACGATATAACATCGTATTCTAGCTACACCGGTACTTCGAATAGAAGTCCATCTAGAACATCAAGCGCTTAGTATACATAAATATTAATAATTAATACCGGCTTATTTTTAAGTATATAAATGATGTGTTTCTATAATTATTGTTCTTAATATAATATACTATGTATATACTAGCTAACCCGATATGTTTTATGTTTTCACATTATTTTTGTACATGGTAAGCACAGTGGTTCTTGGTTGTATTTGGTTGCAAATAACAAACTTTAAGCCAAAAAATCGTCGGATTCAGATCAGACGCTCTTAGTGACCATGAATCTTCAAAACGTCTGTTTTTGCAGACTTTGAACATCAATTTTTACAACATCAATTGCATCCTCGTTATAAAATAACGCGCAGAGAAAAATGTTGGGACTCCAAACCTAGCATCTTTAAAAGAATTACAGCACCTCTCACGTGGGATCCCACGATCGTCAATAGAACATTGTACTCTTGGTTATCGGAACCGCTTTGTTGTAGATTTCGTCGACGTTTCCCACACACTTTTATGGGATATCCTCGACGCAGTGACCGTACGTTGATTGGTAACTATTCGTTCTAGACGGCTTTAGCGCAGGTTTCGGGTCAACGAAACGGAAAAGATATGGATCAATGAACCGCGGCAGTTGATAGAAAGTTTAATTAGCTACAATAGTTTTCGGTCTATTCGCAGCCAGCGTATACCCAGTTACTCCCGATAAGCGTAGCGTAGAACGCTCGCGCTCAGCAACACGAATGCTGGACGATCATTTTATTTCGTCGATGTATACCAGCGCATTAAAATAAAAGCTGGTAGACGCGAAGAGCTTCCAGACGATTGTGGCCTTTAACGGGAAAATGATCTGAAAATTTGAAATTGGGTTTTGGGTTTTACGTTGTTCCTGAAGAGGATGATCTTGGTGACGAATTAGATGATGGAAATTGCTGTGCAGAAAGGTTTGATGCAGCAATTAATGGTTGAATATCTTTCTTGGAATAATTGTTATTAAATTAAATTAAATTAAATTTTAAATCAAAAAATCTCTTGGACGTTAAAGGTTATTTAATTATTTACCCGATTTCTCTTAGCAAATGAAATATGTATATCCCAGCCTTTATATTAATTCATGCTGCTAAGATGCCCTCTTGGAGTAATAATTTAATTGTTAATAATTAATACACACTGGCGTAAGAGTAACTTCACCCTTCTTGTCGCACTACAATATGTACATATGCACGAAGCAGGTTCAATAAATGCACGTTCGAGCGCTGCAGCACGAATGTAAGTTTTGCTATAACCGCAGAGAGTCGCATAAATCGGTCGGCGATAATGCAGGTATCAGCTGCGGCAGTTGGCTCCTGATATTCGTAGTATACGCAGTCGTTGTGTTCAGTATGGCAGGTCGTATCGTTGGAGCGTCCAAGACCGATCACCGAGCGGTAATACATTTTTTAAACGCTGAACGCAACACCCCTCTTCGAATTTATCGGAGAATGCTAGATGTTTATGATGAACAGTGTTCTTCGAAAATCACAGTCGCGGAATAGTGTCGGACGTTTTCTGATAGACGACAATCGCAAGGCATGCGAAGAATGATACCAATGTCGTTGCTGCGCGTTCGGCTGGTTCGTGTTAGAGAATTGGCAGATCGTTTTGATATCAGCGCAGGAACAATTCAGCAGGCTGGATACCGAAAGGCGTGCGCACAATGGATACCCCGTCAACTGACTGAAGAACACAAAGCCAACCGCACGGGTCTTTCACTACTGCAGCATCTTCAGCGGTACAGCGAAGAAGGAGATTCCTTCTTGCACTGCATTGTTGCAGGTGACGAAGGTTGAAAATTCAAAAGTCAACCTTCCGCTGGCAAGATTACGCTTACTTGCTTTTTCGATCAACGTGGACCATTACTTCTTCAATGTAAAGACCCTCATATTAACATCAATATTGTGCGATGCGCAATGAAATTTAGACTCGTGTGCGTACAGCCATAAAGAACAAACGTCGTGGGATGCTTACGGAAGGCGCGATCGTCCTTCAACGATAACGCCCGATCGTATATCGCTAACATATACGAGGTGGGAGGTATTAGAGCACCCTACTTACAGATTGCCATTTCTTTGGACCGTCGAAGAAGAAGACATTCAAAGGAGGGCGACTCCAGTCAGAGCCAGATCAACAGCTAGAGGAGTGGTACGCCACCGCTACACAGTGAGATGCCTACCTGTGTAGTAATGGCAATTTTGTTTAGTTTAATTAAACCGCTCGCACGTGTATTTATTGAACCTATCGCGCGCATACTTCCACAATTGTAACGAATGCCACTGCAAATAGTTATAAATAAGCCTGCAAAAACCTTATATTTATTTTGACTTGACTTGTATTTATTCTGCTTTCCGGGAGAGTCGACAAAACACGAGTCTGTCTAGTCTCTACTAATTGAAGAAGCGCCATTCCAGTGAAGAGCTGTATTGGTTACTTATAAGCGAACTTTAGTTACATAATATGAACAACGTGTAGTAGTTACTGAAACAATATCGAAGAAAACAAGCTTGCTTTGAAATGCTTAACATTTTTTAACAAATTGAGGCCGTTACTACATTAGGTTACACAAGTTTTAACAATTGCACGCAGGGTAAATGAAATAACAATTATTCCATGTTTTCGGATCTCCAACAACATTCGCCTGTACTTGTAGGTGTTCACTCTTTCAGGTATTTGGGAGAAACGGTAAGTCTTGATAACCCTGAGTAAGCTACGAGTCCGAAGCTCGACTGAGATGCTAACATCAATACTTTTGCTACCTTACCAGTGATGTTCGTGATGAAAACTGATTTGACTATATAAACAGATCGTTCGTTAGATAAGAATAGCGATATCTGTTGTTGAATAACCCATATTATCTGCGTCTAGTCTTAAAGCAAGAAACATTTAGTTCACGTATTTAGGTAAGCTTTGATAATGAAGTAGTCAGTACAAAAGCACTCATTTTTCCATTATTTATCTTAAGGTGAAAATTACAACGACGAATATATAACCTCAGCGATACGGCAATACTATAAAGAGCCTCGTTTTGGAGGTGATGATGTGGCGAATACGCAATTAGGAATAGTAAGACTACCTTTTGTACGTTTTCGCTAGTTTTAAAGCATATTTTACTGCAAGAAAGTAACTCCAATGTTTTAATGAAAATCTCGTCGGACCGTCCTATAATTACGTTAATTTTCAATATAAAATCATTCATTTTTGCAAGATAAGTGATTAACTAGATATTACGTAACTATTGTAAAAACGCATCGAATTCATTTATGAACGTCTCCGCCACCTTTCCTGTTATAAATGTGGTTAATATTAATTCTAGATTTAGAACTCATACATATTTGCTTCAAAATAGTTTTGATTAGGATCTTCTCAGCGTAAAAAAAAACGAAAAAAAAATATTATCATTTTGGTATTTTAAGAAACAAAATATTCTTTTTTAATTGTAAGATCTATTTCTCTATGAACACTACAACATTCTAGGAGGTGTATCTCTTATTTATAATGCAATAAACAAAATTAGAAGAAAATATTGAAGTTTAATTTTTATTTATCAACTTCTACGTTTCGTTGAATTTAAACGCAATAGAACCGGCGCGTCAAATTAATGTTATGATTCAAAAAGATTGCCTTAAAGTAATGTTCTTTATGTTTCCAAAACAAACATACTGTTTCAAAATTGGAAAAGGGAATCTGCTCATCGACTCCTTCTTTGCTCTTTAATAAAGGGCCAGAGGCTGTTTGTAATAACTCATTAAATAATAAAAATCCTCATCCTACAAGGGCATTCCGAAACCGATTCTTACGAGCTTCTTATGATATAATCAAGTTAGGTACCCCTTTTTTACAAGGGTTGCACGGTCTTATTTAACTTTGTAACCAACGTAGGAGTAAAAATAATCCTTTTACTAGTTTATTATAGATTATATACAGCCGCAAAACTTTGAAATACCATCAACTATTTAGCCAATAACATTTTACAAGCCGGTTTTGCCTATACTTTTGCTCTCCTGTAGTAAAAGTCATTGTGCAAAAAGATTACTTGTACCTATCTCCTTTACAATCCCTTTAAGGCGAGATTTTAAGGTAAATCAGTCTCAAAATAAATAAATAAGAATTGTTACGTACTGTGTTGGTTGTCTTAAAACTGTTTTACAATATGTTTCGGTATTTTCTTATATCATCAATCATAGCGTCAGATTGTTATTAGTTCTTGTTTATTTATTGAATTATTAATTTCATTATATTATACAATTAATTTTATTATATTTATACAATGCGTTCAACGTTCACTAACCTTAACATCGGTTATTGCTGGGACTGGGCGTTGCAAGGTCTCTTCTCTAGAACAAGTTTCCATAATTGCAAAATATTATTATTAAGTTATGCAGGAATCCTAAACGTTGCAAGCCTGCAAGCCCTCCCTGACATACGTTTTAACATTCAAATCAATTCTCAAAAAAAAAAATTATTCGGGTTTATATTAAAGCTTTAATATGCTTAGTTCATGCGACGTACATTAAGTTGTACGAAATATTTTGAAAATTTGCTTCGTTGCTGCCGTGACAACGTTACAACACCTAATCGAACAACCAATAACATTGCCTATGTTGGGAACGCAGAATTTTCGAACCTGTCTTTTTTTGGTTATGGGAAGCAGTGTTGTTGCTTGTTTGGCTTCTTTAAATTTTAAAACTAACGAGGAGGAGAGCCAAAAAAAATTAATTAAAGACTCCTGTAGGCTACAATCTCAAGCAAAATTGGTGCAAATAACAGAAAGCGGAGCTGAAAATAGAACATTTCCACGATATGGAACTTTATGAATGTATTGTTCTATAATATTGCGGCTGGATCATCGGATTTTCAGCTAAAACTAAACGTGCTACAAGTTTGGACCGTTTCATGGTTAAACGAATACTCGACGTTTCGCCCACAACCATATGGCGCTTCTTCAAACAGTGTATTTTCGTCTCTGCCATGATCGTCAGTAAAAGCTCTAATTTAATCATTAGCTTCATCGTCAGTTCGAATAATACTTGTTTTCGTTGCCTCTTACAAATAAATTTAAACAGTGCTTCCGGATAGGACGGTATATCTTGAATTGGAAGGCTCTTGATGGCCGCGGAAAATCAGAACGTAGGGGTATATTTACAGAATTAATCGATTTTTCAGCTGGTGGATGGGATTTGACGCTTGGAAAACATTTAAATAATGTTGGTGCATTTAATGGGAACTTCAAATACAATCCAAAATAAAACTTGAGACTCTTCGTTTGTTATTTACAGCATGGAAACTTCAAGTCTGAAGACGTAACAAATCGGCGTCGGTTGACAATTACATTTAGATACATATATTGTAAGCTAAAAATAATTTTTTTAACAGATTTTTTCATAATCGCGCCCACCTTGTCAAAAAGTCACGAGCCGTTACTGATATTCGGTTAATAAATTTCCCAATTTAAGGACAGATATAAGTAAACAGTGTACCGTCAGAGCGCTCATTAGTTTTAATACGCACGATAAACTTTAATGCGAAAGAAACATTAAATAAATTATTATTAAAATCAAATAACTATATTGTCAAGAAATTTAAAACTAATTTCATCCGATAAAATTATTTAGGTATACACAAATTTTGTCAATTAGCATTAAATTTAGGTAGAATCCCCTCGTTTGTTTAATAATTAGATATGGAAATAGTTGTATTCGAGGGAGCCAAACACTATACATATAGGGTGTATCATTGGGAACTGCATCGATATACGTTGGAAAATTGTGAAAACTTGGCAGTACACCAAAGCCGACGCGCCAACAATTGAACTAAAATATTTGTAATAATCTGACACATCCGATTATACCAGAAATCGTTGTGAACTTCGTTGTTTTAAACAGAATAATCCGTATATAATTGCTAGAGAGGACAAAAGCGAGTGAAATCATACCTTTTCTGTAGCAGTTAGACAGAGAGAAAGGGTGCGCGTTCCCTACTGGTGTCCACCGATAAATGCATGTGAACTTTTATAAATGCGAAAGTGCTTAGTGCGAAAGTGCTAAGGCAGTATTGATGCCCGAATAATTTTTTCGAAGATTATGCAGCGTGTCCCGTAATTACGCTTAGACTTTAAAATAGAAAAATTATGAAGACTTAATTTTTCTTAATACAGTTATTCTTCTGTTTCTTATCATTCTGTTCATACAAAAAAAATGATGATCATTAAATAACAACCCAGTGTTAATGAAGCGTTGAATTGGCGGAATTACCGGACACGCTGTATAAAGTTTTGGAAAATTTATTTGGATTCGAATACCATCATACACGATGAACAGTTGCACAAAATTTTAATTTTCAAATTTTCGAACACTTTCGCCGTTGCAAAAGCTCACATGCACTCATCGATTCGTTAAGAAACTTCAAAGAAATTAAATATTTCAAATGTACATAGTTACAAACACTTGTTTTATCGATGAGAGAGATTCATCAGGCGAATAGACACGAGTCCACCTGCCTTTGTCATCTCTAATATATTGAAATCATAAGCCTCCCATATCTAGATGGGAACCTAGTTGAAAGGATACGGTATAATGTCGTAAAGATATATAGCCTCAATGGATGTTGACGATGGTTTTAACGATTTTTTCTGCAATTTGGCTGTATAGCGTCGCAATAAATTAATATCCTTCCCTTTCGACGACCACAATATTATTAGCATCTGAGAATGACCGAAACGCTTCTAGAAGACGGTATCGATAAGCAGCCATGACAGGAAGAGATATTACTATTCTGCGCGACCGTAGTTCAACAAAGATCATATTTAATCAGACTAAATCGAAGCTATCGTTATTGCAAAATAAGCAAAAAAGAAAACTGACGGAAATAAAACAAATCACTATTTCGAACAACGCCATAAAATTTTAACTAAATATGTCGTAAGTGTGCACCTACCTAATAGAGTAATTTCTAACAGCTACTACACCTTCTGTTTTTTAAGCGCATAAAATTAAGCTACTAAAACATCTTTATTGAACCATAAAAATATAATCAATACGGAATAAGCTCCGTACGCCGGAGGTAGGGCAACGGAATTCTTTTATTAAGTTGCCGAACGGCCCATATATCCGTTTAATGGTATCCGACATCTACTTAGGGTCCATAAGGACTGGTCCGAGGGAATCTCGCCTCTAAACCGGTAATACGGAAGTCGAACCGGGCGGAACGACCAATCACCGATCGTCGAACCGCAACCAATAGCAGCTTTTTCCCGACGCTCCCCACCACTAATGCTGTCCGGTTCATTAAAAGTAAGCGTACTAACTTGACGACGGGGCATTATCACCCGAACAGGCAATTGGTAGCTGTTGCGAAGCTGTAAGCTATGTTATCATCAACACTATCGTAGAATTTTCGCTGTTTGGCGTGGTGAATACGATAACAATCAAGTTAGGACACAAGGGAATGCTAAAAACTTGTAGTTTGTAAAGTTTCAAGGATTATAGAAGGACGGGATTGGTGCGAGCTAAATAAGTGTGTTTTTGTGCGTTAATTGTTCGATGCGTTAAAACTGTTAAGATGTATCATCAACAAGAATCAACGAAGAGCTCGTCTGTGGTTTTGGACGTGATACCGCCTCATTTCAATCTCCATCATGCTCAGCCGAGTCCGCCGCAATCACCTAATACCACGCAATGTATTAAAGGTAAGTTAATTAGTCCAATGGATGTTTCCTTCCTTATTGTGTTGCAAAAGAATTTATTCCATTACTTTTCCCGTATTTCTAGAATTTAAGTATTCATAGAATAAATATCTTCCTTTGACTAAAGCATTCCTTTTTATACCTTCAAAAAACAAAAAAAAACTTCAAAAAGAGAGAATATAAAAACTGTGGAGTGACCGCTAAAAAGGTCGGCACCCAACAACATTAAAAATATTTAATTTCTTAAAATATTTCGATGATAACAGATATAGCTAGCAATTTTTCTTATTTCAAGTATCCAGAAAAGTCAAAAATAATATTTAATTAAATTAAATGAAAAATTACTTAAACACATGACAAAGATAATAATTTTTTCTCTTATGTAGATACCTAATAAAGAATTTGCGTATCCTGTAAAAAAAAAAATTAACAAAAAAAAATAAGGCAAATATTAAAGGTGTCGATTGAACAGTAGAAAAAGAATTTTTGAAACGAACGCAAAGCTGAAAATAATCTTAAAAATAAGCAATTCACGGCCATCTTATTTTCTGTTAATTTAATTGATGTGAACATGTAGAAAAAACAACCAATTTGGAATTAGTTAATTAATTAATGGAGTTTTTAAAAGTCGATAAGAAATTAATTAGCATTAATAAATATTGTTCCAGAAAACAATTTGCATCGAAATCAAAAATATTACCTTTAATTAATTTTAAAATTAAGTCTTGACGCGTGAGATTCTGAAAACCTTTCAAAAATGATCAATTTTGTCTAGATTTCAGGTTATTCTTCAGATAGTTAAAATTATAAAAAGAAGTCGCAGTGAAATCTTAGAAAAATACAATTTTTTGGATTGTGACAATTTCGAAAACCCCCCTTTTAAATAATCAAACATCTTTTTGCAATTTTAGACGGACCTTACGATCATCACTATAAATTTTGGTAAATACCGATATATACCGTCCGTCGGAAAAATTACACCACCGCATTGTTTCAACTGTGTTGTGGGATGAACAACGTTACAACGATATCGCTTAAATACAAGATCTACAAAATGCTAGCTGTTTCTAGCAATTGAAATACTCGAGTTTAGGCAAGAATTTATAAGTATTGATATAATCGATGTTTTAACCTAAGCAACATTCGACAATTTTGCGATTTTTTTGATGAAGCAGATTATTGTTAGAAACAACATTATTTTATCTGCTCAAAATGCTGAATCAATCAGCCAACTTGGTAAATTAATTTTTAAACGTACTTTCAACTTACTGATATCTATCACCTACTTGTACTAATAATGACTACCTACCACTCTTCTAAGGTGAAAATTTACGTTCATCGCAGCTCCTTACTTTTTGGAAACATCATGAATGGATTCTATTGAATCCATCCTCATTTTCTTCATTAGCATTTTATCAGCTCATTCACCAGAAGTAAGTAAATAGGCTTTCTTGTTCCTCTGATCCCGTTTCATCAGCTATAGTACCTAGTTAAGTACGAGCTTCCGCGTATTACCGTGTTACCCAAGATACACCTGGCTACCAGCTCCTTTGAGAGTTTCTAAAAGAATTTAAAACGAAACTTTTTCTAAATGCCCAGAAAATCCTTCTACGATTAAGATATAACCTAATTATTTATGAATACCTTCACGTTATTTGAATATTTGATGGGCTTCTATTCTATATATTAAACAAGGTATCAGAGATAAGCTTCGCTAATCTCGATTATGGAAAATTCAAGTGTTCCTTCGAATCGACGAAAGATTGGTGAGACATAATTTTTTATCGTTTATTAACTTTTATTTTAACAATGTAAAAATCTGTTGTTTCTGAATTTCTATAATTGATCTTGAAAATAATTAAGGAGTAATTGATGTTACTTATATACGATTTCTTCTTATCTTTGGTTTTACTTTCGAATTAGCGGCATTTTCGTAAAAGAAAAGCTCGAATGATCCCGGACTTATCTCGATTACAAGATCTAAAATAAAATTTTAAATGCGTTTGGTTTCTTGGAAGACGGAATCGTTATCACGTCACCTCCTTTTAAGCAATAGACGCTTGTACTGTGGGTCCTAAGGACCAACAACGCTCCTTCTTATGTTCGCCGACAAAGATTATAACCTAAATGGCCGCAATTAAGAGAGACGCAAACTTGGAAATCGCTTTACTAGATTCTTCGAATGCGTCATAAAATGCGAAAACATTTTTGGGATGTTTACTTGATAATCCTAGTGAAACTAAAGGCAATAACGAAATGCTAAAGGATGTTATCCCTTTCAGGAATAAATGAATTTCGCAAGGCTTATAACCTTTAATATTACAAACATTTTCATAATTTTCTTAAACTATGTCAGCTTAATTTTCGAATACATTGACGCTTTGTTATTAATTTTGAATTCGTATCTCTGGAAATGTTTTGGAAAAACGACTTGATTGTAATGACTCATTACTCATTACTAATGAGTAAACGTGAGCTGGTGTAATAACAATCTATATCTTCAGAATATCCGCTAATCATCCATGGAAAATATACCAAAGTACTCTTCATATATTCTCCAGATAAAGAATATAAAGGAAGATGAGCTATTATCCATTGAAGCTCCTTTAGTTTGTTTCATGCGAAGTCTTGCTAAAGAAATTGAACTAATAGATTGTTCACTATCCATTTGGTTATCCGACAGAATTGATGAACTTACATCAAATAAAACTAAAGCTCTATTATCAGAAAGCTCGGAGTATGTTTACGTCATATCATTGTCTTTTATTTAGAAAGCGTCGCGGGCTTCACCTAGTCATAGCGAAGTACATTCCTTACATTTAATCTTCCAACTGCGCTGAGGTTTTGCCGAAGTAACATAGGAAACAAGTATCGATGATTCTCTAGATCATTTTTTCAGTAGTAGCTCCCTTTCAACGCCCTGTTTAAAATAAGTACAATCTCTGTCTGGCCTCGACCAAGCCATGCTGATGCTTAAGTGTTTGCTTAAGGAGTTTGCTTAGACTTGCTTCTTTAACTAAGTAATGAACTTTCAAAACATTATAGATCAATCTTGATCTATAATTTTTAGTAAACTTCCGACTGATAAAATTTCAAATGTTGCAATAAAATTCTTGTCTAAAATTATAAACAATTGATAGGGCAACGAACTACGCCAGTTTTCGTAATACAATTCTTTGCATTTTAAGCGGTCTGTATCCACTCTTCAATTAAAGACCTTTTATATTGATCAATCAACATTCAAATCAACTTACAGCAAATCTAAGCAGAGCTTGTTCATTTGCACAATATTCTAAATTGATGAATTTTTTAAG
Source organism: Oryctes rhinoceros (assembly GCA_020654165.1). Taxonomy (NCBI): domain Eukaryota; kingdom Metazoa; phylum Arthropoda; class Insecta; order Coleoptera; family Scarabaeidae; genus Oryctes; species Oryctes rhinoceros. The sequence goes on from JAIOKQ010000948.1 coordinate 2,310,492, forward strand.
GCTATATCTATTTAAAAAATATGGTTTCTCCAACAACTCTAAACACTTCTTTAACAAGATGCAATAATCTCTAAAACTACAAGACATTATTTTGGTCTAAGATTTTACCAAATCGTAGCTACTCACGAATTCTCCTCTTCCGTAACTATTAACCATTGCACTAAAAATTACATAGAAGGCACTTGTCTGATCTTGGGTGTGAAATGGGTCATTTAAGGTTAACGAGAAATGAGACAAGGCGATATCTGAGGAACCAAAGAGGATTTCAAAATTCTGAAAACTTTGTTGTAATTGCACAATAGAGGTAGATGTTTTATGATTGAAATTAAAATAAAAAGTAAATGCGTCACCGTTAACAGGAACGTAACTTAATATTGCTTTTATTTTTGGAGCACTCCATTTTCTTTTCGATTTTTGGCTACATATTTATGATTTCTTAACTTTCTTTATAGTTGTTACCAACTTATCTCCTGTACTTTGCGAGCAATGTAAAATAATGGTTTTTATAAAAATATACAAAGATAAGAATGAATTGCATTCTGTAGAGATAACAACAAAGATTAGTTTATTAAAAAATTAAATATAATTTAAAAGACGGGCGAAAATATTCCCTCAAAGACAAATATGAAAGAAAATTCTCAAAGTAAAAGCGAAATTAAATTAAATGCTCAAGCTCCTAATCAAGGCTACGATTTGTAAAATTTCTAGTAAGTGTATTAGCATAAGTTTAATAACGTCTCTAATTCTTCGGCATTTAAGGAAAGGCGGAAAGGTATATTGTAGACTACACTTTTTAAATGTCCCAAAAAGAAAAACAGTTTAAAGGACTTTTTTTAAAGATCGGGAGAACGAGATGGCGAATTTATAAGGACCATTAGTACTTGTCAGTTGCCTCAGTAATATCCTGTTCAATAAGCAAAGGCACCTCCTTGTTGAACATATGTAGTCTACTTCAGATCTAAATTAACATTTTCAAGTAAAAAGCCAGCTGATACATTAGAAAACCCAGGTATTGTAGTCCTGTTAAATTGCCGTTAAAAAATATGAAGCGATCAATTAGTCTCCTAATATTCTACTCCAAAAACTTAAGCCTTACCTTCTTTGAAAATTAGTTTCTTGCAGAGCGCGTTTTACTTTCTGAAGAGCCTTTCCATATTTAAATAATATTACTCCCTTGTTTAATTTAAGGAATAATTAATAATTTCATCTGATTTTTGTGATGAGATAAGCTTTACATTTGTTGAGGTTCTCACTTCTTTCTTTAGTAGAAGCCATTCTTATGTCTAGTCTTCAATGAAGATAAGGAGATTTAAAATACAAAATATTCAATAAACCGGATCTATTGCAGCGACATCGATTGCGCCAGCTTTCATCCAAAAATATTAGTTAAGTTAATTATATAATAGTTTGAAACAGACGTAAGTTGGCTTTAGTTTTACTGGTTTCCTTTTTATATATTTTAGTATATTTTTTCAAAATTAAACTTTTGCGCTTTTAATGTAACGGACGGTATAACAATATCATATCATAATAAAGTGGTTAATGCAAATTATTCATGCAAAGATTACTTTTTAATGAAAGCGTATTCCAGAAGAACATACATGCAGCAATCAACTGAGTGTCGAGGTACTAAATAATTCTTGTGTTTTAACAGTTCTTCCAAGTGTTTTCTAAAAATACTAAAACAGTAATTTTTATTTCTAACCAAAAACGCTTAATTACCAATTCCTATGTTTTCACTTCAAAAATTAGCAGAACTCTTTCGCCCCCTATTACAGTCCTTCAAAGGACGAATTACCAAATAACGGATGAATCACAAAACTTTGCACTGAAATTGTACTTTTATGCTTTTATAAGTCCAAAGCAGCTTTGAAACGGGTTTTTCATGAAATTCAAGCTGTATAGGAAAAACAAATTTACAAATTGCTCTCATTGAATACAATAAAATACCACAATTTATTTTTTTTAATGATGAAAATTTAGAAAAAGGAGGGAGGAAGTGTGTCGCCAACTCAATTTAAAAAGACTTCCGTAAAATCAAGTGTTGGCCATATCTAAAAGAGAATACGAGCCCTAAATACAATTTAACATATGCAACCACTTGTGTACTCGAAACGTTAAAGACGATACAACCCCTGTACTCCTAGGTACCCTTATCTTTACCGCATTTTAAGATACAGCTTCCTCCTCATTTACTTCCCAGACTAATTGACCACTTAAAAACAACTAAAACAACTAAACATGTACTTTTTCTTCTTTCCTAATTAGATTGCAACAGTCCAACGACGGAGACGAAACTGAATTCAACCCCTGCTTCGATGCAGAACGATCCGAATATCAGGCGCTATCGGACGGCGTTCACCAGGGACCAACTGGCGAGGCTAGAGAAGGAATTCTTTAAGGAGAACTACGTTTCGAGGCCGAGAAGATGTGAATTGGCCGCCCAGTTGAACTTACCCGAAAGCACCATCAAGGTACGGTTTGCATTGTTCTTTTTTCACTTTATTCCGTCCGTATGTACCGGCGTATTGTATATGCATGTGCCATTAAGATGATGAGATGTAGCAATTAGCACGTTTCTGGTCAAATAGAACGTTAATAGAGCTTTTAAAAGATCAAAGCGGGCCGTCGATCAAGTGTTCGCCGCGCCCGGGCGTTCGCGTTGAGCCTTAAGTACGTCTTACTTTAGTGTTTGAATCCAGTCGGCGGCGGTAGCCTAATGGAAGATAAGTTGGGAATCATATGTTTTACGACGTGCTAACTACTCGAGATCAAGGCGGCCTTTTTAGACTTCCATTCATAGAAATAAACATTGAACGACTTCGCCTTTACTTTATATTAGTTTCTATGGGTTGAATGCGACCGTTTGTCCACTAATTAGTGTGTTTTTCATTTCATCTTTGTGTGTATCCCACTACTAGGCGACTAACATATCCACATTTGTCTTATGGGAGGTAGACATCGTAACGCAATAGATTATCCATCGAGGAAATATTTTCGAAAGTTCAATCGTTCGGAAGAAGCTTTACGTCATTTGCGGTTATATACCTGCCTATTGTTTAGTCTCATGTCTAAAGCTCATGAAGAGTATTAATTGTACCTACCTACATTCAGAAAAATGCTTAACATCCATAATTAAACATATAATTATGTTAACCATTTAACCATTTAATAACTACAAGTGTGTAGCAGTGTAGTTATTACACTATACGCACTACACAAGTTTAATTATCCAATCCGGAACGGTCGTTTCGAGGATACAAATAATCTATATTCTCAACCGGTGATCGAATGTGGATAATTCGTATCTTCGAAACAACCGTCCCGGATTAATTAATTAAACTCGTATGATGATATAAACTACCAATACTGTTGAGATAGAGCAAAAGTTTCGAGACAAAAACGATGATGGACCTGTTCCAAATGACGTTCAAGAAGAAAAAGAAAATGAAGGAAGCTCGTTCAGTTAGCTTTGAACAAAAAGCTAAGAATAATCACTTTCGATCTTCTGTCTAAAGGTGTATTCGAAATTTTTATATGACGTTTCGGTACTTTCTGGCCATCATCTTTGTTATTTCTTAATAATACATATTAAATTTTGACATAGCGAAAAAGAGTTTCTCTTTCTGATTTCAAACTTGTATAACATCCTGTCAAAATTCTTTCATTGGCGGAGACGTAATCATTAATTAAATAAGATTAATTAATTTTTTTTTTCAGTATTTACTGTAATTGCTTGTTTACTATTTTGTTTTCTATTATGATTTGAATTGTTATTTGTCACAAATAAAATGCAAGATTTACATCTACAACACATCTCTTGCGACCCTTTATCTCGACCTGGATCCATTTACAGCCTTAACTTTTATTCAGATTCTTATAAACATAAAAAATTTCATAGTTAGGTGAACACATTTGTCTTTGTTGATGGGCATTTTTCTATTTCTAATAATAATTAATTATTAATTAATAATAATGGCTCGTGGCTATCTAATACAATCTTGTAATGCATCCTTCGTCAATTGAGGCATAACGTAAACTTTTATTAATATGTAATACATTAGTTGGAATTAGAAAGGAAATTCTTTCTGATGATGTCAAGATCCGATATGGCGCCGGTAAGAAATAAGAAAATTGATGATGACCAGAAAAAATCGAAACGACATATAAAAATTTCGAGTATGCCATTAGATAGAAGATCGAAATTGAATTCCAGAATGTGTTTTTAACTTTTTTCTGCAAAGCAAAGTGAAGATGCTACAAATAATTTTAAGAGATGAGCTCTTTTATTTTTTTTAAGCTCGAGCGTCATTTATCGCAGGCCTATTTTCTCTTCGAGTTCACAACAAACACAAAATTTAGCATCTGTATTAGATTTAAACCCAGGCTCTATTAGATAGAATAGACGAGATCCCAATGGTTTTTCCTACCAATACTGCCAAATTTTCGAAGACGAAAGCGTTATTTAATATAATGGGAAACTTTCAATTAAACTATTTTTTTGTTGTAACATCTTAATGCGTTCATTCGAGGTGATTGAGCATTGGTAAATTGCCGTTGCCGATTCGCAAATAGAATTACATTAAAAGCCATAACGTCGATTCTATTTTACCATCGCTCTTGTGGAACTAAATCTTATCAGCGTCTCCGCCAACTCAATAATTAAATACTAAAAATCTAGTCTAACGTACCAGAGTATCTCCACTTGTTTGGGCGTAGTGTTTCTGTAATTTATTAATATACATGATGATCCATTAACTCAAATAGCATAAATCATACATGACAAAGCTTTCGATGACCACTTTGTCGACGCTGGTTGATAGAAACAACTGTTTCGATGTATTACTGAAATCTCAAAGAAATACTCAATTGCATAAAATTAAAATCACCTATAAACGTATAAGTACATAAGACGTTTAAAACATGGGCTGCTAAAACGCGTTTCACCATCAGCCGTACATTTGCGACTTAATAGCAGCATATCTGATAAAGATACTCTCATTACACCTTTGTTGTCGAACTGATGAACAAAAACAAATCGCCTTGTTCCATATTTTAAAACGGAAACAAGTAACGACTGCCAGCTCGCACCGCCTCAAGATCAAAATATTCTTTATACATCAAGATTTGTGTTAAGAATTTTTTCTTTTCGAAAATAAAGTAATTGTTTATTTCCATCTTCATCTCTAAAGCCGAAATTTGAAATTGCAGGTCTGGTTTCAAAACAGACGGATGAAGGATAAACGACAACGAATGGCCATCGCTTGGCCTTACGCCGCCGTCTACACGGATCCAGCCTTCGCCGCTTCTCTTCTCCAAGCCGCCGCCTCTTCACTACCCCTGCATTACCCACCGCCGCCGCCAGTCTACGCGCACCCCTATCCCAGATACCACCCATATCAGAACTTCGGTTTGCCCCAAACAAGTCTGCCGATGCCGAATCCGACGACTATCAACCTCAATCAAAACATTCCCTTGAATCCATCGGTTCACCAGGGCATTCCACCTAGCATACCCCATCCGCAACTTCCTCAAGGTTTAAATCTGAATCTGGGTTTAGATTTGCCGAATTATCCCAAATTCGAACTTCCGACGAGGGTCTCACCGACTAGTTCGCCGGAGATCAGCCTAAGTCCGGCGCCGGAAGGTCTCCTGATACCAGCGAGAGTGTCGCCGCCAGCAACGCAGGTTCCTGAGAAGCCCAAACTCTTCAAACCTTACAAATCTGAAGTTTGAAGCTATGGACTTTCTCCTCAAACACAAAAGAACTTGGAATGTTTTCCCGAAAAAAGTTAAAAAAGCCGACACCACATGGAAGTTCTAGTCTATTTTATATTTTCAAAACAAGAAATTACAAAAAAAAAGACAAAAAAGAAAAAGTCAAAATGTACCCCGGATTCCTCAAAAGAAACGATTTTTCGAAAAAAGTGAGAGTGCGAAGAGATTTTAAGTGCCGGTCACTTGGTTAATTTTCTGATAAAAGTTCAGTGATGAAAAATCCGGTGTGCATGTGTCCAAAACTTTTTTCCGGAAAAAAATTGTTTTAACGTATTTATTGTGATCTTAAATATAAGTTTGTTATTGTTATTTACGTTTTAGATTGTTTTTTTTTGTCAACCATTTTGATTTTCGATAAAACTGTGTTCAAAAAAAAAATAAAAAATACAATGAGAATCTACCCCTAGACGAGCGAGCAAGTATCCAAATTAATGGCGAAGAAAACCAAAATTTTTGTACATACTAGTCTTGAATATGTTCTAGAATCTAAGTTATTGTACATAATGACATCATCAGAATAAAAGAAGGATATAGATAGTGAAAAATATGTTTTAGTTACCAACCCACGTGCATCTTCGTACTTCTAGCTTTTGAAGCCTAATTTATTTGTGGTGTTTCGATTGTTTTGACATCGAAACGAATAGTTGCATCCCCAAAAAACAACTGAGCAATCGATTAAATTTGGAAAAACTATGTCTATTAATTGCAAAAATTGTCTTTTAAATCCCTTGCTATTGTGTTAACGCCATGACATCTACATGTATATAATAAAAGTGAAGAATACCGAACACCGAAAATTTCTTTTTATATTTCAAAGGATTTTTATTCCGTTTTTATTTAATTTTACCATCGATTGACATTGAGCTGTGCCGTTATTATCAATTTCTCCTAAAAAAAAGTAACCTGTATCCTTTTACCCAAAATCCGATGGCCGGTACTTCACAAATATCTGTTACTTATTAGTTAGAAATGATTTAATAACCTCAATTACGGAATTTCGTTGATTTATTGATTTTACATTTAAAGAATGTTGCAAGTTACGTTGTTTTAACTTTATTACAAAGAAACGTATCATTGTGTCATGATAATGATCCAAATCCGTATCTACCAAGTAGCTAGTGTCCTTCAAAAGGAACAAGAGTTAATTGATATTGGTAGAAGAGAAGAATACGACATATTTTATTTAATTACTACTTGACAACATGCTAAAGAAGGCACTATGATATGTGAGGAGAAACTAATCTAAGCTCATTGATCAACTCAATTTTCTTCAGTTGTAAATAATAGATTTTTGAAGAAGTATTGGACGCAGGAGGAACAAAGTTGAACTTGTTGATTGAGTAAAACAAGCAAGATTTATCAATATTGGTGTGTCGTCGACATACGCTGCAAATAACAGGGGTCCCGGAGTTAGATCCCTGAAGAACACCAGATTTCAGAAAGAAATAATTGGATGTAAGTCAATAAAATAGGTTTCGTATTTTGTTTAACTATTAGTTTACAACATGCTACAGGAGGCACAATGATGATTAACTAGTTTTTCTTAAATTTTAAATGATAGGTTTTTAAAGAAGTACATTGAACGTAGGAGGATTAGTATTAAGCTTATGAATGAAAGACATGTAGCAGCATTTATTGAAGTTCGAATGTAGTTTAGATTTGTCTCACCAAGCGTCGCTGTGGGGCCCCCGAAATTAGATCTTTGAGGAACACCAGATGTTAGAAAGAACTAGCTGAAATTGTATAATTAGTAGAAGCAGTGGCGCTACTAAGTAAGTACGTAAAAAAAAATAAAGATTTTAATAATTCTATGACAAATTATTAAGAATTATAATTACACAGCATTCCTCCTAAACATGAGATTACTTTTAGCGAAAACTTACCTAATTAACCGACAAAAAATCCAATATTTGTTTATCTAATCAAAATACTGGTCTACTTTTTAATGAAAAATTGAAAAACGTTATGGCAACTTGAGAAAATACTATAACTTTCAGCGAATATTGAGGCATGCTGCATACAGTTGTGTACAGATAATTAAGGACATCTTCACAGCTATGGCGGTATGCTTGGAATCATTATCATGTTGATAAACCCAAGTAACCCGTAAGAATTCATCCGAATACGGTATCCGAACGTTTTTATCCATAATTCCGAAATTTCGAAATATAGGTCCTACGTTGCGCCAGAAAAAGCAAGCATTTAACATTGCCTGCCCGATGCTTAAAAGCTTTGATTGTACAACTAACCTTAAGCTTTTGGTTGCAATGGCGGTGAATATAAACGCGACCGTCAGAACAGACTTCGTTTCATGGAGAAATAGAACTTCAATGCCTCCTGTGTTCACGGGCATATTTTCGCATTAACAAACGGATCCTTACGGACTACCACACCATAAGGATTTACTTGTCGGAAACGACGTTGGACGGTACTTGGACAGGTATTGGTGCATCCAGTTCTGCATTAATTTCACGTTAAATTTATACAGCAGCTTGAAATTAATCTTTTTAGCCTCACTGTTCTCAGGTCTATTCCAGCAGAAGTTTTCTTCAGTCGTAGTCTTTGTGGCATAATATCTGTTGTCTGATGCGTCTCGCAATATTTTACAACCATCGTTTTTGAACATTTTAGATGCGTCGCAATTTTTTGATACGATCGCCTTTTATTCTCTCAAAATCACAATCATCACAATTTCATTAACTAACTTAAAAACTAGCTGAAGAAACAATATGAAAAAGTACATTAATCAGGCCAATGGTTTAATACGAAGAGCGGTCGATAATTATTTGGCGTTGACAAGAAGAAAACGGTGCCTTTCATTTTTCAATCGAAGTTGATACACTTTGTCTAACGTTTCTCTGCGCTGCAAAGAAGGCATTTGTCTCTATTATCACTTCTTCGTCGAGCCGAATCTCTTCCCGCCGAGACATTTTTTCAATGCGGAAATAGGAAACAATCACCAGCCGAATAATTTGGCAAATATAGTGGGTGCTGAAGCAATTCATGAGAAGGTTAGAGGAAGAGTGCCATAGCGATAGAATCAATTTCGATCTCCAGAGACTATTTGCAAAGCACTTAAGTATACCTTGCTTTGTATTAAAAATGCTTAAAATATGTTTATTTAATATTAATATCATTCGAAGAAAGTAAAAGATGTAAAGTGTTATCGTTTATAGATTATCACAATCGTTTATGATTTTCTCGCCTTCAATTTTCCAAACTTCAATGATTATCTATTTGCCGTTAGATCTCCTTTTAACAAGATCATAATTACGCCGCATTTAATTTCTAAATCACAAACGTTATTCGGCCTTCTCGCGCGTTTTCAATCTAAATTTACTTTTAACTTTCGCGACTCTGAATCATTCCAATTTGGGCAAACGGAAAATCACTGTTAATAACAGTAATAATAATACTAATAAAGTGATTTTAAGGGATCTTTACGCGATTTACTGTTTACTTAAGCTCAAATGAAAGCCGACTACCTTTGTCGGCGCTCATTTTTTATATAAAAACCTCCTAAGTAGCAATAAAAATTTCAATAAACGGCAATAATACGGCGAGATGAAAGACACCGCCGCGTTCTCACGCAGGAAAAAATGAAAGGGAGCGCGTGGTGTTGATATAAGACGGGAATAATCTCAGAATACAAACGTGTTTGTTTGATTGTTTATTTGGATATGGTACGATAAGATTATTAGACGCCAATATTGAATAATGTCAGAAGTAAGAATTATTTAAATAAGACATTTACTTATTGGTTAACTAAGGTTAATTTAACTAAATTAAATAAAATTAATAAAATTAAAATCTTTGAGCAGTTTCGGTCTCAATATTAGCTTTAATTCAACATGCCACGTCGCGACAAAAAGATTTATCTTTATCAAGGTATAAACTATTGTAAGTATTAATTTAAAAGCTTGGGAAATGTACAATCCGTCTTCGACAAAATTCTTAAAGAAAATTTATCTTTTGTTGACGTTGAGGTTGAATACATTTTAGTAAAATTCAATTTTATGAACAATTAAATACATTGTCTTGTTGTTTGTAGCTGAAAAATAATAAGCTGCTTCTTTTCGATGTCCTAACTATAAATATGAAAGGCAACTGATATATATTTAATATATAATTAAGTGTCCAAAGTGATTGATGTAAATATACCGTTAAAAAAAAGATTGACTATTGACCAATATTCTGGAAGATGCTGATAGTCAAATAATCAGTTGTAATTAAAGTTCCTCGCTTTCCGTGCGCTTCACAGGCGTCGCTATATGGTCGTTCGGGTGTGTAATTCGTAATATATGTGCATGCGATCTTATTGGAGCAGTAGCCTCCCATCCAAGATATGTTTGGCGGTCAGTGTATATAGGTTACACGTAATAAAATGTCATCGATAAGCGGATCGAAGAAACGGCCATTGTCAGATAAAGTGAATGAGTCTATTAAAGATTTCCCGCATTTAATATACGATGGCGCAAATATGGTGTTTAGTTTGCAATATATCTTGACAATTGTACTTTATTGCCAAGATACATCGCGATAAAACACAATAATAACAAAACGGGAACGTTTATGACAAATGGTGCCGCAATACCAGATACTTCCACTTCTAGATAGAATAAATCTCTGTACTTCTATACTTGCATCGGTAATAAGGTCGTCTCAAGTCACCGCTCCATCGCATAAATTTGCGCTTATATTACGAATGACACACCCTAATGATCACTTCCATACCGACGCTTGTGAAGCACGCGGAAAGTGGCCAATTTCAGTTATCAATACTTTACGAAGATATATGTGCGTTGCAACAATTGTTGAATCTCTTATTTCGATCAAAGTTCGCGGAATCTTGGAAAACGAATAAAATAATATAACTACTCTATCACCATTCATAGAAGTTCAGCTAGCTTAGCTGAACATGCTCTAGTTAAACGTCACGCATTCAATTTTTCTAATCTCAAGATTCTGGATATTGAGTAAGTCTCTAGAAGATGTTTTATCTCATCTAATAAATGATAAGACGAGATTTTTTAATATGTATTATTGTATGCTTTATTGTATTTTTTTTTTCATAATTTTTAAGTTTTAGTTGATTCGATTTGCACGATTTAACAATTTTACATGCAATTTTAATATGTACTTCGTCCTAAGAATACATGATTTTTTATAATATGTGGTCGAGCTAATTGTTCCATTGGTAATAAAAACATTAATAAACAGTTCATTAATTGTAACTTGATAAAAACAAAGTCATTAAAGAAACGTCGCGTGTTAAATTGAATAAATATTCAGATCGAAACTGCTCAAAAATTGACAGTTTTATTAGATTTAATCAATTAAAAATGTTCTCACCGTATAAACTGTTTTATTAATTTAAAGATTTGGCGATTGCGACATTACAAGAAAAAACATAGAATTCTAATTTTGACAATAGGCGAGAAGCAATTGTTAAGCGAACGGAAACAACGCTAGTTTGTCAATTATGTATTCTGACTTAAATGTAAGTTTGTGTTAATGCAATGTATCGAAAAATTTTTTAAATTTCTAAAAGGTTTTTTATTATTTTAATCCGCTGAGAGCTTTGTAGATGCGAAAAGAAAATTTACGATAAACTTAACGCAGCCAAAACTTTAATCCCTAATAACCGAATTTGTTACTTTATCTTTTAATTTAGTTTTTCATGCGTGGATATCTCCATTACCATAATGGAGAATAATAATAATAATAATTAGAGGAAGCAAAATAACAAAATAAGCCAAATTCAATAGTTGAGTGTAGCTTTCACGACTGTAATATATAGTAGACGTGTCTTTCGGATGTTGTCGCATTCTTAATATTTGACTTGACGTTTCGCTGATCATGATGTCAGCTTCTTCAGAGGATTTCTAAAGAAATCTTCTATTAACTAAATTCGTAAATTCGAAAGTAAACGATGTAGAAGAAAAATTCGGGATTTTTCCGAATACAGTACGAACGATTTCTGCATCCTATAATAGGAACGATAATACTGCAAGTAAGTGTTGGTCATCACCAACGATACTTACCAAATGCTCAAAGAGGACATATTTATGACTAGAGAGCACAAAGGCGAGTGCAACTCTTTTGCGGCGACCAGACAGACTCGTGTTCTGCCGACTCTCGAGGAAACCAATAGGCACACGAACCCTTTCAGATGAGACGAACAGACATGAGTCTGTCTAGTCGCAGCAAAAGAGCAACAATTCCACCCGCCTTTGTCCTGTCTTAAGTTTGTTGCTTCCTGTTAAGTAGCTGCTTCTTAAAGAAATATCGCTATCTACGATTGATGGAGCACTAAGAACTATCGTTACTCTGTTAAAAGAGTATGATATGTTCTTCAAAAAGAAAATATGTTGGATTCTATTCAAGCTTGCTTTGATTACGCCATGCCCGGTATAATGTAGCGAAGAAAAGAGAAAAAATTGTCTTAATTGAAGAGTACAAAGTACAACTATGTTCTCCACTGTCGTACGGAAGATCTATAAAAAATTACTAAAGCAACAAAAATAAAAGCTCAGTTAAGTCTACAGTTACCGCAGTGGACGTAAATACCTCGTATTTTTTTCAAATTTAAATATGAATTGCCCAATTACGTAACTATGGTATGGTAGGCACTTGTGGATGCCAGGTTCAATAAAAATAAAGAAGTCCTGCCTCTCGTCACAAGTCATTGGATTCAAATAAGGGCTTACAGCCCTTTTTTGAATCCAATAGAAGAACAATTCAACCAGCATAAATATACAATAACAAGAACCCAGCCATCATGATTATTAATTATGTAAGACAGTACACAAGGCATATAAATCAAAACAAAATTCTTTGCTTTGCCTCTCTCAAGTTATCTTTTTTTCTGACTAAAAACTGACCAACCTACAAAATTATTACCTGTTAGCAAAAATGTAAACCACAATGTTCACAATATCTTTTACTTTAATCAAGTATTTCTTTCGATGCGGCCTAAAAAGTATATTTTACAGCCATATTTATACATACATCAATAATTGTAGCATTGTTCGTTATGCCCACGCAGAGTTAAAAATGAAAACTTAATTGGGTTTCCATGAGTTTTACGATCGCCGGTGTATTTAGCGGTGCTAAAGAGAAAGCCATTCGTACTTAGCGTGTTTCCGTGGTACTTACCAACGCTCGAAGATCAAAGGTAGCGACATTACGGTCCCTTTTCGAGGTACACGACGGTACGGCAATGCCGGAGATGTCGTCTTTGTGTGAAATATCTTACGATCTATCACAGCTAATTGCGTCAGGCAATAGAAAAAGATATTTCGAGGCATACGCCGACATTATCGAGCCTAATGGAAGTTGTAGTCGAGTTACTGTTAGGTGTAATTTCGCCAAAATGAACGTGTCCATTCATCGTTAAGAGGATGCAGTTTACAAGCGGTTGTTTATATGCGTAAGTACGTAGGTGTTTTATTGCCGGCATTAAAGGTGGCGAGAACGTTTTAGCGAATACTTTGATGATGCGAATTTTTTGGATCGTCGTTGCTTCGCGTCAACCGTAAAGACAGAGGTACGAAAAAGCGAAGCGTCCGTCGAAGGAGGTGGGGTGAACGTTTCTCAAGCAACGGTGAGTACAGTCTGTGAAGACAATATCTTATCAATATCAACTGATGGATGGCATTTTAGCATTTGACACGTAACTCATTGGAATGATATCACTTTTTCTTGGCCAAATCGTAATAGTTATGCTGGTGGCAGAAATTTTTTAATGATTGTTATTATTGTTTGGCAGAAGTTGATGAAAGCAAAGAACTGAGTAAAATGACTGATTGAACCGTTTCTGCTTGCTTTTAAGCATTAAATTAGCCTTTTTCCAAAAATAAGTTAGGACGTTGTTCCTGCAGCATTTAAAAATATTTCTTTTCCAATTATTATGTCATTACTTCACCGTTAGGCAGATTAATTAATTAAATTAATCTAGATTAATTTAATTAATCTAATTAAGATTAATCTAGATTAAATGATATTGTGAAAGGCAAGAACCGTTACTTCTCTCATATAGGATAGTGATAAATTTGAAAAGCTGCAATATCCTAAAATTTTGTATCGGAATTGTGTGGAATTGTGAAAAATCTAACGAAAAGCACTGTACAAGCTCCCTCTTAGAAAAGCCGTTTTATAGCGGACAATTTTGCAAATACCAAATGTCGTCCTTCTAAAAAGAGGAAAGGAAGGAAAAATTACGAGACCAACACAAAAGGAAACCACTATTCAAATTTCATGAGTTAAACAATCGCTTCTTTCTTTATAAGATTAATAATTAATGATGTAGGAAAGGTAATGGACGTTCTAATATTTTTATAATTTCAAATGAAGAATCCGCTATATGTAAAACAATAGTAACAACAAGTAATAAAGATGAAGGTGATGGAGAAAATCTAAATAAATAATGTAGTAAATTCAAAATAGAAAATAGAAAATCTAAATATTTGTTTTCGGAACTAAATCTTGGAATTAAAGAGTTGTTTTCTTTTCATGTTTGTAATTTTTATAGGTGCGGCATATCAAAGAGAGACACAAAGACACAGTTAATAATTGTTCTTTATATATATAATAACTGAGAAAAAAAAATTAAAAGCAATATTGACAAGAACTGCTTGCGATAAGCACCATCGATTTCCAAATATGAACAACGTTATGCTAATGCGAGGGTCGTTTAATAAATCCTTTGGAAAAAAAATAGATAGAAAAACAAGGTATTTTCTGTAGACTTTTATTTATTTTTCTCTCCATTTAACTATATGCACTTTACTAAAGCGTTTCTCTATCTTTCTTAAGCCGTTCAAAAAGTAGAATTTCGAAGATTCTCATAATAACCATCTACTTGGACTTCTTCGTTCGACGTGAACCGTATAGTCTGCCGATTCATTGTTTCACATTTGGAAGTAAAAGGAAGTCAATGGGGACCAAATCCAGTAAATGCGATGCATGTTGTATTAATTCGAACTTTAATTGTGTGCAAGGAGGGAATTGTCTCGATGGAATGGAGCATCGTTTGCGTATCCCAAAAAATCGAGTCCATCATCTTGACGGCCGTTTTCGCCATCTTCGAAGCCCATTTACCTTCAAAAACTCCCTTTTTGACTGTTTCTTTATCTCCAGAATGTATCCATGTTTCGTGCATAGTTATGTACCAACGGAGAAATTCGCCAGATTTACTTCGGAAAAGCGTCAAAACAGCTTCAGAGTCGATCACACAATTACGACGCCCATCTTCCCGAGATTTTTTCACATCCATTTTTTTTTTGTGCAGAATTGAAACCTTGAGTGCACCTTGAGGTATGCCTGCGGCCTCAACTATTTGGCGCATCTTGATCGCTCGTCGATCATACCGTTGATTTTGTCAATCCCTTCGGGAATAGTCACTTCCACTGGACGTACGGAAGGATGTACATCTTTTGTGGACGTACGTGCGCCCACGTTTAAACTCTTTTATACAATTGTAAACAGCTGTTAACACATGAGCAGATGTGCCATGAATTTCAACCAACTCTGCTTTGACCACTTTCAGAATTAAACCATTTAAATATAAATGTTTAATCTACGCTCGAAACTCACTTTTCTCCATTATTCTACATACATAAAAATTCTTTGCTTAAATCGACAATAAAAGTGAAACCGCGTGATGGATGTAGAACTGAAACTTTTCGCTTTTTAACTAATGATCCTTACTAGAAACGAACCGTTTTCAATATTACAAGCACCATCTCATCATATTTAACGATTGTAGATCTACATTTCCGATGTTACCCATTAATTTAACTTGCTTTTAGTACGGAATGAACGCTAATTGGGCTTGGTTAATAAATTGCCATACAAGCTACTTTGCCGACTATTTTTAATGTCAAATTAATTTAAAATGATTTCTAGATTTTTACAATCCCGTACTCTTAATCACTTTTTCAGAGCCGATGCACTCTTCGCAGAGAGCTACCCTTTACCTTTATCTACGTCAAATTTCCACTTGAACTGGGCTTTGGAAATGTTTATTTGCTTCCGTTTTGGCCCTGAGTGAGTACATAACTTTTTCATGTGCAAATCTTCATTTGATATATGATAAGCACGTTCTTTCGTCAACTACTACCATTTAGTGATCTTTTCCGATGTTATCAATAGATTTAGCCGTATCATCTACCAGGTTCAAAAGCGGCTGCTCAAAAGTTCACTATGATCGTGGAGAGTTTCTTCCTAAACAACGTTCATCCCGGCATTGACCTACGTAAATGTATTACTTTTTAAATGCAGAAATTTAAGGATATTTCGATTTTTTAAATTTTCTTCAGACTACCCTCGTTATTTTTAACCAAAATTTGTTCATATAAATATTAATTTTTCAAAATTCAACTAAATACACCAATATATGTTCTACTTGAGGAATTAGAATATTTTGTGATAATTTCTCAACCTATTTTTCTATTTTAACCAATTAGATCGTTTCATTGAGCACCAACCTCTTTTGATACGGTTATAACAACACATCCTATTGTCCTTGCAGTGAATATACGAATACGCACCCATTAAATAATTAATGTATCAATTTAATACTATATACGTAATATTCTCGAATAATCAAGGACCCTTTCTGTCCACTGCACATACATATATATTATTTACACACATACATACATATGTACGGAAGCACATTTATCAAAGACAATTACTCCCTGTTATCGATTTTCTATTAACGCGCATATCCGCCGTAATCCTATCTTATATCTATTACAATGTTGAGTACAACAACGCGCCCTCCACCCTTCTCCGCGCTGCGATAGAGGGCAACGGAGCGGGTATAGGGCGTAAGCGACATGCAGGATTAATACGATTGGGAATACGAACAATTTGTCACGCTCTTCTATTGTTCCACCCCTCGGATGATAACACATTTATCTATATTACCGACACGCATGAATTCCTCCGATTCGACTACGAACGGCCAGCATCCGGAAAGTGGATCGCTGTGTTCGACATCTGTTTTGTCTTTCGTTGTGGGAATGGTGGAATAAGAAAAGATTACGTTATTTAGATCATATACAGAGTGAATTGGGAGGAATTCCCGATCTTCCTCTGCTAAATCTAGAATATTTTCTACTTCTTCTACAGCTTGACGAGTAGCTCGCTCAGAAAGAATTAATTCAGATAACCGTTACATCATGTGTGGAATGCACAACGAATCCTTTCTTCGCGGCTCGCCCAGTAGACATCTTCTACGCTTAAGCTGAACAGCTTAACAAAGCCTTATTAAAATTATCACTATAAAGGTCTATTCAAGCCACTTATAAAATTAAGGCGTTATTTAAGATAGTCAGATGCAACTTCCACTCTATGAATGCTTTTCCGGATAAACGCCTACCCTACGGCGTTTAGTCTTTTTGTTGGTCGCAAAGTAACTGACGCGGCGGGGACAACTATACAAGGGGGGAAAATGCAACATTTTGCTGCACCGATCGTAACTTCGCTGATTGGAGAATTCTTTCAGTTCATCCTGATGCCAAGGGCTCCTTACCTGAACCCTAAGGCATGAAGCTAGTCGGCGAGGTTTAACTCAATCTCAGACGAACATCCCAGCAGATAGAATTTTGGGATGCGTCTTAGCCCGCCCATTCCCGTTGTACACGCGCGGGTCGATCTTACCTCACCGTCGATTCCGTTTCCGTCACTGGTCGATAGTTACCAGCGCTCAGCGGGCTCGGCTCAGAAACGCTGATAGTTGTCGTCTAGACTGTAACGTAGAGCGATAGTTGTTGCCTGCGCGGCCTAGACCACGGCGGGCAAGATGAGAAGCAGGTTCCGAGAGATCAGTACCGACCGCTAATCATCCAAGGTTGAAAACGAAACTTCTCTAACATCTGAAGCACGTAGGAGTGGGGGTCCGCCGATAACCAACAGGTCTCCATCCACCGAGGCAAGGACTCGTGCGAGCAGTTCATAGTTGGTCGGTAGGAACCGCCTGAATGCTTCATCGGATCAGCAGCCTTCTCCTAGGTTGGGGGTTGGCAGCAATATTTCTGTCAATGCTATTGGCACCAAATGCTACACGCTAGAAATTGAAATATCGCTTTTTATTTTCAAAAGGACGAATGAAGCTCCAGACGTGTAAAATGAATGCTCATTAATTAAGTGAGGCAAAAACTGTTGTTTAAAAACGATTGGCTTTATCGACTTCCACTTGATGTGTTTGCGAAATGTTAAATCAAGCCTCCGTGTTTATCTCCGCAATTTTTACAAAGAACGTAGTAAAACGAACGGGCCAAAATGTATTTCGCATATCTGCTATGAACAAATTTCGTTTTGTTGGCTCTTGTCATAATTATTGTGATGAAATTGCGCAAAAGGTAGAACTAGAAACAGAGAAGCATGTCTTTTACTAATGTAAATAACAGCGAGCACATCAGAATCGGAGATTATACTTTCTTCTGTACTCCTTTGTTTTTTGTTACGTATACACAATTGTTATATATACATAGCTTAGGTAAGGTAAAAGTAAACAAAAACTCCAAAGGTTTCCTAAATTGCTTCAATATCGTTGTAAGTACGCAGGTCACTTTCAATTTCACTATCGTTTGCATTATTGCCATTTTTATTTATTTATTTTTTTTTTCATCTGATATTGGACACATCAGTGTCCAATATCAGATGGACAGTGAAATTAATAACATTCTCATGTATTCTACTTTTTTTTGCTTAATTTGGCGACTTAGTTGTTAATAGGGCAAATTGTTCCAAACATTTTTCGAGAGCGCAGGAATGACTCAAATTTCTTGGAGTCGTCGCTAGCTTGCCTACCAGAGTTGCGCAAGCTCCAGTTTGTATATCCAGGCTTTTAATAGCTCAGAAAAAGCGGATAAAACGCGTTTTGCAAGTCTGCTCCTCAATTGAACAATGAGCTGTCCTAATTTTTTTTCTTGTGTGGCCTTTAGTGTGAAAGCTGTATTGTAACGTGTACCATGCTTACCATAATCTCCAAAAGCTTTCCTATTCCTAGATGAGCCGAATCCAACAAAAGTTGTTTGTACACGAAGTAGTTCCACGTACACATGTGCTTGTTGGTTCCATCGTACTGGATAAACGAAGAATAGTTAACGCTGAATGGTACACAGCAACTTATTGGTTATTTAAGAAAAAAAATTAATTATCATTAATCACATTCAACTGATTTATCGCCTCCCAACTTGCTTTTATTCCCGAATGTCAATCAAAAAATGCGCGGACAGTGTTTTGTCATCTTTCCCTCAACCTCTTGGGATGACAAAAATCACTGTCCACGTCTTCGAAAACAACGTTCTTGAGATAGATAAAGTATATAAATTTTAATGACGAATATTAAAAAAAAAAACAATACCACGAATTATACCAAAGAATGTTTTTGTTTAGCGAAAACTTAAAAGATATCCCTCGTATATTAATTAATGTAAGTCAGCAGTTGCTTTTTATCGCTCAGTATTATTGAGCGACAAGTGGTCACCTTAAACACCCCTCTTACTCGCTCGTTTGCTAGCTAGCTTGCCAACTGTGCCACATATCGATACTTTATAACCGGCATTAAGATACTTCTATCTATTAATGGTACTAACTAAAATTGGCAAGTTTGAGTAACCTCAAAATTTATTTGAATGTAAAATAAACCTTTGCAAGCGATAATTTCATAAATTTTATTAATGCGGACGTTCTATCGGACACCTTTCATGCTTGGATCCCGGTTTATTCAATTACAAAAAGAAATTTTTTGGCGAACACGTCCCTTCAGCGTCCGACTATAAATCGCGATTCTACCTTATCGACATTACTGTCGACTAATACGATCCATTCGAAAGATAGGGCCGCGACGAATCGCCAGAGCGTGCCCGCTTTATTGGATAAGCGTGACAGTGGACGATACGAATTATGAATAATTTTCCGTCGACGATAAGCAAGATGAATCGCCTTGCGAGGGAATTCGACGGAGGTACGGCATTTTCACGGTTATTCGAATCGGAACCGTTCCGATTCAATGTTGTAGATAGAAGAATGGATATTTGATTGGATTTTGATAAGACATATACGGCTATTCGAAGCAAAATGATTAATGTTAATATTGTAAATGTACGCAAGTGACTGTAAATTGTTCTTTATTCTATCTTTTTGTACACTTGGTTAATCATTCCTTATATGGCTCAATCATTCTTTTCTTTAGAATTCCTGTTGCCAAAGCGAGTAATTATAGCGATCCTGTCAAATAACTTCAAGTGAATTTACATATTTATTCGCACAAAATTTTGGTGGAGGTGCCGGTGCTATCAATAGACTTGGTATATTTTAATATGCGGGCGTAGCAGGAAAAGCTTATCCACGGTACAGTTATCACCGACAGAAAGAAATATGTTGAAATAACAAAATCAATTTTATCAGCCGAAGAGGTCTAGCAAATTTTGCGTCTAAATCACCGGCCACCCAGCATCCATTTAACCGTTTAATTTAAGCTGAAAAATTGTGTTCATAACAAACATATTTACTTGATCGGGACGAATGTTTAAAGAAATCGCTTCAGTAGAGTGCAATAATGGTGTTGATTTAAAAAAATAGTAATAATTGAACAGAAATAATAATTTAAAACTAAAAACACGCAGATTTTTTTTTTCTTTTATTTTTATTTTTATTTTTCATAAATGCGGAACAAAATTGTTAATAAAATTGGGTTAGTAAAATTGTTAATAAAAAAACTATACAAAAATTTGTGAAAAAAAGAGAAGCCATTGTGTTAAGTTAACTAACTTACCGTCTACATATATGTATATATCGCAATAGTATGTCTTCAGCTCTGACTTACAACATCAGAGGAAATGTTATAAATGTTATTTCGTATGTTACTTCTTTGATTAACTGTTTAATAAGAAGAGCGCATTGGCGTCACTGCGGCTTAACGGAAATAAACGTGCGCGTTATTTAGAACAAATACCAATAAAAGAATTTACGAAAAGAAGATGCAAACATAATATTGTGAACAACTAACTTAATATGGTTAGACGGTTGAAAAAAAATCCGGAAGTGAGCCCTTCAACATCCGTATCCTACAGCGTACGTTTCGACAGTGGTCTCTTCACAACCCGTCCGTTTGCGGGATATACATCTTCTTATACGCGGAAGACGATCGTTCTAATGTTCGCGCTCTTTGAATTTGTATAACGGAATATTCCGAAATATTATTGCTAAAATGATCGCGTATTCTAGAAAACACGAAATTTTTAAGTAATGTAGCACTGTTTGGACGTGATCAACCATTTCGCACGAATCCTGCAAGGATAACGAAGTGTTTTGCAATTTTCTTTATTGCTACGGCTACAGGAACGTAATTATCGTTAATAGTTTTAAAATCTGCTGCCACTAGAAAATTTTAGAATTGGATTGACTTAGCTTTATTGAAGCTGCCTCTTTGGCGCCCAGCTGTAAAACCATTATTTTGATTTTACAGCTGAAGCTACATTTGATCTTTTCAAATTGTTTAAAATAATAGCATACTGCTCCTAACCATGTACCCCATCGGGTAAGGATTGGCTGCAGCGGTTCTGGTATGTCAGGAAAAGGAAATAAAGCATGAAACAGACATGTTATATGCAGCAAATTCTGTTGAACGGCTCTAAATAATTAACCTATTCGAAACTTAAGCGCGGCAGCATCACTAACACTTACTTTGGTGAAATTTCAAAGTTATCTAGGGTGCTAACTAATACATTATGGGCAGTTTCGGCAGTACATCTTCGCTGTCGTTTACAGACAAGTAAATAGAGCGTGAGGGTCCTTTGGAAGTGATTGGTGCTACAATAGATACTACGGAATTTTTTAATGTCTGTAGTTTCGTCTATAGTTAGTCACAACCGTTCGCTTTTTACTGGTGATCTTCAAATAATTCTCAATCTTCTGGCGCACTGACGACAAATACTACGAACTTGGTAGTTCTCACGTTGGATTGTATTTCTTCCAAAATTGACGAAACATTGTCCGATTTTTGCAAATGATATATTGCACGCACTTAACATGAGATGGAAATTCTTTATACGGTCTCCTTCCGGGTCTTTTTTCAAATTTGTGCGTTGGGCTAATCGTTCAAAAGCGTCTGTTGTGTAAACTTAAGCAACTAACTTTCTAGTCTCGCTATTTGACCAAATATTAACAAATGTCATAAAAAAAACGTTATTTGCATCTTTCTGGAGATTCAAAATTCCAAATGTGATTCAAAAATGTCCATTTTTTTTCTTATATTTTGTTAAAGATACACGCTGTATATTTTCTTCGTCGATATTAGTTGTACTTCACTATTGACATTTTCGGCTACATAAATACGAAAATAGTCCAAGAGCATCCTTAAATTTTCGACGCAAAATGATTTAATTTGGGAAAGCCAAACCTTCTCATTAAAAATAATTGTTTTATCATGTCTTCTCTTTTTAGAACAAACCTTAGTTTTCCAACCGATACTGATGAAGAAAATTTGTCCAGAAAAATACAAAGCGTGTATTTTTAACGAAGATTAAGAAAAGATAAAAGTTGAGAATTACGAATCACACTTTAGATTTGGAATGTTTGGATAGATGCGGACAACTTTTTCTAATGATTAAATTGCAACATCGTTTATACGAAACAAAATGTGCAAAATTATAGCGATACAAGACGTGTTGAGGAACCGGTAAGGATAAGAGGAAGATCTACAAAACAAGAAGAATACATTTTTATGTTAGGAAATCTAAGAATATTCTATTTTCAGCACCTTGGGTCATTACCACAATTTAAAGAAAAATATAAAGAAAGAAGAATCATAATTGCAAAAATTCACCGATAATTAATCGACTGGAAGTCATAACTAGAGAGGACAAATACTGATGAAATTATGACTTTTTTGCAGAGACTAGACAGACTCATCTTTTATCGAACCAGTAGGCAACACGAATCCATTCCCATGAGGCGAATAGACGCGAGTCTATCTAGTCGCTGCAAAGAAGGAATAATTTCACCTGCCTTTGTCATCTCTAATCATAACTACTGAACTTTCGATTCGTGTTAATAGAAGAAAATGAATATGTATCTAACGAATAACCAGATTCACGCATGTTAAGAGAATTTTGTTAGAATTTCATGGCGGACTTCCACCACCAAAATCAATGAATATTACGCGATATGTGAACCATCGTAGATTACAATCATCCGCAATAATTTAGTGAGAACTAGAAACTTTGCAAACTAGATTGCCAATGAATTATTTACTTTGATAATAGCTTACAGAAATAGAAGGGATTACGGGATACGATACAAAAAGATTCGATAAAATAAAATTCCTTATTCCCCGTCCCAATTCTGAGATATAATTGTGACTCAGAAGCACCCTACTCTAAGTCACATTACAAAATGTCATCCTCCTTTAATCCCGAAACGTCTAATTTAATAGATCGTCGTCAAAACAGTTACCAAGAATTCAGGTAAAATTGTAAACAATCGTAAACGAGCTTGAGACGACTTAATGAATTCCAAAAGCAGGAAATGAAGGTGATTCCTCTAGATTTTTTAGATACGGAGGTTATAACAAATACGGGGGGAAGCGGAACACCGGCAATCGCTAAATTCGAATTTCGAAGAACCTGGCATAAGAACAACAAACTTTGTTTACCCATTGAGGTACAATCCCTTCCTTATTTTATTATACAAGGTGTAGGAATCTCATTCATGCATTATCGAGCAATTATATGAAAAGCACTAAGATCATAGGCTCAATGAGTAAATAATATGTAAATTATTCTATTTACCTACCAATGGCCCTACTGGTAATCGTGCTTATTACTGTCATAAAAGTGCGACTGCAATAAAATAAACTAGAAATTTGTGGAATTATCTCGCTATTTGGGTATTTCTAAGTATTAACGAACGAGTAAAATATCGGATACGTACGTATAAAATATGTGAAAATACCTGCATTTCATCCTTTGCCGCGAAGGTGTGATAGTAACAAAGTCATGGAACACAAACAATCTACACATAAAAGCTCCTCAAGTTGACACACTTTAGGTAAACCTTATAACACCCCGTTGGGCCGCTACCACAAAAGAAATGCCCAAAGGGAACAATAGATTACAACGTAAAAGATATTGAAAGAGTGACAGATTAATGCCCAAAGTACGAACTACTAGATAAAGGGTGTAAGTCGAAAATCGTCTCTGTTACTGGACGACGTTTACAGAAAACTGGACAAACGTGCCTTCAGATCGGATTGCTTGTGGAATCTACTGGTTTCTCCGAGAATCGACAAAATATGAGTCTGTCTAATCGCTGTAAAAAAGTAATGGTTCAGCCTCCCTTTCTAAGCTTCTAAATGCAAGATAGTAGGGCTATAACAGGATATCATATGAATGCACGATATTGTTTCTAATCTTTATGACCAGCTTCCTCATTTTAATAAATGAATTGGCTAACTTAAAATGGACCTTTCATCTGTTCGTTTCAGCAATAAACTATAAACCATTAAAACGACAGACCCAATATCATTTAATACTTATTTCGTTCTTATTACGAAAAATTTTATGAAAGTTGTAATAAATATATTCATGTTATCAACAAACTTGTATATTAAACATATGAAAAGTGGTTGCTAGAATAAATATCATGAATATCGACTAATGTAAACGTATTTGTTACTAGATTGATACGGACTTGTGGTAACAGTGAATCTTGTTATCACTTAGTGAAATATTCTAACAAACATTTTATCGCAAGAATGAAACATTTCTTTTTATCAATGAAAATGTACTCAATAAATAGAGATTGTTGTTATTCACTACTGATTAATTTTTTCAGTGCATATCTAGCTGTAAATGATGATAACGTTAAATACATTTCTACCGAATGCATTCCTTGTTTTGGCTAAATCGAGGCAACGATAAATAAATAAATAAATAAAATAAAAATGAATATTCCTAAGAGAAAAAGCAGGCTTCGATAATTATAAGGATTAGTTTCTCATTTTTATTTAACTGATAAAAAGTTAAACCTTGGCCATGTATGTATCCCTATCACGACGATTCTGAGTGCGTCAGAAATAAGCTCCGACCACCACCCTTCTAATCGGGCAATCGATACAACTATTATACTGACTGCAATCTTTAAATCTATTATCTAAGTATCACAATTACCCGTATGAAAAGCTTAGGCTTCTATTTAGAAGACATTCGTGGCATTTCCGTGTCCCGGCAGACATAGAATCACGCACGCGGGTATATTTTGTCACCCCGACTAACAAAGCGCTGCCCACCTAATTGAACGGACAACGTCCGAAGCCGCATCGACTAGATTTGCAGCAATAACAATTGCCGCTAATGTCCGATGACAGATGCGGTCACCGCACTACCACCCACGCTCTATACATACGGTATACGCAGCGCGGTGACGGCCAATAAATGGCCCCATTACTACAAAACGATTTGTGTTATTCTCGCCCTATTAACTTCATTTGATTGCGGCGTTTAGTCGATTTATTTTTATTTATTGAAGCGATTGCCGGACCTAATTGTCCGTTTAACACGTACGTCTACAATACGGGAATGTTACGCGCTATTATTTTGGATTTCTATATCCCTTTAGAAATATAATTTAGGGATAAGCGCCTACGGGATGAAGCGGAACGTCGCTTTAAAGATTTAGAGCAAACGCGGATTGCAGAACATTTGTGTAGCTGTAGCTGTGCCTGGGCCAAATTAAGGGTGATACCCAAATCGGCACGAAATAATGAGAAAATTTCTAATTGGTTCTAATGGTCCCAACCCGCGTTGCGACGTCCGAGAAGCTGGGTTTGTTTTGCTTTGTTCCAAACAACCTATATTTAATCCATATACCTGTATCCTGTGCCGAGTTAGATATTACCCCAAATTAAGCTGTTGTTGCTAGAATAACATTGGAACTGAGGGATAAGAACTTAAATGCAGATGAAGGGTTGGGTGTCCTTTACTGCATTTTACATTAAAACCAATCAAATTTTACAGACGCTGTAGTTTCCTGTTTAAAATTTATTCCAAGTCAAGAGCATGAAATCACCGTGAATTTCAAGAATTTCCGGAAGATGTTCTTCTTCCGAAAGAAAGACCCTAAAACGATTTTATAATTCGCACAAAATAAAGAAAATACTTAGCACTTTCGTACTCTTGCACGTCATAAAAATTACCGTAATTGCATTTGGCAACGAATTGAAATCGACGAATGAATGTTTCAAGATCCTCCATCCAAGACGGCGAAGCGATATGGAGCCATCTTTACCCTGTTTACATTGCGAATCGCAAGAACCCTTTCTTATTTAGCGAATAGACACGAGTCCGTCTAATCGCTGCAACTTCATCTACCCTTGTCTTCTCCAATAAATATAATTATTTGCTTCGTTAAGAGAAAGGTAAGAGTATTTATAACACTATTATATGTAGATTTGCATTTGTATTATTTCCATGTTAGATTTACAGGTAAAAAAAAAGAGATTGGATTGTATCAGTAGGAAGCGTACGTAAAACTAATTTAAATAGTAGGTTCCTTAAATTAAGCAAAACTATAGCAATGTTATGTTTTATTATTTTATTTTCAATTACGTTCTTGTTTATTGGTTCAGTTGCGTGTTGTGTTATTCTTTCAGCGGAAAATGTAATCGTAGATGTATTAATGGTTATTAAACATTATCATATTGAACGTCTTTTAAGAAATTTTGACCTGGGAACGCAAATTATTTTTAAGTACAAGGTGGATGAATGGAAGAGACATTCCACTATGGAGGTGTCAATAGCTCACCATAGATATGTGTCGTCAAAATCGTCAATATCATTGTCTCCCATCGATGTCGTGCACCTCCAGTGAGGCATCAGCCGCATACTATATCTGTAACAATTGACATACGTACGTTTATGCGCCATTTTAAATGAAACGCCTAAAGCTGCTGTGCTTGTTAAATATTATAATGATTTTTCAAAGTTTCATGAGGAGCAACGGACATCGTTGATAAACTTAGTACCCCAATACTTTGAAGGTAAAAGTGATCAGTTATAGACTGAAAAAGGAAATAAATTGAATTAAATTTAATGGCAGAATCATTGTTCCTTCGCTAAGTGCAGCCGGTGCAAACTTTACTTTCAGTCGCTCCTACTATAAACATTCTGTACAGTTTTCGAAGCTGTTTATACCTGTCTATAGCAACAGTTACATCACAAATTTCTATTTTTGAGATTCACGAAACGCAGCTTTGTTTCGGCCCCTGCACTGCTACTTTTCCTAGGAATAGATTTGTAACGGAAGCTGCAGATGTTGGAAAAAATATAGCTACAAAGGACACTGTTAAAGATTGGCCCAAGAATCCTTTATGTTTATGACAGGAACTCGAAGATCATCAATAAGTAAATGTTTATTATCTTTCCTGTGCTTAAGATATGCATGGATAATAAATTATTATCCATGCAATTATCCATATTATTAACAATAACACAAAAGCACGTGACCGTACAACGTCAAGACGCAGTAAATCGTTAATCGAAAACCAATAAATACACTATTGATTAATTTCCTCCCGAACTATTTACGGCATTATTAAAATTATAGAAAAGAAGATAGTGTTGGCGAATGATAAAGAAGACTGATATCGATCGATACGACTGATATTCGATATCGAAGAGATTAATGAATCTAAAACAAAGATTGACGCCAAATTCGACCGATACTTACCCATCAATGCACGATGCAATTTCTTATTATTTGCTCATGTTACTTTTATTGCAATCCTTAAGCTTAATGAACGGTGAATTGAGGAAATAAGATGCGATTATTCCATCATTGAATTTAATTAATTATTAATGACATGGTCACTTCATAGCAATGATAATGTTCGTTTATGAACAGCCTACATTCAGTCAACCATTAACAATTACCGCATCAACGACTAACATTAATTGCATTAATCTATTTCTACGTCCTATCTATGGAATTCATTATATAAAATTAATAATCAACACATGGTTATTCAGTAACCTAAATACATATATTGAAACACAAAGTGGTAATCGTTACAATAATATATTTCATTGATCAAATCAAATATCAATAATTTTCGTTTCATTGAAACAATGGATACTTTACTGGCCAATAAACTCATACGTCATTTGATCAAACTTTTTTCATTGATTTCATAAGATCGCTTTTCTGACTAATTTCAATCTATTATTTCGTTTACACGATGATTTCTATTTTTTTTTTTTTCATTATCTCGAGACCGTTGGTTTATTTGGTTCAATGTAATAGAAGATTCTCGCCTTGTTAAAGCATATGGAAAATGTTGGGCGGGCAAAACAAAAACTCATCTACATATTTAAACTGTTCTATCGAGTAAATTATTGCCAATTTGCATATTGGATATGGTCATCTAAGCTAGGGGAAAATTTTGTTTACGTCCTTAGAATTATTATGCTTGTCCATTTTCTTAATAAATTCTAGACATAACTGGTAACGTAGAAAATTCTCTCAAATCCGTTAAAACCTGCCATTTGTTTTATTGGCGTACCTGCGTCGGTGCATCGTTTACATTTATCATCAATCCGTACACAGGCGCAAATGAGAAAGCAGGATAATGATAAACAACTTAACTGCTACTATGGATTTTAATAATTTTATTGCTATATTGCTGTCCGGCTACGATGGTCGCTTGTTTAGTTTACCTAGTATAAACGCTTAACATTATTACATTCCTGTTTCATCTGTTTCTACATTTTGTGCTGTGCATATCGATTGAACAGCATAAGTTTAGCCAAAGTGGAAATATAAGATTTACTCGCTTACTTCTTCTGTGTTGGAAGCTCTTCTCGTAAGTGTTTTTTTGTGTCACACTTCAAAGTCCTAAATTTCGTATTTAATTGTTGGGCTAATCATTTCTTTTTTCCTGAAAAGCGAAAAAATTATTTTTTTTGTAACATTTTTTCCTTTGATTTGATAGTTAATTTCCAAGAAGTATCTAGAACTCAGAAACCAAGGATCGAAACCGTTCCTGGATAGAATTACCAGCATTGGAAGGTATTTCGAGAACTAATTTCCGCAATCGAATTATAAGTATTTCTTGCATTTTTTCTTCTAGTTCCTCAAAAAAAAAAAGAAATCTCCTAATTTACTCTAATAGATTTTGGATAAATCTATACCGGTTTATCCGACACTAATGCTACTTCTGGTTAAAGTATAACCAACCCATGATAAGCAACTCAAACAAAAGCAAGTTTATGCATAATCCTGAAACTGTTAAATCTTCTTAGGAAATTTGCCAATGACGGCTATGTAACTGACAGCTATTGTGCAAACATGATTCTATCTGAACTTCTTTATTTGATTCATATCAATAAAGATGTACGTATAATTACCAGGTAACTGATGGAATGACCAAAAATAACCAATCTTATTGAGCTAATACTGGTCCAAATAAAAAAAAATCAAGTAGTTAAAAAAACACAACGTTCAATCGGCTTAAATTAAAGGACTCTTATTTCAAACAATTCAACATTCTCTTTTTTTTGGAATGAACGTTCGTCAAATAAAGTGTAAATTTCTCAAAAAATACATTTAATTCAAACGAATTTCAATTTGAGGTAATGCACTCATTGTTCCAAAAATATAGTTACGAGATGAACAAAGACAGATGGAATTATTCCTTTTTTGCAGCGACTAGATAGACTCCTACCTTTTCGCCTCATAAGAGAGGGTTCGTGTTGCTTATTGGTTTCATCAAGAATCCACAAAACACGAGTCTGTCTAGTCTCTCCAAAAATTTAAAAATTTCATCCACCTTTGTCCACTCCAGTTATGAGAATAAGAGATACTTATGTGAGACATCTGAAGTTACAAAACACAATGTTGCCTGTCGATATTGGCAATCTATTCCGCGGATTTTCTTCTTTTTTTCCCCTTTTTTCTTCTTTGTTGTTTTTGTCAATTCTTCTCACCATTTTCGGTCCTAAAGATACCATTTGTAACTATCGTAAATTATAGCTGTATTTAACTATTTTATAGAGGAAAATGAGAGGGGTCAACGATTAGTACCTAATGGGCATGTTTTTCAAGCATTTATAATTAAAGTAGCATCTGATACATAGTACATAGAATGCATCAAAACAAATACCAGGCTACTCTCAGCTTAATACAGAGGAATGTAAAAGATTGCAAAACTTTTACAGCTCATATCATCGCTGCGAATTATCCTGAAAAGGGTAACGGAAGAATAATGCTAAAGTATAGACCTGATGGAATTGTAGCTAACATAGATTTACACATTTGGAGAAATATGCTAAGAATATGAGAACACATTTTTGATCGCGTATATTTGAACGAAACGTGGAAACGTTATAAGAAGCAAAACCAGACGTAATATTATGGTTTCATATCATTCACAAACTAACATGGACCAAGAATAATTTTATGTTGGTTTAAAGAAAAATTATTATTCTATTTAGAAATATCATTAATGATTGTTATGGATGACGTAAGTTACCACGCGGCCCTGATAACAAACATTTTAAATTCTTAAGAAAGCGTTTGTTATATTTAGTAGCATCCAAAGAAGTTGGAAATGAACCTACGGGAAAATATGCTGCTACAGTTCTTCGTATCCGGCGTAGAAGAAATTTATAAGTTCAACATTTTTGTGTAATGTTGCATATGTCCAACACTGAAAATAAATGAGATGCTTACAATCGGATGCGACTCCTGCATTTAGACAATACATCCAAATGGTTGGCTTCTAGTGTTAATATTGTTTAATTACTACGGCAGCAGTACTTACGTTGCCGCCCTTACCTGTTTTTTCAAAATGTTATTTTTAAATACACATGTTGGAATTAAAAATACACCGCCCCTAAATTATTGAAGTATTTCGTTGAAATTTTTTTTAGTATATTTCCAAAGATTCAAGCTTAAACGATTGTTAATCATCTTGCAAAAATAAGTAAAACGCGTGCAGTAAGTGTCAAGAGATAACGCAAGGATTCCGGAATGCGGAACATAGAAATTTTAAATGCTCTATTATCCAGGATGTATCACCGCGCTATCCATTTATTGGTCTACTTTCTCTGCAAACCTAACTTAAAAACATTATTAACATACGCAGTGACTCAATTCTATTTGTCAAATGAACGCTCTATATGTTGCATAGCTTTCATATTTTATATTAATATTATTAAGCTGTATTAATCGCTGTCTTTGTATCAAACTACAAACTGACACTATGAAAAGACGAAGAAGAACAGATGACATGAAGAAGAAGAAGAGACGAAGAAGAAGACGAGAAGAAATATGATTCAGACGAAGTGGTAAGAAGGAAGGGAAGAGGAAGGAAGCGCGTACTAATTCATTATTACGTTTGATGTTGTTTTTCAACAACAATTTTAATTTTGAAGGTGATTATTAAATATTTAATTTAAATTATTAGATTATTGTAACGTATTGTTCTTTGCGTTGTCTATTGTTGTGTTATTTTGTTTATAAAATTAAATTTTGTTCAGGAAGGATATTATAAAGCATGGCCGTCCAACATGCGGATCTCTACGACATTTTTGAAGTTGAAAAAAATAATTAAATTATTTTCATTTTTTTCATAAATATGTTTTCATACAGATACGCCTTTGGTACCCGTTAGAAATCATTGATATAGTTGCATACGAAGTGTTCTACGATGCTACCCTCAGAGACTGCAGTTTTATTTAAAGCGACCGTTGGGTTGCTTGAAGTTGGACAGCCCTATGTGCGATTAAGAATATTTTTTAAATTAATATACTTGGCATGTCTGCAGAAATATCATATTTGCAGATAAATAACAGCTACGTATTAAAAAGTAACTGCGTTCCTGGTATCAGCACCGCGATGTAACGCTTAACACGCCCGTCCAGAAGATGGAAGCTGTCAGTTTCGATTTCTTACCGGGTCGCTATTTCTCAAATATTCAGTTACGTCGAAGACACCAAGAAAATCACGGTTTTCTGACGGAAACCAATATATTACAAGGTACATTAACAACATGTCGACAAATTTTCGAGCATGTTTCATAAAATCACGTGATTTTCTCGAGTTTTATGAGATTCTATTGAATTTTGCTTGTGAACAATAATAAAGTTTAATGATGAACTAAGCTCAAAGTAACAGACAAATATGAAGTGAAATTATTGATTGTTCTTCGAGTTTTTGTCTTGATCTTATTTCTTGCTACGTAAGAAAAGAAAATTTCATTTGTTTATTTCTATTCGACTTTGTCATTTCTTTTTAGTTTCAATATTACCTCCGTTGGTTTCGATTTGGTTACCTTTCAGATGCTCGATCGGTATACAGTTTTCGGTAAGGAGGATGCTTCAGGCCGGAAAACAAGACGAGGTATTATCATCATCATCTCCTAGTCGATTTGCATAGCGTTTATTAATTTATTACCGTCTAATAATGGGTAATGGGCCGCCGAAAAGGACCGGGGTAATAGGAAAAAGGCCTTACGATAATCGATCGTAAACGTTGTCGTTTTCTTAATGGGCTGAGGACGTTTCGGTGTCGTAAAACATCGGACCCTGGTGCGGTGGAATGAAATTTTGTCATCGTCTTATCGGTCGACGGCGTTACCGATGTCAATGACATCTTAGCGGCTTCTCAACGCGGAATGCGAACAAGGAAATCCACCATCTTGCCGATCGTAATCGATAATAATTATCGAAAGTGTTAATTGAAGACGGGACTCTTCTCGCTTTTTTTCTCATCTTCCAGCGTGCGGTGTGAGTCAGCGGCGAACCGGACAGTTCTCCCGTTTTAACACCTACACGATGATGGGTAATTATGGGTAATAATAATTGCGAGAGACGTTTTATGCGTTGTTGATTTTTCGGTTTCACATTTTTAGCTTTAACGATGTGCGAAGAAGATTGCGCTTTTACTTACACATGTGGGCAGGCAAGGCATTAAATTTACGAGTTAATACTTTTCGAAAGGTATTTTTAACACTCCTAGAATGGCATTCCTTTGATGAAATGTTGAAAAAAAGATCAAGTGTAATTTACCGTGTGTTTTCGGGTTAATTTCTTAACTACACAAGTTTCGACTTTCAAATCTTTGTTCTTCAATTTCTATATTGTTGTATAAGGTGTTCGGGTTATATAGCGTTATTTTAGCGTTTAGGATTATATTAGTTTAGGTAAATATGTTATTTGTTAATATCCGCTTAGTCTAAGCTTAATTTCTGGTTTTCCGGCCTTTACTAGGCCTCTATTAGGCGAGAGGATAAATTGTAAACCGAAATTAGTTGAACTGTTTGAGGATATCAATAAAAACTAAATTATTTTATTTGTCTGGAATTTCCAAAAGCACTTAAACTGCAAGTAATTTCGGTGACGAATAAACATGCCCACATTTCACCCCTACTATTGTAAGAGTTAGTAGTGGGGACACTTATATACAAGGGTTAGAATAGATTGTCTTAAACGTCCTCTTAACATATAATAACACCAAATAATGTAATCAGATGTTATGTTAGCTAAGTTCAAAATAAAGTATCAGACAGTAAAATGATTTTTACTTATGATCTCAAAAGAGCAAAAGACTCCAGCGCACAATACAAAACATCGAACATTCCAATCTTCTGGAATTGCAAAGTTGCGCTTACTGCGTAAATGGTAGAAGATTGAAATCTTCAGATAATGTAATAGACTCCGTAAGCTATTTTTTCAAAGATATGCCTGAATTTATAGGATAATTAACGAATGAGGAATTAACCACCTTTTTGAAAAGAACATCTAAGAGCATTTTATAGGATTTTTAATTTTTTTTCAATATGAGCTTCGTATATTTTTAAGATGTTCTTTTAACTAAATGTAGTGCAATGAAATATTCGGTAATCGATTTAACATCATCCATTGTAAAAATATTTCAACAGAATTTTTAGAACGATTTTATTTAATACGTCAATAATATTGAATCTTACTAAAACATTGAATTACTTGAATTATCAAAAAGAGACTTCTCTCTAAAAAGCACAAAATCTGTCCTGTATTACCGTAACAAGCAAAACTTTATATCATCGGATCAAATTGATGCTGTCCTTTGGCTAACTCCGATGCACCAAATTTAATAAATAAATAAATAAATGTATTAGTAAAAACATCAATAGGTTCATTCTGATAATAACCTTAACTTACACTATACAGACTCTTTGAACAAAGCGAGAACATTCTATTTTCTTGAGGTTTACAAACAAAAAAGAACGATATTTTCAAAAGTTTTTTCCATTTGTGGTTAATTCAATATATTTTCTTTTTTCAGTACATGTGACCACAATAAACTTTCCTAACAATGCATTCAAGCACCACTATTAACTAGAAATAAACATGCATATAAATGCAGTAATGTACGCTGGATCATATCAGGAAGGAGCTGCTAAAATCTTGTGCTTTTCATCTACCGTTCATTGAAGTTTGACCAAGCAATAAGAGTAAAATGAATCAAAACATAAGAAGCAACTAATACGAAAAATCAAATTTATTGCTTTGAAGGATAACAGCTATCAACAAAATAAACAAAACAAAAGAAAAACAAAAAAAAAGCTAAACTAATTTGTTATTATTCGTTATTAAAGAATTTCTTAAAAATATTTAGAGCCAGGGAGGGGATGCCATAAAATCTTTACGTACTGGGTCCCATCGATCAGAGATTACAATAATTAGATAAAAATGGAATTGGCCATTCCGGGACATGAAATTATTAAATTTTCAATTTAATTGATTTAATGATTTAATAAATTAAATTATTAAATTTTATTTGTTCGTGATACTTTGATTATTCAAGTTGCAGGTACGTTTGATGAAGAATACATATGTTAAGATCATGATTGTTGAAGGTAATAAAACTAATTGAATTAAAAAAAAAACATTATAAAACTTTCTCCCTTGGCCAAAGTTCCGAGGGCGGTAATGTAAGTTTACAGATACGGCAGAATTTATATAGTTGCATGTAACGTGAAAAACGTCTTCAATTCATGATTTCATGATTAATATTTTATCTAAACATTATTTCAACATGCGACATCTACTTCTTTTCTAAAGAACAAAGCTGAAAGCTCTACAAATACTTCAATTTTGTTATTTATCATTACATTTAACATCCTAACATAAATAAAAAAACCGCACATTAAAATATAAAAGAGTTGCAATGCATCATCCGTTCGTCAGCTATTTTACACGTCGGCGGAGCCGCTGTGAAAGTGATAATCAATCTTATAACAGAATTGTACCTTAACAATCAAGGATTCTAGTATTTCGTACGTACGAGAATAAGTAAGGAAGAAAAAAGTTAAATTTGTATCAAAGACATGATTTTTATATTAAAACGCTGTTTTAACAAACTTCTATAAATGGAATAATTGTTCAGTAGAAGCCAATAGATTTGGTTCAGTCAGCTTTGGCAACAGAACACCAACGTTATTTGCTAGAAATAATAATTGCACAAAATTTAAACTTTACTAAATGGTCAAAAAAAGCACATTTCATCGTAGAGTTGAATAAGTCGAAGCTATATTTTCGAATTTTGTTAATAAGGAAGTGCTTATTCTTTGATCCAGGAAACGACATTTTATTTTTAAACATTAAAAGGATTCTAAATGACGAAGTAGATCATAGTTCATAGAAACATGACGTTAACATCCTCTGCCATCGTAAAATATTATTTTTCCGATTCTTTTTTCAACTCGTAAAAAATGCATTAGTGAGGACCAAAGTGTATAAATTATAGCGCATCATAAGCGGTCATATACAAAAAGCGAAATAAATAATAAGAAAAATGTACGATTTTTATCATTATATTAAGCACCATAGTATTTGTCCAAGGGGGTACTAGATCGATTATAAAATAGTTTATATAAGCAACCGATTATAATGCAATTTTATCAGATGTTTCAGTGTTCAAATCAGAGATATGTCGCGTGTAAGAATATGGCAGAGGAAACAACGCAAAGCTTCGTACTTTATACATGTCCTTGACAATGTGTTTTTGACTATCACAATAGAAATATATCGTAAACTAAACATTTTATGTTTGCGCCATGGCAGATTCACTTTATTCGATAATGGTCGTTTCCTTGATCCACTTATCGACGACATTTTATTACGTATAACGTATAAAGGCGTTCCAACTGGCGGCCGAACACTTCCACGCCGACGCCTGTGAAGCGTACGGAAAGTGGCGAGCCTTAATAATGATATTCTTTACCTTGCCTGATCGTTTATGGCTTTATATAAGAGATTAGACTAGAATTTAAGTAATTACTGCGATAATGAAATTTTAATGTACAATTCAAGGATTTTGGCAAGTACTATGAAGGTTTTTTTCAGATATACCGGGTGTTCCGGATTTTATTGCACAGCCAATATAAATATAGGGAGAAAGCACATTTTCTATCTTAAAAAGACATTTTAAGATAGAAAATGTGCTTCCAAATATAAGTATGAAATCCAATATAAGGCGGTTCAAAAATAGCGCAAATATTCTGACTCTCCTTGTATTTCGCTTTACGGCAATGTACCATCCGTTTACTAACGTCTCTTTTAGACAATGAGTATTATTAAACGGTTTATGTTTTCGAGAAGCAGCAAACGCATATTACAACGTTTTCTTTGAATATAGCAGGCTACCATCGACGAAAACTAAATAACTATATCTGCTCCTCAAGTATGAGATTTCAATGGAAGTTTAGCTGAATAATGTTTCCCATATATGGGACACCGATGTAAAGGTCGTGCGCACTTAGTGCGTGGGCGGAAGGTAATATATTTCCTGAACAACTTATAGAAAGTTTTTAAATAGAAAATATTCGGATGCGACTCTTGCAGAACGTGAAATGTTTAAGTATAAAAGTTATCCAGTTTCCGCCGAGGACAGTACGGGTTTATTAATCTGTGTAAAACACGCAATATATTATCACGTTTGTTTCAATTCTTCTTAATTTTCTTCAATACTTCCTACTTACCTTAGTTTTTGAGATAATTTAATAATTTTCTTTAATGACCGATATCACAAATGATTTAAATTTTATTCCTTCAAATATTCCTTGAAGCTTTTGATACGTGATGGCTTAAGCTTTAGAAAACACTGCCAATAAACGTATTATAAAATAAAGTTTAATCCTAGACTATGGAAGTTTAGAAGTTAAAAAAAGGCAAAAATCGTAAGAACAAATGATATTGGCAATTTAACAATAAACGATGAGATGTGTCCATGACCAATAAAAGAGAGGCTACTACATAATACTAGAGATGACAAAGGTAGGTGGAATTATTCCTTTTTTACAGCGATTAGATAGACTCGTGAGAATGGAATCGTGTTGCCTGCTGGTGTCCACGAGAATCGACAAAACGCGAATCTGTCTAGTCTCTGCAAGAAAGTAATAATTTCATCCGCCTTTGTCCTCTCTACATATTACTAAGAACAAAGAATAATTCTTCCTCAATTATGGAGGAGTGTTGAGTAAAACGTATTTAGACGTTAAATAAAGAGGAACGTATATTGTCATTTAAATTTGAGGTTATTGTATAAATAATAATAACAAGTATATTTATCCAATGACCATGAGAGATACAAATAAGAAAACGTCAATATGGGATAAGTCTATTAACAATTAGAAAAGTAAATTTAACAATGAAACTAATAGAAAACAAAAATTAAATAAACCAGAAACTATAGTTAGGGATTAAAGAATGCATCTAATGAGTCACAATAATTGTCTATTAAATAGTATTTTAGCTTAGTTTTGAATGTTATTCAGCTTCCTGACGTTAAAATAAAAAACAAAAGGCTTAATACCAACAAGCAGATGGTTATTCTCAAAAATCGTCGATTTATATTTGAGAATGCTAAACTCACCACATCTTCTAGTAAAATAATCACGATAGTCATGGTTTCGTTTTAATTCGAATTTCATACTTTTAAGCCGGACGTATGCTTTATACATGTGTATTTCCGAAAATATGAAATAAATTAGAAGAGTTTGGTCTTGGTACCTTTAACATTGCTCGTATGGCTTTTTTCTGTCAGCGAAATAATTTAATGCGAGGAGCGTTAGTTAATAAAGCTTCTTACAACATCTAAATTTGCTATTTCTGCTAGTCTACGTAACACATAGCATGTTTGGGGTGATTGTGGACATACGTATAGACTAGCCTACATCACAATCAATGTGTAAACCAAGAAATTTAGTAGAAGAGACCTGTTGAATTGATTGCCCTCTAATTTCTAACGGTTGAACGTTTTAATTAATTAATTTATTGATTATATTTTGCATGATTGTTCTCAATTATAACAGCAACACTGAAAGTATTATCATCGGCATAGATTACGATGTCATTGTCATCAATTAAGCAGGGCAGGTCGTCGATACGAATAATAAGAAGAGAAATGGCCCCAGAACGGAACCTTATGGTACTCCAGATTCTAGGAGGTGGCTCATAAGGATGTTGATTATTAGGTACTACCTTGTTTCTTATCGCGTAGTTGACTTGAGCCATATGAAATATATTTTTGGAGAGAAGTAGCTTGTTATAGACCAGGACCAGGCCAAAAGCCATTAAGAGACCCATAAACATTGGCCCTTTACTTATGTTATCGTAGATGTTATTTAACAATGGAAGTAAAATAGCAAAATTATAAATCTGATAAATCTGAAGATATGTAATCCTTTCGTTGGGATGGAACACCTTGTTCCATTGACCAATTAATTGTTGCCATTATTTGTAGTTATCTTTTGAACTAAAAGGGTTAAGCAAAAACCTTTACAAAGAACTTAAATGAATATTAATTACTACCAACATAATATAAAAAATAAAATTTGAACTAAACAGACGAAAATGTCTTTGAAATTATCGATCATTTACGAACGGCCGTAAAATATACCCAAACCAACTCAATGCCTTCTATAGCCATAATTTGAAGATTTTTTTATTACATGTTATAATTTCTCTTAAACACACAATAAATATCATCGCAATAAAATAAAACAACGCAGAATTCCGTTTACAACGTAGAAAGTAGACCATTTTTTTCTCCTAAAAATTGCATTTAAATCGAGCAAAATAGAAAACAATTGCACAACCTAACGGGACATCGTAACTGTAAGTTCGCCTAAAATCGTAAAAACCGCATTTTTTATGATTACAGAAACGTTATCTTCCATTCAAGCAAAAACCCAAGACGACAAAACATCGACAAGAGGAAAAAAAGCGCAAGGGTTCCGTTAGAAGCAATAAACGTTTGCAACCCTCGAAAATTTCGAATGGTGCGTTGTAAATCCGCCGGATACCGAAAATTACGATTATTATTACAATTTCGCCAACTCTTCGGGACGTTAAATGAGATACGAAGTTAAAAGAAAATCTGCTGGCGAGGGTGTTCGGTCTCCAATATACAAGGGTTTAAAATTTCGGACGAAAATTATACTTTTATTGATGGACAGTAAACGAATAAAAATCATTTTTAGTGCGCCGACAAACAACGGATGCTGTAATATGTTGGTATATGAAGGCGGTTTAGTTTCATCATTTACAGTTTCTTCAAGGATAAGGCTCTGGTCGTTTCGGCCACAATAAAGCAATATTTAGGATAAACCGCATTCATGGTTATTTTGCGGGGACCACGTTCTGGTGGGTGGAACTAATCGATTCGTCAAGAAGGGGTTGTTATACTTTATATGCGTGTCCAGTAAACTAACCAACTTTATCTGAAGTGAATACCTAAAAAAAAATAAGTTTAACTTTAGTATTGCTTTGAATTGAACCAACTTGTTCCCATTCAACCAGTTTGAATGAAACCAATATCTTTCATTACAAACAGATTTGGTAACGAAGGTAAAGATACTGTTTAAGGTCTATTTGTTCTAATACATAGATACATGTATTTCAAAAATACGAAGAATTTTTTGATTAAGCGCAAAGGCCAATAAACTCACGAGTTTGTCAAAGCAATGTATTCAGAGTTGGTTGCTAAAATCCGACTCTGGCTAGTTTAGAGCTAGCTGGATATGCCTCCTGATGCCTTACTAAAATGTTTCGTAATGAACCCAGTCAGTGCTGAGCATATGCAAAATATGAACACTTGAAAG
Source organism: Oryctes rhinoceros (assembly GCA_020654165.1). Classification (NCBI taxonomy): domain Eukaryota; kingdom Metazoa; phylum Arthropoda; class Insecta; order Coleoptera; family Scarabaeidae; genus Oryctes; species Oryctes rhinoceros. The sequence continues at coordinate 2,350,432 of JAIOKQ010000948.1, forward strand.
AATTTTTTTCAAGCATTTTTCTTTTTTATACTTTTAGCGCATTTTACGTATTTATAATAACGCGAATAATACAGCTCTTCATCGTATCAATGAGATTTATTAATGATTTGGTTTCACGCTAGGTTCTGGGCTATTCTTCTTTTGTTGAAATTTAAACGAACAATTGAATAGATTGAATAAGTAGTGACTCCGCGCCGGAAATAAATATTTAAGAAATTCGCTTTCGATTCCATCGCATCCGGACGTTTATATAGTTTTCATGTAAATATTTCCGTTAATTCTCGCCCATTATTCTAATTCTCGCTAAGTTATTCGGGAGTAAAACATCTGATAGTTTGCCAAAATTTAATGGGGTGTTAACTGATCAAATAATGTAAATCTTCTTCGATCTGATCAACCCGTTCAACACCGAACTTCCTACGACTCCGGCCAAAGGATAACGCTATCCTTGCCTGTGCGGTCAATTAAAATTACAGCAATTTTCACAGTAACCATCCTTTCTTAATATCGCCAACAAGGATGCGGAAAGCGTTCTAATGGATTTTACATGATCAAGAGTGTTATTCGGTTGAATGGAGATATAATCGGAATTTTCAAAGTTACCGAATAAAACATTCATAGGGGACCTTTTCTAGAAGGATCTACTTTTCCTTGAAGAAAAAGTAGTTCCTTTTGAACCGTACAACATCAAGATCGCCATCCACGGATCGATGATCATAGCGGGAAATATTTGTGGGTGCAGCCTTGAATATTTAGCTAAATACTTGATTTATTCAAATAGATAGCTGTATAAGTACATCGCACAGTCCAATCACATCTTATCAATTAAAAATAAACCTTGAAGAATACAGTATAAAAACCAAGAGTGCAACAACAATGCGAAGTTAAGCTCTTCTCTTTCTGTAAATTTTGTGCCCTCTTTGAATAATTGATAGAAGATCCGAATTTCTTAGATTTTTGCCTTGGAAAATCTGGAATAACTTTTAAATGATCTTCTTTGACGCTCTTCAAAAGAAAGATGTAGTAAAAAGAAAACAGAGAAGCTATTAGGAATATGTACAATGGGACTTATTAATAACAAAAAAATGATACATAAAGGAATTGGTAAATTGTGCTATCGATAGAGAGCCGCAAAATTTACAGCTTAACTAGGGGCACGAGCCAAAAAGCACCTTAATGATTCAATGCAGGAAACGTATCGCACATATTTTACAAAGAAAAAGATACGAGCTTCTTTAAACACCACAAAAAGTGCTTTTCGAGCGTAGACTGAAAAGTTTCGAGTCACATGTAAAAAAATATTCTCGCATGGCGCATACGTTGAAACGTGCTCTTGAAAATTACAGCCCGTGTCGGACGCTGAATTCAATTGAATATAGGACAGTCATTAAATTCTTACATTAGGCAGGTGGTGAATCGGTTCTATCGGCCGGAAAAGCTTTCAGGTTAATCATGGAGTTAATCGATTATCTCGAAATAACAAACATACAGTACCGCGCATCTTTACTTAACGAATTGAGGGCAGAAACTGCGAGAAAACGTCCGAATTTCTGAAGAAAACAAATAAGTATTTTTCCACCAAGACAACGCAGCTTTCATTGGTCGCTGTCACAAAAATTCACAAATTAAAGTTCAAATTGATAGACCATCCATCCTATTCACCAAATTTAGCATCTAGAAACTTCTTCCGTTTGATGGGCTCGGAGGGCAGACATTTTTCGTCTAGTAAACGCCTAGTAAAAGTAAAGAAATTTTGTAAGGCAAGGCAACTTTTCGGTCCACTCTCGATAAACTTAGACTGTTGAATCTTATCTTCGTTTTTTTAAGTGTTAATTAATTGAATCCATTTTTTTTTGTAAAAACTAAAAGTAAAACGTAATTTTATAATACATCAGAACAACAATTACTGAAATCGTTTCTTCGCACACCACCGTAATTATTTTAATAAATAAGCATCTACTTTGAACACTCGCCTCTTAAATAAAATCGCGAAAACTACCCCTGCTGCAAATTTCGCACCTTTCAACATTTCAGAAGACCTCAACCTGCCGGGCATATAACGTAATATATTATTTAAATCGGGTCGTTTCTGCATGCAGACTTTTACGTTGGGATCGAAATAAATTCAACGCCTATGTGAAACGAAAGCGCTCCTCCGTACATAGAGCAAGAACGGGTTTATATGCGCTAAGGTGAGGGTTATTTATGAATCAGCCTCCCGCGAACAAGGAGCTTTAATATATTGTTTAAGGTTCGAGCGTAATAAATCAGTGATGCGATGGCTGCGTTATTATTTCGATTATGAATATTAATAACGTTCCAAACAACTGCGGATCGGATAATTTCAGCGGAGCGATGGGAGCGAACGAACTAATATACGGGTAATGCTGCGAAGAATTAGTTAATTTAATCTTGAACAATTTATAAATGAAATTAGGAAGGAAAGGATTTTATTTTATAAATAATTCAGGCAAACGTCAATAAAATTCGTCATATGCAATCAAAAGAAATTGTTGAATACGAATTAAATGCGAGTTTTTTTTTTTTGTAGAATTGTCACTAAGTCTCTTAAAGCGAGATGGCTAAAATTATGCTCAATAATATTTAATATTCAAATGAATTTTCATGTGATTTTTGAAAATTCATCTAAATATTGTTTTCCGGGTTAAACAATAGGCTGCTTCTGCTATTATTATTTTTTACCAGCCGACGGATCAAATTGTAGCAAATTATTTAAACATTGCCGCCTTATAATAAGTATAAGACCTTACAGATATTACACTTATTACAAGGATAAGACATTGAGTGATCCTCGTATACTACAATATCATGCATGCTCATTTTGATCATGATATTTGCACACGTTGACATTTGATCAGCTATTCGCTTTAAGTCTAATTAGAAGAGATTTCCGATTAATACGTAACAATTTAATGGAGCTCGACATATGCCAATTACTTCAAGATGGGCAAATAAGGTTTATTAACATTATTCTTGCCGCGTCAAATATTGAAATATCTCTATTGTCAACACTGCACTTGAGTAGTTCGTCACGCGTTTCGCTGTATTACGGCTCATCGAAGCATATTTGTAGAAGATACGAACGACGTGGAAACAAATATGGATGAGAGTATCTAATTAAAGGCACCCTTATTTTAAGGCATCACAATCTGTGAAGTCTGCAAAGATCGACTTAATTAGGCAGAGAATTGGCGAAAGTATAATAATGACGTTAAGCTACCAGGTACACGGGCGTCTTTAGCCGTATTACGGCTCATCAGTGCGCATTTGTGGAAGGTAGTAATTAATTAAATTTTTTAGCACATGAGATGGTTAAAGGTTCACGTAAAATAAGTTAATTAGTGTATGACCGCTAGTTAAACCAAGCGGATCACTTTTAAAAAGGAAGTTAATTAAACGACAAAAAAAATCACTTTTCTCCAACCCGGTGGGAAATTGATGGGGAAAATCAGAAGCAATCAAAAAACGATCCTATCACATAAACCGTGTATATAACCTACCACCGGAGGCTTGTACATAAATATCGCATAATACAATCTTTTTTAAATTTCCCGCTGTTCCCGCTGTACGATATACCGGTACCTGACATTATAAATATTTCCATTTGACCGGGAATAAGAATCAAGTCGGCGTGATATCACGGTTGCTGCGATCCCTCCGCGGGCCCACGATGTCATAGCCGCCCTGATTTCCCAGAGGTTGTATAAAGTTCGATTTAAAAACGTATCGAGACCCGTGTCACTGTTTCCGTACATTCGACGGCAGAAGTGTCCCCAAAAATAAAAGAATATCATCAAATTATCCCTTGATATTATCAATTATAACGCATAACCTTCGGTCACCTTTGTGAATACATACTTTGGCGAGGTGAAGGGTGCATTTCGAAGATTCTCCATCCGATTGTTCGAGTGATTTTCGTACGGAACCGCGTTACTTTCGCCGACAGTGTACAAGACACGGAGTTAAACTTTCATAAGCGAGTTGATCCTGCCGGCGACCCGGGACGCAATCACTGTCCTTTTATCCCGGCAGCCGTGTCTCACGTCAATTATTTCGTAGCACTCTAGACGCTCAGTTGTTATTATGCATTTCATGCATTCTAAATGTAGTTTGTCTCTGTCGCGGCGTAATAAAATTTCAGCTTTTATGCATACTGAAGTATGGAAATTGAAGTGAATGGAATTAAAGTCCTGCGTGACTATTTATTTACGTGAAGATCATTCCTGTTGGTTTATACAGAATCGCCATCAACGGTAATTTGATGTCTTGGGGATTATTAAAAATAAATAAAAACATCGTGGAAAAGCTCCAATAACTAATTTTATGAAGGAATGGCCTTCACATAATTAGATTTTTTTTTGATGGACTAACATTACTCTTATACACATTAAATGGTCCGATAGTGATTATATACAAACTGAATATCGTTTATTTTTTAACATTCGAAAGTGGACACGATTTACCAATTTTATAATTAAATAAACGAAAAATTAATTTATAAATGGCAAGTAAATAGAAAATAAAAATCGTCAAATCTACACGCTTATATTCTTTAAATTTTGTGAATATTTCATAAATGTCGAACATTTACAATTTTTCGATAAATTCAAATAGTTTTCCAAAAATCAATACGGCCTTCTACCGAATACTTCCACTAATACAGCTTTCTTTCAATTATTAGAACAAATATTAACTGATGTTGACTCTAACGTAGGTTTTCTTATAAACTTCATCAACTTACTAGAAACATTTGATTAAGCACCGAAAAAATTATTTCAATAAATCGCTTTCGTTGATTTCGTTTTGGCAAGGCAACAACAAATTTTTACGTTAACTTGTACATTTGAAACCCGTTTATCAATATAATAAATACCCGTTTATTAATTAATTTTCTTAAGAAGAGAAACGTACTTTAGGAATTTTTCACTGGTATTGCATTTTGCACCACCATCCCGTGGATCCTATACTTTTCTCGATTTTCAGCTTGTTTTTTGAATATTTCTAACTAGAGAGGACAAAGGCAGGCAGAATTATTCCTTTTTTACAGCGACTAGTTAGACTCGTGTCTACTCGCCTCATGAGAATGGATTTGGATGAATGGAGTACCGTATGGTCTCTGCGAAAAAGTGACAATTTCATCCGCCCTTGTCCTCTCTATTCATGACTTTCAATAGACATGACGCACATAGCTCTTTTATATTTCAAAACGAATATATTCTCAACTTTGTCGTTGGATATCATTTAAAAATGTAATCATCTCAAATACAATGTAAGTAGCTTGGTTTTAAATGGCATGATTGTTGATATTACTTAATAGAGATTTAAAATATAGTGACTACAAATAGGAAAAGATCCTACAGCTCGAATGTTTTAAAAAAATGTATTTCTCTAATTTTAGATGATATAATTCATTAGGGCTCTTTTAGTTTGTTTCAACACTAACAATGTATTTCTGCTTCGGAAATCGATTAATAATATTGTCTTTGGTCTTTGATACCTACTATAAAGTTACGTGAAATATCTGACGATGATATTAATGTAGTTAGCTAGTAAACATACAGATTTACAAGGAAAAGGAACGGAACAAAACGTAACATTTTAACTTTTCAAATTTAATAGTAAACCACGACAATTGAACGTGTCTAAAAGAGAACGTGCTGTTTACAAAAACGAATACGTCGTATTATGTAGATAGATGAGTGATGATTGGCACAGAAAAGGGAGCTTTAAGTGCATTTAATTCATTTCAACACGTCGAGTTTTCATATTTCGCTCCAGAGACTTTTCTTAATGTTAGAACTCAAGTCATACTGATGTTTGGATGATTGAAGGAAGCGCATTACTAACAATCTGGAGACCCTACACTTTCTTTCTAAACACATCTGAATATACTGCTTATACTTCGTATGCTTATTTTACTAGAAATGAATCCATCTCATGTATCTGCTGAAGATTATAAAATTCCATTATTTATTTTTAACCGGCGGAATTGCAACCTCTTCGATATGGGGTAAAGCGAAAAGCTTGGAAATATTGTCAGAAGAATATAATCAATGTTTATTAAATAGTCGCATCTCTATTTCTTCGTTACAATCATTTACAAAAATATGTGCAAATTGTTTCACGTACTATCGCTTGCCACAAAAAACGAGACACTTAGATTAGCTGTATGTAACACGGACTTTGCTGTGATAAGTATAGGTATGGTGTGTTTTAAAATTTTTTATGTTTATCTGTCATCATTGTCATTTGAATATTAAAGTTGTATTTCATGCCACTTATACGTAATGACGGACGCAGAGAAAAAAATCTAATTTTTATTTTTTCATGAAATATATAATCACACACCGCATACAACATCCGCAACTACATAAATATTTAATAAATAGGTATACAAAATAAAACGGAAGAATATATATCAATATTTGGTCATAGCTCCATTATTTTGAATAACGCTAGCTAAGCGCCTTGGCATTGAATTTATTACATTTCGAACATAATTATCATCAATTTGGTCCCATGATTCTTGCACGGAATGTAATAATTCCTCTCTATTTCTAGGCCTGAAATGTCTTTTGCAAATAGATTTAGTTAATAGTCCCCGTAAATTTTCGATAGGGTTTAAGTCTGGCCTATTCGAAGGCCATCTCAAAACATTTATATTATTTGCTTCAATCCATTCGCGAGCTACACGTGAGGTGTGAATAGGGGAATCGTCATGCTGGAAAATGGATTCTTCTGGTTCTGGATAGAGTATCCGTACAGAGGGAAGCATTATGTTTTCTAAAATGTTTATATAAACAGGACCAGTTAGTCGATCTTCAATATCATAAGATACACCAGGACCACTGTAACTAATCCAGGCTCATATATAAACTGAAAACGTCCACTTCTTTTTACGGGATGAATATATCCTTCATTATATCTCGTGTTTACTGGTCTATATACACGAATAGGACCATCGTAACAACTTCGAAAAACTTTCTCATCAGAAAATATAACATTTCTCCACATCTGGGGATCCATGTTTACATAATCGGGAGAAAACTGCATCCTGAGATTTTTATTGACCTCGTTCAAATAGTTTTTTTCTAGCAGCGGCACAATTTTTTAATTCATTCTTATTGTTCTTATAGATGCTGAAAAATTCACTTCTTCAATAGCATCTAATGGTGTTTAGAATGGGTTGTTTCGTAAATAATTAAATAACGTTTCACTTTCCTGTCTAGTGCCAGAACCTTGTTTTCTATTTAAATTTTGTTCCTGCCTCCATTCCATTTTAATTCTAAAGGCCGTATTTCTATTCAACGCAAGACGCTCCGACACTGTTCGTATGGAGTAAGCATCTTCCAAACATTGTAAAACGCGATATCTTGTCTGGATGTCAATATGTCGTGGCATTTGTGTAAAAGTCGTATTACGTTTGTACTGTACTACTACTGCTGTATTGATACTGACAATGACAAATTAAATCAATCCGTATCAAACAGCTTAAAAAAATATAAAATTATCGCTTGCGAGTCGTCTCGTTTTTTATGGCAAGCGAGTGTACCTATATGATGGCATTTTGGACAAATCGCTACCTCAAAAACTGTTTTTTTTATATTACATCATATTACCTTAAAATAAATAATTTACAGAAAAATTGATAATTTTTCTGTAAAGACAACTTCATTATGTCCATCACAAATGTCGAAACGAAAAACTTCATTCTTTTCTAATAAAAATAAAAGATCCGCTTATATACTCAACTCAATTTCACAACAGAAGCTAATGGATAGCAATTCCTCAAATAGAAAGTTTTTACCGCAATAAATACAATTCTATTTTGTTAAAATGTAGACAACTTCCTCTTTCTCTATACAGACAGAGTTACGTACACAAGAGCGAATTTCTTAAGATTTCGACAAGAGTAAACCGCAAACAGACAATCGAGACGACTCCCGGCAGCAATTGAGGCCGTTTTTCATTTAGACGATGGGGGCCATCTGTTTGTGTTCGAACCTGTCAACGTTCGGTTAGCGTGTCGACGTTTATTTTCAAAATAAACGTCTTTATTTATGCGTTACATCTCCGTTCTTAGGCATAACTAATCGCGTACTAACAAAGCCGGCTGTCGGTGACGACGACGTCAAAATATTTTACGACAATTCGAAAAGAATCGCGCCGTAGGAAAATTTGTAATCGATCTTGTGTGACAAACTTTTCTGTGAAACGTCGCAGGCATTAAGTGTATAGCTACTAAGCAAATAGGTCAGGTATTGTGCTTGCGTTAAGTGTTTTTGTGAAGTGAACAATAATACGTTTTGGGAAAGCTTTAAACAATGCCGATATGTCTTTGACGTCCTATTAATATACCTTCTATGTGCTGATGCTTTTTTTTATAATTTACCATAACGAGTAGCTACCGAAATTAAAAAAAAAAGAGAACACACTTATTTTTAATTCAAATTTTTTTTTATCTAATCCAAGGAGGGTTCAAGGCCAAGGTCCCCGTAAATTTTCGATAGGGTTTAAGTCTGGCCTATTCGAAGGCCATCTCAAAACATTTATATTATTTGCTTCAAGCCATTCGCGAGCTACACGTGAGGTGTGAATGGGGAAATGGTCATGCTGGGAAATAAATTTTTCTGGTCCTGGATAGAGCATCCGTACAGAGGGAAGCATTATGTTTTCTAAAATGTTTGTATAAACAGGACCAGTTAGTCGATCTTCAATATCATAAGATACACCAGGACCACTGTAACTAATCCAGGCTCATATATGAACTGAAAAACGTCCACTTCTTTTTACGGGATGAATATATCCTTCATTATATCTCAAGGCCAAGGTCAGGTCAAAAGCATCTAATAGAAATTCAGATCACACAGAATTTTTTAAGTAGAGAAACGCCTTCATCGATAATTTTAGTGTTTTTTTATTCTTGTAGCAGTTGTACCAACGATTAAGAAAATACATTTTAAACGTGAATTAAATTAAGCTCCAATTAAAATTTAAAAATTAATAAAATTACTTATTATTTATATCTACAGGGTTATCATAAAGCAAGAGATATATTTCATTTTTTTTAGACAACTTCGACAAATTAACTCAACAAACAAAGATCGTATGCCCGGTACTGCTTACTTTCCATATGATCTTCTTGTTGATGATATAGAAGTACGCACCGCATTTCAGGGTAAATTGCAGCAATTTGCCCCTCAATATCATCTTTTAGTTCTTTTAGATTTTTGGTTACGAAATTTTAAAACAACGACGAACGAGTTCATCATGTTAATAAATGGTTGTTTATTTTATCAATAAAAATAAATTCGTGTATATACACTACATATGATTAACGGGATTAAAGGATACATTTATTAATGTAAAATGAAAAATCTCTAATGTTTATTTTGCTTCTCACAAAATAGGTTAATAAACGGGTATTTATTACATTGATAAACAAGTTTTAAGTTTATAAACAAAGTTCATTGTTGTAATAAATGCATTAATTAATATAATAATTTTTTTGTTGCTTTAAGAAGACGAAGTTAACGAATATGATTTCTTGAATTAATTCTTTCAGTACATTAATTAATGTTTATCGACCACCTAACACCTCTTAAGATGTTTTGGAAATTCTCATTGACGAAAAAGTTGCTGTTTCAGATAAAACTGCAAGAATTGCAAAAATTTTAAATTCTTCCGAAAATATTAAGATCGTTGTTCGAATAGAGGAAGAAAAATAAAAAATGAATTAAGAAGAAAAATGAAATAAAATCAAAGAACTTAAAAGGAACGCTATCCTAAACGTGAAGATTTGTAAGTAAGGAGGAAATTGAACCTCCTGAAACCGTGAAATAACGTTCTGTCTAAGAGTAGTGATGAGGATTTTGACGAAAATGAATGTAACGGAGATTATAATGAAACAACAAATACAGAAAATTGGATTAAACGGATAATATGCTCTGAAGCGTTTTCTAGGCAAAAAAGGGAACTTAAATCTAAAGAACTGTTAAATGTTAAAGATAAACGTAAAATAAAAAACAAATATGAAGATTACCATTTTTTCTAATATTTTCGTAATATTCATTTAGTAATGTTGGAAGTAGTTATACTTCAATAAACTTTATAAAACTAATTATTTCTAAAAGAAAAATTACTATATTTCATTTATCTTAAACCCATTGCAACACATATCCATCTATCACATGCAGGTAGCCCCATCTGACACAAGATATCGGGTAGATGAACCACCTGTGAATTTTTAAATTTAACTTTTCACTCAAAACAAATCATAGTGTTTGCTTATAAAAGGAGTTTTTTTCGGCATCGCCATTTAAGGATATTAAAAAGGTGATTCCCTACCTCGAAATTACCCTAATTCGCCATACATATCATCGAACCGAGTTATGTGTCGTACACAGTATGCATTCAAGATGGATAGTAAAAAATCACGGTTATATACATATATGTATACATATATACCAGTGCGCAATTTATTACAGCTATTTATTTCGCGTACTAGATTACACGCACATAAATGCTGCTGGCATCAGACTTAGAGGGTGGAGGAGTGGAAATACGCCATTAGCTCCCCTTACACGAATATCTATGTGCATACACTGCTCGACTGCCAGCAATAGATCCTAATCGGCAGTTTTTTCCGATTAAATTGCACTATACGGATGGCTTTATTATCTCGTTAAAATTGGAAGCAGACCTTTCCACATGCAACGTAAATGTCTATTTGTAATAAGCTTACCCGTTACGCTTACTCGTTTTTGATAATAATTCAATCATATTGAATTCATGAAATGTTGAATTTCTAAACCTCGTTAGTGTTATCCTGTATCATTCGAGGGCGGTTACTTACACAACGAACACAACGAAGGATTATGCAAGAAACGCGTGCGAAGTAATAATTTTAAAAGACCAGGACGAGTATCAAAGTTTAAGAAATAACACAGGTGCACTTAAGGTTATTAAAGCCCTCCAAAATAAAAATTGTTTTTATTTAAATGCAGATAAACAGAATAAAATGGAGAAGACCTTATAAAGAATTGAAAATCATCTTTTACCAACCATGATTAGACAAACGAAAGAGGTTGTGAAAAAATATCGTAACTATAGATAATTGATCGCATTAAAAAAGTCCAACATTATGTAATTGCCCTTTTAACATATCGAAAGGTATTAGTAGAATTGTTATACATCTGGACATGAAAGAAAGGTCATGAATTAATTAGGTAACATGTGGTAGCTGTGATAAATTCTATATTGATGGAAAGAAAACACCGATAGGCAGCAAATTGAATGAGCATATTAGGTGCTACAGATACGGAAGAATAGAATCGTCAAGTGTAGCACAACCGATAAATAAAACCTGAGATTTATTAAGCACGTAACTCTGTTGCGGGAATTTGATAAACAAAGAAAAGATACTATCGTCTATTTCCGTATCTTGTGCGTCTCTTAGTTTTAAGCTGTGTTTAACAGCAGTTTCGGACTAATTAATTAGGCTGCGTGGTGCGCAGAGCACCAATATTTTAGCGTTGTTCATCAATGGAGAGTGAAACCGAATTTTTTTTTTGAGTTTGTCACCTTTCTCAAATCGGGTGTAGTTCAGCAATAGTAGAACAAGAGAGGTGCTAACCAAAAAATGTGCAATGTTATTTGTAATAAAGAAACATAAATATTATAAGATGGGTGCAATTAAAAAAGGTAGTGAGATGCGTTGAAGGCTTATGGTAAGAATATATTCGTCGAGATCTTCCAAAAATCTCACGTGCACCAGTATTTAAGTACAGTTGACTTACAAACAAGGACAAAGAAAACAAAGAAAGAAACAAAGAAACAAACAACAAAGAAAGAAAGAAAGAAAGAAAGGAAACAAGGAGAAGCACAAAGAATTGGCAATCAATCAGCATTTATGACCAACCAAATACCTCAAGGATCGTTGAATTTTTGGAATAGTTAATCTTTAAAGTCTCTTCCAGAGATATTATCATAAACTACGACATACCTACTGAAATCAACCATTTTTTGTAAATCATTCCATGGCAAGTTAGAGTTCATTGCATCCCAACATCCACGACTTTATAGATGGTTTGTGGAATCTGTAAAATGATGTATATACGCAATTAAATCAATACAGAGGAAGAATAAACAAATAAATAAATAAATAAACAAATAAATAAATAAATAAATAAATAAATAAATAAATAAATAAATAAATAAATAAATAAATAAATAAATAAATAAATAAATAAATAAATAAATAAATAAATAAATAAACAAATAAATAATGTAAATATATTTAACACTTGTATGTTTAATACACATCATTAAAAATTTGTATAAATATCCGTTTGTTTAAATTAAGTAATTATATCCTTCTGAATTTATCATTTATTTGGGACGCAAATCATTGCAACTGATCAAAATTGATTCTGCTGTAATTCAGATGAAGGCTTATTACTAGAGATGACAAAGGCAGGTGGAATTATTCCTTTCTTGTGTCGACTAGATAGCCTCATGAGAATGGATTCGTGTTGCCTACTGGTGTCCCCGAGAGTCGACAAAACACGAGTCTATCTAGTCTCTGTGAAAAAGTCCGCGCATTTGTCCTCTCTACTTATTACATTATTTAATTTTAAGGTATTAGATGAGACACTATTCAAGTTCGATTATATCTCAGCCTTAAGAAAGATTGTTTATCTAAACAGATTTCGTTGCCGGAAATTCTAGCCTGTGCCCTTTGTTAAAATCGTGCAAATCGATTAGTTTTCGCTTGACTCTCGAAACGTGCGTCTAGTGGTAGTGAAGTCCTTCAAAAAATAAGAAAAATTACTAGTAATTTTCCGGTCTCTACGATAATCTTGCTCCCATATTTTTCAATTATTTCCAAACGCACGTCAGCTTGTTTGTCCTCGTAGCGCGATGTTCATTAAAATCTAACCGACACGAAACAGCACTCGCGTACTTCGAAATTATTAATTTTGATAGGAAATTCTCGGTGTAATAGCGACGTCATTATGACACGTTTAGAGCGATTTAATCGAATCAATTAAACCGAGTACACGTACCGCCCAACGCACAGATAGAGCCGGCGCGAAACGTTCATGGCAGGGAAAATAAAGGATAAATTGTATATTCGGAGGAAGCGCTCGTTCAATTTCTATGTAAATGTACGCGTATAAAATCAGTGGCGTAGCAGTGCGGTATATGCAAACGTGTGATCTTTAAAATCGGATATTCTATTGTTTTATATGTGGATATCGTTCTGTTCTAAAGTCTTCCTACTCTCCGTAGGCTATTGGGAGGAAGAATGTTTTATTGTAGGGACATTTTCCGTAATTACGGAGGGGGTTTTCATGACCAGGAGCAAAGAAATAAAGGCAAGTTTTAACTAAGATTTGTCGAGTTGAATGGCCACTCTAAAATGTAGCTTTGACGGGCCTTTTTACTGTTATTGCCTTCATGTTCAAGAGGTCAACGTTTCGCTTTAATAATGTCATTTATAAACAATAGTTTGGAGTAATAATGACCAGCCTCACGTCGCTTATCATATCTACATTTCTCTATTGAAACTATTCCTCATTTACGAATATATAGATTCTATCAATGAAGAAATAAGTCGGTTAAAACTAAACGTGTTCCGGGTTCGGGCCGTGTCGTGGTTAAACGAAAACTCGACGTTTCGCCCACAATCGGATGGGACTTCCGCAAGAGAAGGAAAAATGGTAGGCAAAAGTTATTATGGTAACTCAACGTGTTATATCGGATATATAATTTTAATGGAAGAAAGCTATTTTCACTACAATGATGGCAAGGACTTCGCTCCAAACAAGTTTAATTAATTTATCCGGAACAGGTGTTTCGAGGATGCGTAGATCCCCATTATCAACCGTTTGATCGAATGACGTGAGAAAATGTGTCTGTTCCATTCGTGCTTTCGTGCAGAAAGAATGTCGCATCTTCAAAACAGCTGTTCCGGACTAATTAATTAAGCTGTTAACATTTATACCATTATTATTATGATTTACTTGTGTTAATTTTCATCTTCAAGTTTTCTATTTCTTTTGTCCACAGGTTAATTACCTTTTGTACTTTCTTTTTTTTTTTTCTTAACAGTATGTACCCACTCTTATTGCTTTTAGATTTCTGTGTTGGATTATTCTAGTAAGTAAGTTGGTGTAATTTGCTACTTAGCTATTTTATCCGTAATTACTACAAAACAGTGGATTTAAATGGTCCTCTCGTTTATTCCTTTTTTTATTTCATATTGCTCAGATTTTCACCCTGAAAGTTTTACTCTAACCTTTAGCTATTTTTATTTCCTCAATTTATAAATACAAGCTCACTAAATTTTATCAACCCAAGTATTTTGTTAATTAAATAAATTTTCACAAACCGTGCGAGTGAGATAATACGGAATTCTTATTTTTCAACGCGAAAAATGTTACTTTATCTATTAAATAATTAATTATAAATTAAGTTTCGCATTGTTTTAATATGTGATGATCGTGTTGGATGATTGATCGTAATTAAAATGACTAAAGTATTACCATTATCTGAGCTTGCACAAATTGGGTGTCCCTTTAAGTTTTTGAATATTTTCCATTGTTTATTCCCCATAATTGATCTTTTTCTACTATCCTCTTTGTTTCTTGTTCAAAGGATGATTTTTTTTTCTTTATTTACCAAATATGGCTTGTTCTTAGTCGGACTAGATCTTCTAGTTGAGATACCCTTTCGCGTTTAAATAGCAAAAAATACCACTTTATAAAAGCTAACTTTTTCGACTTTCTTCCGTGAAATTGAAGACTCGATTCTTAAAAAGGAATTTAGGTTAAAATTGGAACAGTTCTTTTTCCTTTACATGTAATTAGCGATAAAAGCATTAAAATCTTCGACAAATAAGCACCACAGCATATACGAATCGTTAACATCACTGTGACATTTGGAAGAGTCTATAGTCCCATTGGCATATTAAGAAAAAATTGATAGGTTGACCTTACCTTCGTAGGAAAGGTAGTAAGTAACCTATTCTTCAAGAAGTGAGCCTTTTAAATTGGCGCAAAACGGAACCAATGAACCTAAGCAAGTACAACCACAAAACGGACAAAATTTCATCGATTATGCAATGTTTTGCATCTAAAAACATCCACCACTATACAACTTTGGATGTTGAAATGATTGGCGTACATCTCTTTTATTCCCGACAATACTGCTTCGATTCCTAACCCAATTGGCTAGTCTTCTCTAATCCCTGGAAATGCTTAATCGTATCTTAAAGTCTTAATCCTTAATATCCTATATAATATAAAGTCTTAATATCCTTAATAAGTCTTAATACTAAGTTCCATAAGAATAAAGCTGGAAATACAATGTCGTGATCAACAAAATTTGATTTTTGTTTTTTGATTTGATTTGGAAAATTCCCCTTTCCCATTTTAGACTTCTCCTTCCAGTTTTGTCAAATAAGCTCTTAACCATCTTGTTCGCGTATTCGATATTCTTTAAATAAACCTCCTATTTAATGAAAAGCGTTGCATTTTGCCTAAATTCTCGACGCCACTGCGTTGAATCAGATGGTCTACGTTCTTGTATACATTTTAAATGCGGCGTGTTCGCTGCGAACGAGGCAAAATCAGAAAAGCGTTCCACCTCCCGCTCGCATATTTTCCCTCGTACAATAACGCCGAGAGCGAGAACATCAAGCCAGCACCTAGCTGCAGTCGAAAAGACCCATTTACTGTGTACAGTCCGTGTCATAAGTACAACATAATATGAACACCGAATAAATTTCATAGAAATTAAGATGTAATTCTGGTTTCGCTTAATCTGCAAAGTAGTTTCGCAGCTTTTGCCAATTCAGAAGGATTTTTCACAAATTGATGAACTCGCTGCTTCTTTCCTAAGCCTTTTAGATAAGCGTATGCAGGATTTGAAAAACACTTACCTAAAACGTGTTTGAAGACTAAAGTGATCTTTAGAAGCTTCCTTAGGGTAAAAGCTAGCTTTAAGTAGAAGCAACATAATGTTTAAAACATACAGTCATTGTAATATTTTAAGACAACAACAAAACCTTTCGAGTTACCAACATCATCGAAGACGAAATGATTTTTCTCTAAAATAGCAAGAATATTGATGAATTGTTTTGGCAAACGTTTTTTTTTGTACCGCAAAGACTATTTAGAAAAGCATTCGGATTATTAGGAAAATCTTAGGCTTCGGAAATAGCTGTTTTAATAAATGAATCGACAGCATCGTGTTCTGGGTGATGGTGTGGAAGAAGGAAGGCATGCTTCAACCCAATCAGCCAGAGCATCCGATCGGTCATTTCAAATAAAGATAAGGTTTCAGTAACAAAACTAACCAATAAATAGTTGCAGAATGTTCTTATTGGAGGTTCGATAATATTGAGATCGTTTATTCGTTACAATTTACACATGAATGTATTATTAATTAAGGAAAAAAGTTGAAATTAACACATTTTTACGTTTATTGTGGAACTATCTAAATAATAATAATAACTGACTTGCTGATGAAAATTGGAATGAGTTATAGAAGAAATCACAAAAAAGAAGGGAAAATATGATAAAATTCATAATTTAAGACCAAATCACATGTGATTTGATCGAAAACTTTCGAAATTCTGGACATAGGAAAGGAAGAAGAAAGTTGCAGTGATCGGACTTAGCAAATGAGGTGGGTGGTCTCTCAATTCGAATCCCAATTCCTGAAATTCTTCATGGCGATCACGGAAGCGTAAGGCCCGGTTTCGAACAAACTTTTCTTGTTCTTCAAATACGGCTGTTTTTTCCGTAATCTCTGCTTGTAACGACGAACGAGCTTGTTTTTCGTTTTTCAGTCGCTTTTCACTTTTCTGACCGATGGAACAATTTTCGCCATCTTCGAGGTCGATTCACCCTTCGTAATCGATTGTTTCGTTTGTGTCTTGACTTCAGCAATGTACTGGTGTCTCCAAACATTTGAAAATGTTTATTTGACTAAGCTTTTGGTCCTGAATCAGCAAACATGGCGCGTAATCCACGACCAGCTTTTACGTGCTCAAGTTCTTTAGTAAATGTATGACAAACAGGTTCTCGCGAACTGCTACCAGCTGCTGTTATTTCTCTTACGTAGTCTAGCACAATTTGGTGAATTTTCCGGATGTTATCGATAGTGATTGTAGTTATTAGCCGTCGCAAAACATCGCCATCCAAGTTGATACAGTCATGTTTAAATTCAACTGTCCAAAATTTTACTTTAAACAACATCTATCTCGGCTTTAATTTAAGAAGGCATATAGCTTTTTTAAGTATCTTCCAACGCTTGCGCAGTCTTCATATTGAGGTTTGATACTTTTCGGTGAAGCCTCGTAATGTTTTGTTGCTCACGGTACTCGACACCTCTTTATGCACAATTTTCAACCAAAAGTTGCCAGCTCCTGTATGCACCCTATGTATGTAACTCTAGCAGCGAGCTATTCCAAGTTGCGTTAAAAATAGCGCCATATTACAAAAACAGAAGGCTGTGTCTACTTAAATAGTTCTACTTTGCCAAAAAAAAAGGAAGAACAAATAAAGGTGTCCGCATTTACGACATGGTCTGTACACTCTTTCCATTCGTACCCAGAACATATCCACGAATATATACATATATATATATATATATATACATCCGCTTCCACCATCGCATCTCGCCTAGTCGGCATGCAGATTAATAACAATCCTGAAAGGATATCAGCCGAATTTATGAAATGAATCTGTCTGTGCGAGGCAGCCCCGCTATCATGGCTGATAATAGGAGCCGGGTATTTTTATCTCGGGTCGGAAGCGGGCGGGTCGGCTCCCATTGGCGGTACCCTGGCACCGCTCGCTCTCTCATTGGACGGCGAGAAATTGGTTAGGGGAAAAACTAGCATAAAACAGGAGCCAATTTCGGTATTACGACGACGTAGCCGTAGCGCGGCAGAGGCGGCGGGTGGCGATATCTTCCGTGCGCCTCCCTCCCTCGCCCCGGGCGTCCCTCTCGCCGGGCATTTGCAGAGTTTTTATGTTTCGCCCGTACGGGAAGCCCCTCACGCCGCTCCGCAAGGAAGAACGTGGTATGAGGGCGAATTTTATTCGCTGAAAACGCTTCGACCTTTAAGGTTGGCGCTATGCAATTTTGTTTATGTTGCGAGCGCAATTTTAGCGTTAATAATCGTTGTTACCCCGTGGATGTGCTTTAAGACGAAATTTATTTGTTTGTGCGAAAGAAATTCCGAGAGCTTTTATGTGTTCGCCGTACTACGGGTGAAATATTATAATTATGAGATGTGGGGTTGGAAAAAATGCATAAAGTGGATTTAAGATCGTCGTAAAATAGCATTTAGATGAGATAAATGTATAAGGTGCCGCTTTTCATGATTTCTGAATTGAAAACGTGCTTGCTTTCATAAAGAATGCTAAGAAAATTACTATTATTACAACTAGCATTTAGGCGCTCATGCTTTATTTAAAATAAAATAAATAACGAATGAAATACTCATAGACGGATGGAGTAGGAAGCCGTTACATGCGCGACATATAAATAATTTAAAGCAAGAGTAAATAGATTTAGAAGCTTCGAACAAATGAATTATGGAGGGTTATTTCTTTCCGGAGACCGTGGGATTCCTATTTTCAATCCTCCAGGATCATGTGGTGCCAATATTAAATTATAGGGAGTTATCATAAACAGAATGACATATGTAGAAAGAACTCCGTACGCCAAAGAATGAACCGAAAAGAATACATTGACAGGCATATGTCTATTATAAATAAATAGAAAAACGAAAGAATGCCTAATTATAGATACAGCTGTTCCAACTCCAGCAAACAACTCTGAAAAAGAAAAGGAAAAAGTTACTTTTATCTGTCAAACTAAAGCAGACATGGGAGATTTTCATCTATCCGCATAGTGCCAATTATAATCGGTTCCACCGATAAGACGACGAAAATGTCGCATAAACATGTAAAAACCGTCAAAGCTCTACATAATGAAATGCAAAAAGCGGTCATCTTATGAGCGACAAACGTAGGAAGAAAGGTCTAAATAATTCCTTAGAAGTTCTTAGAACGGAAAACGGAAGGGGAGTAAAAATGCAAGCAGGATGAATAATAATAAATAATACTAATAGTTTCTTTGCCCAGCAGAAGTCCAAACATGCTAATCACAGGACAAACGAAAGCCTTAAAGGTATTCTTAAATGAATAGATGAAGCTATTAAAATTTCTGATGATGAAGCACTTATTTGAGAATTGAATTTTCGTATAAATTTTTAGATTTTTAGACTAACGTGTAATAAGTTATCAGTAGAGAAGATAAAAGCGAGTAAAATCGTAGCGACTAGACCGACGCATATTTTGTCGACTCTCGGGGAAACCAGTAGGCAACACGAACCCATTCTTATGAGACGAGTCTGTCTAGTCGCTGCAAAAAAAATGTACGTTTTCACTAGCTTGTATCCTCTCTACTGATCACTGCTAGGCGGGTCACTCAATGAAAAATGAGCCTAATTTCATGAAAATCCATTCCAAAGCTGCTTGGGACTTATAAAAGTGTAGAAATACAATTTCAATGCGAAGTCTTGTGTTTCATCCGTTGTTTGGTAATTCGTCCTTTAAAGGACTGTAATAGGGGGCGACAGGTATTGTGAGAGTTCTGCTAATTTTTGAAGTGAAAACATGGAAATTGTTAATTAAGCTTTTGATTAGAAATAAAGATTACTGTTTTAGTATTTTTGGAGAACACTCGGAAGAACTGCTAAAACACAAGAATTATTTAGTACCTCGACACTCAGTTGATTACTGCACTTATGTTCTCCTGGATTACGTTTTCATTAAAAAGCAAGCTTTGTTTGAATAATTTACATTAACCACTCTATTATCTAGTCTGGTTATCACATTCTCTAACGGTTGTAATATCGTTTATAAAGAGAACGAAAAATAATGACCCCAGCAACGCCTGATGTAGCACAGAAATGTTTCCATTGATAATATACAACGAGATGTAACGAGACAGAGTGTAAAGTCATATCTCTGACGGGTGTTTAGAGTGTATTGACGAATATATGTTTTTGCAAAATACATACATTGCCTGAACTATTTAATTATTTTTCATTTGTAAATAAGTAAATTTAATATTAATCCGACACTTTAAAAAATTGCAGTAATATTATTATGGTAACTTAGTAACATTGCTGGTGTGATGTAAATTTTAGTTTACTTGCTTTTAAAGGACTTCATAGATGTAATGAACATATTCATATAAAATTGCCGGTTTTTTTGATAATTTTTAAGGTGGCCAAACACTTAGAGGATTGTCCTGGAAGAAACAATTAATATTTGAGTGATGTTACAATGATTACGTAATGTACGCCTCAAAACATAAGTAAAATTACGTTATCATTAACATGATTATTAAATATTAACCTTAAAAATTGTGTACGTATTAAATATTAAGATTATTAAATTACTTACACTCCTATAATTTCTTTTAATTCATGCGAAACTACAATATTCTTACGTCATACTGTATGTAATCTTCAACTAACTTTTCACGGTACAATTGATAACCTCTAATTTTCGTCAGTTTTTGATTCAGTCAAAGAATTCTTCGAATTCAAAGAAAAAATATTTGTAAATATACAAGAAATGCAAATCTTTGAGAGGCTTCCTTTTCTGAAACCAAAAATTCGTTTTGCAGATGCTTGTATTCACAGTTTGCAAGAAAAATTGGTTAAATGAGTGGAGGATGATCGAAAGAGGATATCATTTTCTAACAGGATGGCGCCTGATATCATCCCGTGTAGTTAATCAAATAATGGTTTGCCGAAAAAAAGTACTTGAGGAGCAATCCTCAAAGTACTATAACTGATTTGAAAGCCAAATTAACAGCTATTGGATACGTTAACTCTTGAATCCTACAGCAAGCCTGTAAAAACTCTGCCAGTACATATTCGAACGGTCATCGGTCAAAAGAAGACATTACGGGTTATTCGAATTATTAGCTACATCAATTTAGTCCTGAAAAAGTTGTTGTTTTTTAATTTAATTTAATCATTTGTTGCAATTTAAAATATTTGTTGCACGTTTCCTTCAAACTATCACGCGTTGAGAACATTAATAAAATAATACAGAATTATTATACTGTATCCCAACGTATACAGGATGATCGGTAAGAAATACTCAATATTCAGGGAATATGTTAAATGTGGTTACAGAAATCACAATATTGCTTATTTTTACGAAGCTGTGCCTTTCATATTTTATTTAGAGCATGTCATGCCTTTTAAGCGAAGCACATGAGTAATCAAAAGAGAGGACAAAGGTGAATGAAATTATTTTTTTTTTCTTTTTAGCAGAGACTAGACAGGCTCGTACTTTGCCGACTCTCTGGGACTCCATTCTCATGAGGCGAATAGACTAGTCGCCGCAAAAAAGGAATAATTCCACCTGCCTTTATCATCTCTAGTGATCAATAATTGCCACATTTTAACCATTGATAATGTGCCAATATGATACATATGTATTTACGGATATTGTTAATCGTGCTAAACCTTTTTAACAGTTATGCGATGCTATGCTATACAAACATTATCAATAAGCGAATCCGTATTTAAAACTTCGTGAACAAGAAGGTGCACGAGATTATTAATAATCGGATTAATTAATTAATGCCTTATGAAAAGCCGTTGAAGTTTGTTTCACTTCCTACAAAGGAGTTAATAAACGCGTATTTATTGTACTGTTAAAAAGGCTTCAATTTGATAAACGTCGTTCATTGCTGTAATAAATTTATTAGCTAATGTAATATTCTCTTTTTGTATTAAGAAAATGAAGTCAACGAACACTATTTATTGAATTCACTTTTTCAATGGAGTTGCCTCTAGATATGATTTTGATGGTTTGTCAAGCTTGTAAAGAAATACTAGTTATATAAGATTTTATGTTTTTTCAAAGCAATATACATTTCGTTTTTTTTTTTTCCAAAATTCATTTATTGGATTTATTCATCGGCAAATAACTTATTGCAACTTATATTAAGTCATCATAAACGGATTTATGTGTACTCGAAACTAATGCGATCGACTAATCTATTATCGTTCGATTCATTGTTGAAGATTGCTTCGGTCGAAAGTTTTTTTTTTATATTTGATAAAATCCGTGACCGGACATAACGTTCCCCGACCAGCCCCCGTTCCCTAATAGAAGCCCAAAAGTTAAATATTTTTACGGCGAAAATCGGAATGAGCATAAAAGGTTTGGAGGAGTTTTACGAGCAGCAGTAGCATCTATATTATGAGGCTATAAAACGAAAGTGCCCCATAAAAATATAAAATCATTTATACTTTTATACTTTCTTCGTGGATGGAGCGGCAACGGTGGCGGCGGCGGCGAAGGACGAAGCAGAAAGGAAACGAGGAGGTGGAGAGAGGTTGGTGCGGCGGTAAATTGTGAGCAGAACTAATTCGTCGAGGGACTACCGTTTCGCCCGGTTTCGGACAGTGTTCTTTGTATTGTATTATGGTATGAAATATCATCTTTTCTTTTCTGGATATGTGACGAAGTGTTTTTTTTTTTTTTTGTATAACACCTGAAAAGGTATTTAAGTTCTTTCTGCGATCTTCTCTTATTCTTTATTCTATTACTTTAGGTAGAAGGAAATACATTCAAAGATTTTCTTTTAATTAGGAACGTATTTTGACTTGGAATCGAAAAGGATATGTTTTAATTGACAACATAAGGTTGTAACTAAGTTTCTTATCATTTCAATTCCTGAAGATTGCTTCAGGCAGAATCGGATAGATTATAAAGCGTCCGCCCCATTATTTAAAACGTGGCTATAGGAAAATTTAATTTATGATCAATATAATAGATGGCCGTATATTTTATGAACAAATAACTAAAAAATATGGATTCAAGAGAAATGAATATCTGGGCTTCGGGAAGAGATGGCGGCATTTAAATTCAAATAACTGTTTCTTTTTCGTGAAAGCAACCTTTGGCAAGAATCCTGTTTTTAAACAGATACGTGCGTTAGTTTGTGAATGAGAGCCATTTAAAATACAACAACTTTCGTGTTTTAAAACAATGGAAAAAATCGAATATTAAATATTTGTTTTTGTTTAGATGTTAACAAAACATAGAATCATCACAGCCACACTAGAAACCAAAAAACACTCCAAACGGTGAGCCTTTCCTGATCAACCAACGTCAAAAAATGTCTAAGTTACTCTATCTAACAAGATCCTGGCCACAATGTTTTAAAATATATGCGGCATAATCTATGTTGATTACCTTGAAAAATACAAAAATACACGACTTATCCCCAGTATTGTGCCAGCTTATTGGATCATTTCGACAATGCTGTGAAAGGAAAACGTCCGAATTTGTTGAAGGTAAGAATTTATCAAGCCAATGCACGCGTACACATTTGTGTTGTTGCTGTGGCAAAAATTTATGAGTTAGGATACGAATTCTTTGCGCATCCATCATATTCGCCAGATCTGGCCCCCAGCCATTGTTTCCTATTTCCGAAAATGAAAAAATGACTCGGCAGAAAAATTTCTGGGTCGAACAATGAAGTGATTGCTCAATTTAAAAAAAAAGAAATACGCTGGAGACCTCAAAGGAAGCTATATTGAGTAAAGTAAAATAAATGCCAAGGCCGGATATTTATCAAACTTCCCCCTTATTTTCGACAATATGAATAGAAGTAACACCTCGGTGGCTCAGTGATAGGGGGCATGTTCCTAATTGTGGTAGTAGCCAAGTTTATGCATCCCATTAGGTTGGCATCACATCTTAAACACATTTCTTCAAAACATCCACAAAAAGAAATCTGCTCCTAACTCGATTCCTTAAATGGTCCTTAAATGCTTATATTTTAAGAATTTCCTGAAACTGATTTAAAGCAAAGACATTTTTACAAAGCAGTGAGTCAAGAAATGAGTTTCACTCATGTACCTTTGTAACTTTTCTTGTTGGGATCTATTGTTACAGATCATCGCAGTAATCGCTCACATATTGAGGCTGCAGCAGTATTCGAGTCAAAATTGACCGGCCACAAGATTAATGTTGTTCAAGAAAAAGTTATAGTGGTACTAATCTTAGTAATTACTTGGAGAGCGCAAGCAGTCGTAGTACCGACATAAAGACGAAGGTAGATGATGCAGACGACGACACCACGGAAGACAACGAAACAAATTCGTAGGATGTGTCGAAACATGAAAAATAGACTTGTTTCAACTTACTGCCATCCCCGAACGCTTTGATTTGTATAACATGTGTTTTAAAATAAGAATGCATAATTTACCATAAATAATTAGTTTTTACCGTTAGCAAACATTTTCAATTTTTAGGGAGGGGTTGAATTTCGATACGCAAACACATTCCATTATCA